>CM061918.1:70193924-70226131 GCA_031002005.1 Vandiemenella viatica
TTTGAACTATGAAACGCTACCCAAAAAACTTAATAATGTATTATGGCAATTAATTTGGTAGCATAGTTTAGCTATTAAATTGTGGACATAACCACGAATTTCTTCTAATGGTAGCTCTGGTCGCTGTTTTGCGAGCGAAGGCTGACACGTGACACCGTTCTCCAGCCAATAGCTATCGAGGTGAGTGGATGAGTGACCTTACGAAATTATATAGTAGATTCATTATACTTTGCAACTGTTGTTCCTAAAGGAATAACTGGAAATATTAGTAACGAGGAATTTAGTATCCGACTGCCTAATATACCGCTATGCGATGTTGCCTCCTGATCTGTCACTTATGGTAGGACACGCACTGGTTCTGCAGACTTGGCGGATGGTGAACCTGGAAGCGTAGTAGAAAGCACCTCGCTTTTCATTTTACGAGAACCACAAGCTAGTGTTTCTAATGATTTTACATTCATCTTGTGGTTTATGCACTGTACGCCATTAAAACCACACCATACAACGACTAAGGAACAGTATCGCTTGCAAATGCTGATTTTTATTGGTTGTTAATAGATTCTTCAATACATGAGGTATCTTTTACAGGAACGAGAAGGTATTCAGTAATGGTCTTAAAGGAGGAATCATTCCCCTACTCGACATCAGCTCGTTACGATTTATTTGAAAACCTATATTTGGTGGTCAGGACAGTGATTTTTGATTGGATTCTCCATAATACCATAGTCGAACGTTACAAGTCACCCACATTACGTTTTAAATATATTTGGGTTTCAATGATACTCACAAATTTAATGCAGGGCAATCCATACCCGCGACTTCATCGTCATGCAATTTGAGAATTGTGCTGTTAATTCACTTATAACCATCTAAAAAATTTTGGTTGTGTAGGAAATAAAATCGGTGCAGCCTAGTTTTTTCTTTTCTTGGATCACCTACTGTCTTTCAAAATGTATGATGTAGGAACATGTTTTAAACGCATTTTAAAAGTCATTTGATTCTACCACTGATTAGGAAGATTTTGTGGTCGAGGATGATCTATATGCATACTTAGGTATTGTTCACCAAGCTTTTTGTAACTAGTATCTGAAATGGCGTTATCTGGGGCGTGTTCGAAGAGATTGCTTTATTTTTCATCATCATTATCATCTTCAAGTTTTAAATTATTGATGGTTTGCTCCGTCTTCACACATTGTGTTGTGTCCACCTCTTCTTAGGTCGACCTATCCACCTCCTTTGAAGTTCTGGTTTGTTATTTAGCAGCACTTTTGGTGGTCTGGTGTCCTCCATACGCGTTACATGCTCCATCCATTTCGTCCTGTATATAATTATTTCCTCATTCAGTTTGAAAATATTCAATTCATTCCTTATTTCTTCACTTTTTACTATCTAGTAAAGTATACCCTGCTACAGCTCTCAGAAATCTCAGATGCTCTTGTCCGCTTTATTTTTTGTTTGGTCAGTGTCCACGATTTGCGCGTATAGTAATGTTAGTAGAGCCATTACTTTGTAAAGTTTCATCATTGTGTCTCGTACGGTGTTCTTAAAATTTCTTTGATTACTCCACACAGGTACTGAAATATCTGTGATTTGGTGCTCACATCGTCATTCCCGGTAAAGTTTAGACCATATCTTAAACATAGAAATTTGTTAATTTGTCCTATTGTTCTGTCACTGATAAAAATCTTAGCCCGTATTGATTCGTCTCCTTGAATGCCATTAATTTCTTATTTTTCTGAGGACTCATTTAATATTTTCATCATTACATAAAACCCTAGTTGTAAATCTCGGCTAAAATCACAAGGTCGTCAGCTAAAAGCATTGTTTTTAATACAGTGCCATTAACTTTAAAATGATTAGGCACACATTTCAGCCATTTTTCCAATTGCATCGTCATATAAATGTTGAAATGCACAGGTGATAATTCCTCGTATTGCTTCAGTCTGATCGCCATTTTGAGAGATAGTAACATTTTGCTCCCATCGCTTTACTTTTATGAATATAGTAGCTGGTACCCACGACTTTGTTCGAGTTTGTAAAGAATTTGGATTGACAGCTACCGACATCTAACCACCATAGTGCATGATGGGACTCGATGCTATTACCACACACTAACGCCAGTCATCTGAGCTATGTAGTTCTGGCAGCAAAGTAAAATATACGGACACACATGTCTTTGGTCGAAATACGAAAATATCCTTGATCCGCCACTTTCAACCACCATATCTCCTACAATACAACAGTTACTGAAATTCGGCCAACGTTGTTATCAAAGAGCGACTCTGTGCTACTACCACACACAAATACCAGTGATCTGCGCTAGATAGTTTTGGCTGAATAGTGATACACCATGACACATACGTTTTTGGTAGAAATATGAAAGTGCCGCAAGTCGACCACTTTTAACCATCATATCTCCCATATCCCCACAGCTATCGACATTCGGCCAACGTTGTCCACGACAGGAAACTTCTTGCTACTTCCACACACAAATACCTGTGATCTGTGCTAGGTAGTGGTGGCTGAAAAGTGAAATATAGGAAAAGACACGTCTATATTTATATACGTAAGATGTAAACATAATTTTAGAAAACACCAAATTAAACACAAGGCGATCTGACACCACACACACACCACAGAGCATTTGCTGCTTATTTCGTTTTTAAGCAGTTTAAGATAGAAGGTTTTGTCGTAGACATTTCCTTCAACTTTGCATTAGGGATACCTTTACTTTTGGTGTGTCGTTTCTTTTGCTCTGTGTTTTATTTAATTACTTGTTAGTATTGATAGAGGTCTTTTATGTTTGTCCTGAGTTGTCATATTGCCCTAGGTTAGATATGAGCGGGTTTGTTGATGTGCGTGAGGCCCTGTAGAACGTTTTTGTTAGCTGAACAATCCTGTCCTTCAGGGTTGGAATACCTGTGGCTTTGTGCAGGTCGACTGTCGGAAACCGATTACACACATGGAGTGCGCGTCGAAGAGAACGATTTTGCATTGTCTGCAGGCGACTCAAGGCAGACTTGGAGACGTAACCCCAGGCAGGGCACGCATACTCCATAATCGGTCTGATGAGGCTGCAAAATATGGTGACCCCGGTGCTGGCTGCGAGAGAGCTGTCCCTGTTGAGGACCGGGTACAACTCCCTCATCCTGGCTGCGACTTTTAGTCTGAGGTCCTCGATGTGTTTTCTCCATGTTAGTCTGGAGTCTAGTGTTACACCGAGGTATTTGACAGTCTTCGACCAGTTGATGTCTTCACCATTTAGGCGTAGCTTTGGTGTAGGCTCCTGCCGCCGGTTCCGCTTCCCCAAGCGCCTGGTCAGCATGATTGCTTGCGTTTTGGCAGGATGAATGGTAATCCGCCATCTTCTGGCCCATGCCTCTGTTTGTTGGAGAACCTGTTGCAGCCTCCGTATGGCCGCAGCTTTGCTTCTGCAAGACGTGTAGAAGGCTGTGTCGTCTGCGTACAGCGCGGTTCTTACGTTTGGTGGTGCTGGGATGTCTGAAGTGTAGAGATTATAAAGCACAGGTCCAAGCACCGACCCTTGCGGTACCCCTGCGTTAATTGGCCGGCGTGTTGACAGGTCATTTCCGACCCTCACTCGGAAGGACCTGCCGGTGATGTAGCTCCGGGTCAGTTTCACAATCGGGCCGGGGATACCCTGGGTGTACATTTTATAGAGGAGACCGCTGTGCCATACGGAGTCGAAGGCTCGTGCTACGTCCAACAGGACGAGTGGGCAGTAGCCTCGACGGTTGAAAGTCGTCGTAGCGTGTTCGACTATGCGTAGCACTTGCTGGGTGGCGGAATGTTTCTTCTGGAAGCCGAACTGGAACTGTGGTATAATATTCTCGGATGAGATGTGGGCTTGAAGACGTTTCAGAAGAAGCCGCTCGAAGACCTTGCTCAGTGAGGGAAGCAGGCTAATTGGCCTATAGTTCTGTGGGAAGATGTCATTCTTCCCTGGCTTGGGTACGCCTACCACAGTAGCTTCTTTCCAACACCTGGGGTAGTGTTGTGTGCGGAGTATGGCGTTGAACAGTGCGGTGATGTGTTGAACCGCCGATGGTGGTAGGTTCCTGATTAGCCTGTTCCCCAGATTGTCTTTCCCGGGAGCCTTCTTTGGGTTGAGTCGAGCAATTGATCTTCTTACTTCTTCCGTCGAGATCTCCTCGAACACGTACCCGTCATCCTCAGCGGCTAATAGCGTGCTAATCTCCTCCTGATGTTGGCGGACTCGTCTTCATCGTCATCCTGGGCTGGCCGGAACTGTTTTTCGAAGTGGTCTGCGAGGGCGTTGGCTTTATCCTCGTTGCTGTATACCAAGCCCCTTTCACCGTGGAGCGGAGGCATACGCTTGCGTCGTTTGGTGAAGTGTCTGGTTGCTGACCAGAGATTTCCATCGCTTACATTGAGTGTGGCTAGGCGTGCTTCCCACTCCCTGTTACGGTGTGCCTGTAGGTCCGCTTTTAGTTCGCGCTGCAGGCGATTTAACAGACGTCTAGTTTCCGGGTGCCTGGTTTGACGCCATTCCTTGGCCACTCTGTTCTTATGCCGGATCTGTGCGAGAAGTTGTGGTGGGAGTTGCCTTGACTGTGGCCTTGTTGCTGGTGGTGGCGTGTTTGAATTAGCTGCGTCAACTATTGATGTGGAGAATTGTTTTATGGCATTCTCAATTCTTCTGTCGTCGATAGGCTGCAGGTGTTGGAGACATTCGGTGACCTCTTCGCGGAACCGCTCCCAATTTGTTCTATTGTAGTTTGGCTGATTTGGTGTAGCTGGTGTCCACTGGCCGATGTCAATGTCTATTAAGACTGGTGAGTGGTCTGAAGAGAGGTAGTTCATCGTTCGTGCAGCTACGAGTCCGTTGATACCTCGAGTTATGGCCATGTCCAGAACGTCAGGGCGATTTCCGCTCCACGGGTGATGGGTTGGTTCATCCGGCCCCCAGGTCTGCAGATTGTGTCGGATGCACAGCCGGTATAATTGGTTGCCAGCCGCGTTGGTGATGCGCGAATTCCAGGTGGGATGCTTGGCGTTGAGATCCCCTCCGATCAGGAGTTTACCCCTGATATTGAGTAATTGCCGGAAGTCATCTTCGAAAGGTGTTCTTCTAGGTGGTCTGTATACTGCAATTATGGTTACGGGCCCCGTGGTGGTCGCTATTTCAATTGCAGTGGACTCTAGTAGCTGCATAGGAGGGGTGTGGATTTCGTGATGTGGTATCCCTCTTTTCACGTAAATAGCCACTCCACCACCCGCGGTTGGTCTATCCCAGCGGTAACATTGATAGTTGGCTACATTTGCCCTGAGGCCAGGTTTGAGGTGGGTTTCGGCTACCAGACAGATGTCGATGTTCTCATCCCGCAAGAACTGCCGAAACTCACCTAGTTGTTGATGAATGCCGTCTGCATTCCATACGCAGAGAGTTAGTCCCTCTATGCGGACTCTGTCCATGATTGGGTTGGAGCATTCTGTGAGGGATCGGCTCTGTGTGCCGTCATTACCGCGGATTTGATGTCCGTTGTGAGTTGGTCAAACTTGGCAATCAGCGTAGTCAGCATTGTAAGGAGAGTTCCCACTATGTCTAGTAGGCGTTCCATTCCACCTGTGCCATTGTTCTGCGCGGGATGTTGATTAGGTAGGTGGTGGCAATGTCCTGGCTGTGTGGTCGAGTCTACCCTTGACTGGTTTGGTTCTCTTGGTGCCTGGGCTTGACCAGTAGTTACTTCCGCGTAGGAGGTTGTCTTGCTTTTCTGGTTTGCGTTGGTGTTCTTCTTCTTGCTGGGGCCTTGGTCTTGATCCCTTGGAGCTGGCGTTTTGGAGCCTCGGTGCGCTTGGGTTGAGTGGGCTTATTGCCCTGTGGCGGTTTGGTTTGCGCGATCTGTTGTAGCGTGGTTTGGCCGGTAGTAGTTTCTTCGGCGCGCCGCTTGTCCTGCAGCGTTTCTTCACGTTTCTTCTGAGCTGCAGCGGCCTGTTCTGCAGCTGCGTCCCGTTGGCGGGCGCGGGCACGCTTGTAGGCTTCACATCCTTTGTAGCTGGCCACGTGTTGGCCGTTGCAGTTGGCACACTTTGGGCTGCCCTCTCCTTTTTTGAGTGCGCAATCATTGGAAAGATGTGCGCCAGCGCATTTCACACATTTAGGTGCCATGCTGCAGTGTTTAGCAACGTGCCCTAGAGACTGGCAGTTGTAGCACTGCACTGGGCCATTTGATGCTCTCAGTTTCTCCACTGAGATTTTTAGGGACATTAAGTTGTCCATTTGAAATATCCCTTTATTCTGGGGCCTGTCTGGTAGGGACCACCAGGAATAGGTGGCATGGGGTCGGAGCTCCCGGGCCTCTTGAGCTGGCTGACCGAGCGGATATCTAGGCAAGTTCTTCAAGTTCCTCCTTGATGTCAAGAGGTAGGCATGTTTGACGGCATCCCTCGAATTACGGCCTTCAGCAACTTTTCTGCAGCAGAAGGAAAGGTGTAGTATGGTATTACCTTTCCGTTGTAATGCTGCGGTGACCTCCAGGTAGTCGGACGTGGAGTTTGAGGGTGAGCTTGACCTTGTCCCCTCCAGCTGTCTTTACTTGGAACGGGTGTTCCTGTAGTACCCTTTTAATCAGCTGGTACAGATCCTTATAGGTGGTTGGGTACTGGACCACTATAGGTGGAAGCTGTGATTTTGCATGTGCTGGTCGGTTAATGGGTCTGCTGCTGTTGTTGTTGCTGCAGCTGTTGGTGTTGATGCTGGCATTGCTGCTGCTGCTGCTGTTGCTCTTCTGTGGGTTCATCCTGGGTTAGTAGGTCAAACGAGTTGCTAACCTCTATGGAGGCTGGATCTAGGGATGGTGGGGGCTTACTGGTACGATCAGCCAGCACAAAGCCTTCTCCGTCGGGCTGAGCCAGAACCCTCTTTGCGTTGCGGTTATTTTGGGAAAAATTCTTTTTGCCACTACCTGATAGTGCAGTTTGGGCTCCCTTTTTGGCAGTTCTTTTGTCTCTGTGTGCCAGGGTGAACTTTGATGCTGGAACACTGACTCCTGTATTGTTGGCATTGTTGTGAGCTCTTTGTTCCTTTCTAAAGAGCTTAGCTTTTCCTCCTGCTGGTGGTGTGATGCTTCTCTTGGAGGCTCGAGATCCATGATCCTCTAAGATTGCAAGCATACTTGAATCAAACTGAGTTGTGTCCATTTTTTCATTTTCTGCAAGCTGCAGAGTTGGTACATTGACTTGGTCTTCTGCTATGATAGTCAGCTCAGCTATCTGTGAGGAAGAGGTGGCTTCCGGTGAGGTGGGATGTGCAGGAGCGTCTGCAGAAGAATGAAGAACATCACCATTGTTGTCCATTGTTGCTGCTGGTACCTAGCGGGAGTGTTGTACTGGCCCCGTGTTATCACCGCTAGGTTCCAAGGACCAGTGACAACCCTAAAACTCACGCCAGGGGGGTTCCTCTCCCAGCGGGAGAGGGCCGTGTGGCGGTAATTCCCTACTAACTCGGGCAGGGAGGGACCCTACAGCGAGAAATCCAGACTGCCGCACGCTGTGAGCGAAAACACAAAAGCGGCGATCAAAGAACACAAGCTCAAAGTGAAAACTGCATGCGTCGTTAAAGAGCATCTGGCTCTTTGGCTTAGTTCCTGTTACGACGCTTCTTTTATACTGATGCACCCCAAGATAATGACTGTGAGCAGCGCCATCGTGGCTGCAGGGGCGGGGCGCGTGACCTACAAAGATAATTACGGTGAGAGCGGCGCCGGCGTGGCGCGTGACCTACAAAGAGCCAGGTAGATAATTATAGGCCAGAGGCCGCACAGTCGGCCGGGCGCCTAATTATAGGGGAAGCGGCCTGCACACCTGCAGGGGGCGGGGCGGGTGACCTACAAAGATAATGACAGGCCGGTGGCGCCGGCGGGGCGCGTGACCTACAAAAGATAATGACGGTAAGCGGCGCCGGCAGCCAGGTAGATAATTACAGGCCGCACAGTCGGCCAGGTGCCTAATTATAGGGGAAGCGGCCGCAGGGGGGGCGGGGCGCGTGACCTATTTAATACAGAACCGCTGTTTTCTTTCTACTGACATAAAATATCAAATTTCACAATTTTTACTTAGATATCTTATTTGACACCATTCATAAGATAATAAAAACTCGAAATTAGTTACATCCATCGTCTCCGTTGTTCGCGTTTGTTATCAAAGAGATGATTTCCACCGCACAGTTAGAACCGAGTACTGTCTGTTCTTAGAGCAACTGGGAGGAGGGTTGATGGTAACTTAAGTGTTGTCTTCTGCCTATGATTCCTGTAACTTAGATTTTCTAAGGTATGTGTATTTTTGTTTGGAAAGGCGTAGTTTATGTCACAGAAATGGGAAATGGTGAGATATGGCCGGACACCCCCTCCCCTCTGGTGAGATATGGCCGGATCCTCCCCCCCTCTGGTGAGATCTGGTCGTTGAGAACCCTCCCCCCCCCCTCCCGCCCTCTAAACTTTTAGAGATCCTTTTTTTTAGGTCTCACCCTTCAAAATCCGTTTTTTTCGACGAAATTCCCCCCTAAAATCGACTTTCGAACCCCCCCCCCTATTTCACCTCACGTAATTATTGATGTCCTCTAAAGTAATTTTTTATCGGAAAAGGGTGATGATTTTTTTTTCGAAAAGTGGGCCATGACTAATTTTTTCTCGAAAAGGGGGAATGTTGAGAATTTTTTTTTTTTTTTTTTTTTTTTTTTTTTTTTTTTTTTTTTTTTTAAGGAGGCAGTCCATCAAGTACTTGAGGTTCTTTGGGGGGGGGGGGCTGGCGAAATCTCACCAAGGTGAGGTCGACAGAATTCTCATGTCTTCATTTTAATTAATCAAATAACAGCAGAACAAACAAACAAAACAAAAAAAATTCTACAAACGACGTCAATCCCATGGTTAGGGGTGGGGGTCCAGCCGCCTATGAGGACAGGTCTTCAAAACTTATGAGGTCATTAGTAGAGGGGGAAAGTCTCACCAAATCTCACTGCGGTGGGTGAGGGGGGGGAGATCCAGAATTCCGAAAAAAACACCTCAAGTAATTAATTTTGGAATGAGGGTGGTAGGTCAAAAACGGTTGGGAAGGTGTAGTGTACGCCACCTTCAGCTCGCAGTAACAGTGAATTCGGGTGTCTACCCGAGTCGGATGGAAGCGAGTCGCGCGGCAATTCTTCATGTCAGGTTCCGCCGGGGCCGGTAATCTAGCAGCACACGTGTCCCGTCAGCCTCGACAGTGATTGTTCGCCGTAGCGGTGCTCCAAACGACACTCTAATGGCACGGGGCGCCTGCAAACACGATATTACGGCGGCGGCGAGACGGCACAGTGTTCGGGGAGGAGGTAGCGGGGGGTTGCCTCCTGACAGCCGGCGTGCCTCCCCCGCAAAATATTAATCAAGGTTTCCAGCTCCGAGGCGGCTGCGGCCAATTAGAATTGCCGATAGGTCGGCAGCCACTGTTTGCAACCTGCAGGGGCCATGCATATGCAACACGCCGAGCGCCGGCGGTGCAGATAAAAGAGAGGGAGAAACATGGCTGTTACACCGCAACCGCTGTTTTCCTGCCCAAGCGACGCTGTCTGTCTCTGATGGAGCGAGAGGTGGATTTATGTACACACGGGCGTAATTCTGTTAGAGATCGCGGCGGAACAGATGGCAGGTGAAAACCTCGGTCACTGTTTGGAGAAACAGTTAGAGTACCGTTGAATAATAGCAAGTCTCTTTGTTTAAATGATTCTAAATGTGAGTGAATGGGATTTGCCCCACTTAGAACAGTGGTCGGATGCATCATTCAAATATTTACAGTATTATCATTGTTGTTCTGTACGTTTAATTTATCAAGCATGGTGGGTGAGTGGTTAACGCTCGGGCCTCGCATTCGGAAGGACGGCGGTTCAAATCCCCGTTTGGGCATTCCAGATTTGGGTTCTCCATGGTTTCCCCAGATCACTCCAGGTGAATAATGGGGTGCTTTCTTCAAAAATCAAAGGCCGAATTCCTTCCCGTTCCTTGTACCCAGTCCTTTTCCGCCTCTAATAACCTCGACGAGGCATACAGCCATAAGTAAAAAAAAAAAAATCTTTTTGGCTTAGATGCCGGACCAAACCAAACCATTAATTTATAGATCACCGAAAGTATGGATTAATAATGTTTTCAAATTGATGCCTCAGTTTTCTTTTGCTGCTGGCTTTACGACCCGTCGACATCGAGGACATTAGAGGCGGGAAAGGATTAGCGGCAAGGAACGGGAACGAATTCGGCCACGGCCTTTTGATGGAACCATCCCGGAATTCGCCCCGAGTGATTTCGGAAAACCACGAAAACCAATTTCTGGATGATGAAACGGGGATTCAAATCCCCGTCCTCCTGAATGCGAGACTAAAGCGTTACCGCTCTCCAATCATGTTCGGTGAGATAACTACGAGAAAATGCAATTACATGACAGCGATGTTTATAATCGTCGTTTTTTGTGTAGCGCAATAATTTTACGTTTATAGCATTTTTCTGTGGCTGAAAATGCGAAATCTCTGCTGCACCAGCACAGAAACATTTTTTTTTTTTTTGAATTAAATATTTAAAAATAATAATGATATTAGCATATGTAACCGGGAGTAACTCTCAACCATTTGAATTAATTACTTTAGGCGATAATAAATAGTTGTTAAATCAGAAAATTCATAATAATTCTGGCACAATGTTACCAGCCATCAATTTGTCTAGAAGATTTGTATGCAAGTCGTTTGATCCAACTAGGATCGCGTTAAGCCTTCACTCAACTTGAATTTGTAATATGCATGTGTTCACATTCAAAACAGCTACCGTTGTTAACCCTAGATGGGACCTACAGTTTATCGTGGAATCCGGAAGGGCTCTGGCGTAATTCACACTACAAAGGTAGCTGTGCCAGAGGTGAAAGTTGTGTTAAGGGCCTTTCGAAAATTTCCACCGAGACAGGGATTCGAACCGAAGACCCATCGATCTCCTAGCAGACATCTTAACCACTAAGCCACCAGACTGTTCAACAAAATAAAAAATTGTTAAGTATTTAATTATCTGACTGTATAAACTACAAATAAAAATTGGATAAGTTACAATTGAACCTTTATGACCAACGAAAATAGTCATAATTTATTCAGTAAGTCAACGAAGTTGTAGAAACGCGTAAATGTAGAAAAATTATATCATAATATCTGAGGCTTAAATTCAGTGAATGGTGATATAATTGACTGTGACAGAAAATGGATCGCTTTCAATTTTCTTTGATAGGAGTTTTCCTGTAACAACAAATTTACAGCAAACACTGTTCTCCAGCTCAGAAAAGCTATATGAAGGCCGGCCTCGGTAACACAAGGGCTAGAGTGTTAGCCGGTTCGAGTCCGGCCGAGGGCATGGGTGTTTAGTGTACGTGTTATCTGTATGTCATGTCCATCGTGTTGTCTCTAGAGCTACTTGGAAAATAATAAACTGTGAAGCTATGAAGAAACTGAAGTACACTGGATGATTCGAAATACACTTGAGTTGGCTGTATGGCCACGAAGCCAAAAGCCATTAACCCCAAAAAAGCTGTATGCAGATAATTAATTGACTTTTTAAGTATATATGTTGCGCATGGAATTTAGAAAAATACAATCAATGGGAAGAATCTAGTACCCAGTTTATTGGTGTTTGCACACGATATTAATAAATGGTACAAATCTAAATTTTGGAGTTGAATTCTTCATAAAGTAAAGCCTTTTCTGCTTTTCCCACTTTTTACTTTCTTCAGTTAGAGCTTAACGGCTCACGGACGAAGTGTCACTAGAACCTGTTTTGAACACGTCGCGGGAAGGAAACCAACTGTTTTGTGAGAGAGCCATCGTGGTATTGACGTGCAGTGATTTAAGGAAAGTGTGGGAGACTGGAATCGGGATTTCCCAATCGAGGAGAGAATAGCGTTCTCTCAAATACTTAAACAGCTCACCCGACAGATTCACTCGTCTTCTTAGTGCCCACCTTTACTCAACATTACGGGGTGGCTGCCTTTGATATATTTTATTGGCAAGTTCAAATTTTGAGCTCTGACTTTGCGGACGCATGCCACTGCTAACGCCAAGCATTTTATACTTACTGTCAAGGATACTAAATACTAATGTCTGCTAAATGTGTAACTATGTTCTGTGTGTGATAAGTGTGTTTTTTTGTTCGCGAAATGTGTAGTTTATGAAGCGGAGATTGGGAAGCGTTCTGGCGGAAATCCGCAGAAAATTGAAGTCAGAACAGTCATTATGCGGTGACCTGATCCAATGTGCGTTGGGTCGGTGCACTGAGCTGCACTATCGCGTTCCCCTATACAGAGATACAGATATACAGGGGGAGGACAAAATAATACGAACACCTGTGAAATAATGGAAAATCTTTATTAATAGGGGGTTGGACCACCCTTTGACTGAAGTACAGATTTAATGCGACGCGGTATAGATGCATAAAAGTCATGGACAATATTTAAAGGTATATTAAGTCTCTAATTCCGAAAGGCTGGATGGAGGAGAAAATCGGGAACGAAGTTTGGACTCCAAATATTCCCATAAATGTTCAATAATATTCAAGTGCGGAGACTGAGGGGGCCAGGCAAGATGTTTAACTTCATCGTCATGCTCTTCGAACACCTAGCAGTGTGGATAGGGGCGTTGTCGTCTTGAAAAAGTGGTCGCTCACCAGAGAATACAGTCTGGACAAAAGAATGGACATGATCCCCTAGAATGTTAGATTGTGATTGGATTTGATTCTGCATGGCAGAATAACAAGTGGTCCAAGCCCGCGTCAAGATATGCGCTTCAAGACCCGTCTATCCTTATCAGTAAGCTTTGACTTTCTGCCACTGTTGTGATTTGAAGACGCCGTCTTAACCTCTTTCGTGTACGCTGTCATAACGGCTGATACCGTAGTCCTTGCAAACCCCAAAAGGTTTGATGTTTTCGGAACCGATGCTCCACTTAAACGCGCTCCGACAATCATTCCTCTTTGGAATTCTGACAGGTCTGACATTTCAACTTACCTCACAGACAGTTCGATAGACGCATGCAATGCAGGTGACTGCTGTTGAGAGACTGATACCTTCCTCTTCACGCTCACTAGGTGGCAGACTTCTGTTGCAGGTGGCGCGGTTGTACTGCAGGTATGAAATACGTCATACTTTTTCACAGGTGTTCGAATTATTTTTTCCTCCATCTGTACTTCCTGTCATTTAAAGGATAGAAACGACAGCTATCTGTATCCTCTAAAAAGTGGTTACGCACCCAGAAACTCGAAATTGGAGATGATGCCGTTTCGTCAGCAGACGGTGACTTCTCAGTGCGATAAGGAACCCCGCAACGAGACTTATTGCCTGCGGAGGATTTGCAACGAGGTGCAGATGGTAATGCCAACTGCAGCTAACAAAACACCCTGCGGTTGAAGCAGCTCTCATCTGCTACTGATTACTCGCCGTCGGCAGGGATTACTTGTGCGAGATAATAAAGTTTGTCTGCTGCTTCACTTGAAGCAGCACTTCAGAGTGCGACTAGGGTGCGCCAAAACAGTGAGATCTTACTAAAATTGTCTTTTACATGGTATAACGCTCGGAGACAACAACTTACTTGCTACTTGGTAGGAGGTATTGGTATATTGATTTTATTTCAGTCTCTAATACTAGCTAGCTGATATGGTGAGTAGGCACAGCCATTCATATTCTGATATAACGACTAATATTTTTGGTGTGAAATCTACAAGGGACTATATTCAAGGATGTAATCGTGAAAGCATTTAATATCAAGTTAAATACTCTTTCTATTCAATTTGCGTTTAACTCGACAAAGTATAAAAATTTTAATGATTTTTTTTTTTTTGGTCATTGTTTACCTCAACATTCACCACGTTCTTTCTCGTGCGCTTAGGTTTTATCGTTCTCTGTCGTCCTTTCTCTCTATCCGTATTTTAGCCTCAATCTCAAATTTTTTTTGCTGATAAAAAATGCACTTTTAGTTTTCACGGAATTATCTTCAAAGGGGACACATTTTCTAAAAGTGACCTTTCGCTATTACATATTTACTAGAATCGTTTCAGGAATGCACGATAGGCCGAAAACCTTACAACTTCGCTCTTACTTTTCTAGCAAATAAGGGGACACGATTGAGCGAGAAAAATATTAAGGGCAATACCTATTCCCGCGTGCCTACCATGCTACCCATTTCAGCAATGATTTCTTTTAATAGGTTCCAGATTCAATTTGTAAACTAAATTCGGAAACCTACCTCAGTTGGCTTATAACAGCGTCCAATTGAACATTGTAAATACTTTTTGATACCAATAATAATTGCCAGTGGTCAACCTCGGAATGCTTATCACAGAAATGAACTGTGACATAAGCAATAGCAGATTTTTGGAATCTTAAGAATGAATAGCAATAGACCGAAGGTTGAGCTATGGTTGCGTATCCTACATGAGCATGTAACCGAAACCATAAACCAACCACTTCTGCTGAGGATCTCTACGTACAAGTGCGTGATAGAAGGTTCAGTCTGTCGTAAAACGAACTTAGAATGTAATTGCGAGCTTAAGTTTTTCGACCTACACCAACGCTGCCGGCAGCTACAATAATCTAGCTAATAATCTGGCCCCCAGGCCCTATCAATACGGCCCGCGATCGCAATGTGACACAGAAAGAAGAATCATGGTTTTTAGAACTTTTAGACTTCACTCGAGTCCTAATAATTCAGTACATTTTTTTTATTTGAATCTGGCTCGCCTACATATTATAAATTTAATATACGGCCCTCTGCAAAATTGAGTTTGACACCTATGATCTAGATCAAAAACGTCTGCAAAGGTCTCGTTACTGCTTTTTATTTTTTGACTATAACTTAAAAAAAAAAAACCTCTGCAAATGTCTTATTGCTGGTATTTACTTTTTTATTGTAATTAAACTGTCTTACGAATATCTTTTTTTTTTTTAAGTTTATTCTAACTATAAGCAAATATTATGTGGCCCGCAGACTAACTTAGAATTAAATTGTGCCCATCTCCAATTTTTTTTTTTTTTTTTTTTTATTTCTTGCTTACGGTTTTGTGCCTCGAGGTGATTAGAGCCGGGATGGGATTGGGGACAAGGAAGGGGAATGGATTTGGCCATGGCCTTTTGAAACAAGCGTCCCGGAATTCGCCTGGAGTTATTTGGGGAAACCATGGAAAACCCATATCTGGATACCTGGACGGGGATTCGAACCCACGTTCTCTCGAATGCGATACCAAAACGTTAACCGTTCACCTACCACGATCGGTAAATTGGTTGGGAAGCCCTGATCTACACCAAACGATTGTATGTGTAGATATATTTTACTTACGAACATGGTGATAATCTTCACATGGCGTATTGGAAAAGCACTTCAGGCATTTTATATACCTGTTTATACATGTAGAACTATTTAGCACTTTTACAGTTTTTTGTTATTGAAGCTGCAGAATATTCTGCCAAGTGATTGTTAACAAGCCTTTACTTGAAGTTGCTCATGTATGTTTACAGAATGTTTACTTGTGTTGTTATAACTGTGTAAGCAGTAGAGCCAACCTAGTTTTTTTGTGTTATTGTTTCTGTGTATATCTTCTGTTAAACTGTATCTCTGTTTTCGTCAGCCGTTGTGTACTAGTATGAGTGTGTATTAGTTTTTCCAGTGTAGTCTGTTTTTAGTGTGTTGAATAGTGTTTGTCTCATTCCGATGGCCTTGTGTATCTGGTAGCTTTCTCGACTATCCTGCAACCAGATTTGTGTGGGGGTAAGGTACTGAATACTGTGTTTTACTGTTGTGTACACACTTCGGAGTTGCTTCTGCGGGGTAGGCAACCAGCCGGCTAGGCTCCCGTGCCCCTGACAGTTGTCTGAAGAAGGGGTCCGCTTGACGCCATTGTATTGTTTCGGGCCGGAACAATCGGTGCGCGCGGACAATGGCAGTATTAGGAGCGGCTGGGACGGGGTGGGCGAGGGTGTCAGATTTGACGCCGGGGGTTGGGCGCTCGCTTTACCAGACAACACCCAGTGGCACATAAAAGTACCGAGTACCGCATAATCCACGGCTAGCCTGAACACATTGCGAGTAACCATTTGTCCTGGTTCGGTCCTGGCTTCTTTTCAGCAAATTCCTAGTCCTCTATCATCTGGTGACAATACCACTATCATTGCAAGCTGTCACAACAATAAGGGCAGAGTTCTGAGTAAGCTAGAAGGCACCAAACAGACGCGTGTTCAACAACTTTTGGAAACACTATTGCTAGTTTATCAAAATCTCTTTTTTTCTGGCTTTATGCATAGCGGGCTTAGAGGTCATCAGAGGCAGGAAAGGACTGAGGGCAAGGAACGGAAAAGAATTAGGTCACGGAATTTTTTGAAGGAACCATACCGGTATTTGTCTGCAGTGATTTGGGGAAAATATGGAAAACACAAATCTGATTTGCCGGACGGGGATTCGAACCAGCGTTCTCCCGAAAGCGAAGCCAGAACGTTATCGCTAATCTAGCACGCTCGGTATATCAAAGTCCTATCACGTTGAAAAATCTTGCAGTCTTTCTGTTCTGACGCTCATCGGAAACATTTCTGTGTTCTTAGGTTTCCACTTAATTAGTGTTGGCAATTTGCTGACAAATCACCTAATCAGTTCCCGACGAAACACTTCAATCAAAAGTATTTCCACTCTAACTGGGGAAAACAGCGTGTTATGAACGACAAAGGCACAATCTCGCATGGAACACATGCAAGCTGCTTTTCAATTTTGTTTTCATTAAATGTATTTATTAACTTAAAAACGCCCCAAAATAATAAATATTGTTGTTAATGTTATAAACGGTAATCATAGTTCCGGCAGAAATATCGCTTGATTTATTTTGCACAGTTACTTGAAATCAACATTAAGCTCGTTCTACTTTTAGTAATCTCCTAATACACTTAACACTCATAATATAGCTCCCCTCACTGTGAGCCCAAACACGTGCCATATGTCATTGCCAGACCAGGGGCCAACTATCCACTCTTTCACCTGTAGCTGGCGGGCAGCCCATAGATTCTACAATACTAGCTAACAATAAACTTACGCTGCCCAAATACTATACAATATTAACGCCTGCGGAAACCATACAAAATACAAATTACTATACAATTATCCATTAACACGTGTAATTAATAATAATGATAGTAATAACTGACTAGCTTGCGCCCGCGACTTCCTTCGTGTTTTTCAAGAATTTTGAAGGTTTTTGTGTTTTTGCTCGGAATCTTAAATATTTCCGGGAAAAAAATTTAGCCAATGTTATTCCCTGCAAGTCACCTACCCGCCACCGAAAGTCCCGTCAAAATCAGTTCACACACTAAATACTGTATGTTGTATATTCTTCTTCTTCTGGTCCCTATCATTTCCGGATGTCGGCAACCATCTTGGCTGTCTCGTCTCTGCTGGTTGATGCTCGGATTAACTCCGTAGTTGTCTTGGAGGTCCATGTTCTCAGATTTTATAACCAAGAAGTTCTTCTTCTACCAGCATTTCTCTTTCTCGGTATTTTCCCCTGGAGAACAGATTGCAGGAATTCATAACGGCTACTATTCCTCATGATGTGACCAAGGTAATGAAGCTTCCGTGTTTTTATGGTGGTCAGTTATATATTATTTACATTTATAATAGCTGTAAATGTGTTGTATTCTAGAACATTCTAGTTCATTCTAGAACATTACGTTCTAGAAGATTTTTTAGAACACTTAGGTCGAAATATGAAAATGCTCTAGGTCAACCACTTTCAATCACCATATCTCCCCCTCCCCCCCCCCCCCCCCAGCTGCCGACATACAACCACCATAGTGCACGATGGGTAGACTCGAGGCTACTATCACACACAAATATCAGTGGCTGGCTAGGTTCTTGTGGCTGCAAAGTGAAATATGGGGACCCATTGTTCTATTTTTATATACAAATAAAGATTGGTGGGTCGTTAGATTGTCAGACACTGTAGCAGCTTACACGACAAGTAGTATGCGCAATACCTTTCCACCACGTGGTATGCGGGAGGGCGGACAGTCCCACTGTAGTCTATGACCGTTGTAATTGGCTTCACACACACGCGGAAAGACAGACAGACATACCGCCACGCGCTCCACATACATCGCGCTCTGTCGCCCCGTGAAAGAGCGCGCCCACTCTAATAGGTTGGCACCACTGCAGGCGGACAATCGGCGTTGCGGACATAACTTGGAGGCGGGACAAAACAAGAGGCGACGCAGGCCCGCCAACTTTCCCCGCACAAAAGCGTCAGCGCGCTGCCAGGTATGGCAATAACACGCTCTCCCATTGTCCCCGACTCGGACATACGCACCGACCCAGCCCTCATAAATTACGCGCGATGCATATTCAATTTTCTGTTCGCGCCTCGCTGTTGATTCCGAAATAAACACCGTGGCACGCGTGAATGCCCGCCTGAAGGGGGTGCAGTGGTACGCCTGCCTCCAGGC
Source organism: Vandiemenella viatica (assembly GCA_031002005.1). Lineage (NCBI taxonomy): Eukaryota > Metazoa > Arthropoda > Insecta > Orthoptera > Morabidae > Vandiemenella > Vandiemenella viatica. The sequence goes on from CM061918.1 coordinate 70,212,429, forward strand.
ATTTCGCGCGCTGATATCTTGCCCGCTTTGTGATCTGGTCGCGATTACACGCGCAATAAATCTGCTGTACCGGAACACGCTGATAAAAGGGGGAGGTGGACTTTATTTTTCGCCTGCACGTTCGGAAGCGTATTTCAATTCCGTTCGTATTAAACGTGTGAGAACTTGTTTTGCTGCACATCCAGTCGTTTTCTGCCGTGAATAAAAGTATCGAAAACGATCCCAAAAAAAAAAAAAAAATCACCCGACGTTATATTCGTAGACGGTAATGTTATTCGTAAACATATTTTACTAGGCATCACGTTTTTAAGGCAAGTCACATTTCTTTCTGTAGAAGACAGTGGAATATGTTTGGACATCACCATCCAGTAATATAGGTACTGCGATTTGCAACTGACAATTTTGCATTACTACTTATTCAACTCGGTCATATTTGACGTTAAAACCAGACAATGTAAACCATCCGATGATACTTGTGTTGCATAATACATCTGTTTTAATGTTACGAATTTGACACAACTGGGCTCAAAATTTCGTGATCTACATATATACTCTGCAAATCAAAAAATTGTGGGTGGCAGAGCGTGCTCAGCACCAAAGCTAATCTCTTTCTTGTGCATTCCAATCTCTCATGGTACGAGGGGAAAAAGAATTCATATAAGAATAAGTGCGGCACCTTATTTCTCTAATCTTACCTTTCCTGTCATTCCGGCTCAAATAGGTTGGTGGAAGAAGTATCTCACTACACTCGTAAGTGAAAATGGGAGTACACATGTTTACCAATAAGTTTAAACGAAACGTGCGTCGTCTATCTACCAGAGACTCCCAGCCTAGTCTACTAATCAGTTCTGTGACGCTTTCATAAGGACTGTAGCAAGCGGTCACGAATCGAGCGGCTCTTCTCTGTACTTTCTTTATACATTAGATCAACCCCTTACGAAACGGATACCATGTAGATTACGACTGGGGTTGCTAACCATACATTTCATTGACAAACATCATACTACATTTTGGTCAATATACTTAACCGTAACCTTGAATGATGAAGAAATACTTTTTTCTGATAAAATATAGAATTTGTGCGATGGTTTTCCCCTTATTAAATCATTTATAATTCTAGATTAAGGCGTTGTACCATCTATAATATTTTTAAAGGAAACAAAAAATTATGATCTAGTTCCATAAGCAAGGAAAAAATTTGTATTTAAGGCAATAAATACATATATTTAAAAATTATTTTCCATTTCCAAAAGTAAATATATTTTCTTACAATTCAGTTGGTAAACCTAATTCTGACATTATGCCTTATGCTCTGCGTTGTCGCTGGTACTGAGAAGATACTAAGCATCCAATATTTCCTATTTCAATCGCTTCTGTAGGAAGGAACATAGTTTAGAAGTATGACATGGTTTCGATTTCTAATCGACCAGAGTGTTATCGCATACCAGTATCTCTTGGGACAGCGTTCTTATAAAAGCGGTTGAAATTCGCGTCACGTCTGATCTTGTTAACCTGAATTGTGGTTTCCAACTTAGTGATGCTTCAATACCTGATATTGGAGCTGCTCGTCGTCAACGTTCCGTGTTTTGTGTCCCGCGGGGTGCTAATGACGTCTGAGACTGCTGCAGGGCAACGTAACAACACCCGGCGTTGTCATGTCAGCCTGTCATCGACGAGTTCTTGGCAAGTTTTAAGGGCAAGGTTTTACGGACTGTTCACCTGAAGATGGCAACGGAGCGTACAGTCGTGTAAACACTGTGTTGGAACAACATTTTAACTCTGTTAGTTTCCTTGAAAAATACAATAATGTACAACACCGAGAAAAACTTCGTTTTTTGTACTCTGTAATTGATGAATCTATTGGTATTGCTTGAGTTCGTGACGACAATGAACGTCGCATCTTAGTGACGGACCTTCGCCTTGCGCGCAGCGTTCTGGTCTGATACGAGACACCTCACGACTCCGCGGAATATCCCTTCTCACCGTAGACCACTCAGAACGGTCCAAGTTTGGCAGTTAGCGCGAAGGAGTAAAGCGGTGTTAACAGGGTCTCCTCGCATTGCTGGCTGTTAGATAAGGACTGGCTCCGCAACACCTATGCTGCAATTTACCCTCAGAGCATCAAAGGCGATGTTATAATCACCGCCCCTCCAACTTAATGAATAGTCTGTCGCAATGCACAACAATGCCCAGCTGGTCTGACATTCAAAATATGTCAAGTTGTTGCACATAGCTGTTTTGTTGTTACAGAAAATTTAATTCCAGTATAGACAAATTTTACTACTATACGACACACTAAACTACTCAACTACAATTAAGTTATGTAAGTTACCTGTATATTAATTCTGAATGTGCACTGTTCGTGTAACAAATTTCATTGTTATCATTTCATCCGTTTCGACATGACCAAGCACCAAACAGACACTTTCGGTATTTTTATTACGGAAAGTCCAATGTTTTCCGAGATAAAAATTATCCTGTAGGTCAGTGTTTCTAAACCTACGGTCCGCAAAAATGGGACAGGTGGCACGCAGTCATAATATTAAAAATTTAATTCTAATTGAGGTAAAGATAACATAATCCATATCTAAAAACGAAAACCGGATATATTGGACTAATAAATATTCGGAAACTACGGAGCAGATTTCGATGGGGTTTACACCGTTTTAAAGTTGAGGATCTTAATTCAGTTGTTTGGCAGGTCTTATGTTTTAACGTTAAATAACGCAGGAGCATTAAATGAAATTCTGATAGTATGATTACAAATCCCAAAGATGGAAGGATTAGATGTTGCATACTTCGCACTAAACACACAACTAAATGTCTCTGACCATAGCCTTAAATAAAAGCAATAAGATAACTTATAACTATTTTGTACACTAAACAAAACTTGAAGTATTCTTTCCTTTAATTCAGGATATTCAATTTTTAAACGCCATAGATAGCCGTAACTTGAAGTATTGTTTCCTTTAATTCGGCATATTAAATTTTTAAACGCCATCGAGAGCCGTAAAAACAACAGAGATTTTCTGTAAGCACGATCTCTGGACAATGTCTTTGGCCATCAGCATTCGTCTTCTGTTTACGATAATATTATTCCGGATTCACTTTTGAGATTTGTATAAAAGGCTGAATCTGCGGAATTGAAGTATCTGGCGTTTCGAGCAAAAAGTATATACATTCACTTCGCAATTGAATAAAATGGAGATTCTAAGATAATCTAGCGTTGTTCAGTAATGTAGTAATGCAATTTCTTAACCAAATTAACGAAGCTTGATATACATGACTCTTTTCGGACGAATGAAAATGAAAGTGTTTGCGCAAATAAACTTCAACCCACTCGTTTCTTGGTAGACGGCGGGTGAATCTAGGTTTGCTTCAATTCCGAAAAAAGTTGGCGCGAATTTTATGAAACTTTGTACAAATGCTTTTCATTGCGGATGTAAAAATAGGGTACTGGTAATCTACGCCAACTATACCGGGCAACGTCGGGTACTCCGCTAGTAAAAAATAAATTAGTAAAATTGTTTGTATAAAGCTATTAGAGAATATGAGCCACATGCCTATAAATCAATATTTGAAAAACCCTTGAATATTTGAAAGATTAAGTAAAAATCTAGTATTTACACAATACGAGGACGTGACTACATTGTTACTAAATAAAATACGTAACCAGGTGGAATCAAAGACAGCAGAATTCTTTTAAGGTTAAAGTTAATGACCGTTTTATGAGGTCTTCATCGTAGATATCTCTCTTGAGTGATCGTGGTAAGAGCCTATAAACCATGGTAGCTAAGTTAAAATATTAAGTCTGTATAAGTTAGTGATATTAAGAATTATTTTTGATATTTTTCTGGTCCTCGGGTTGAAAAACATTGAGAAACCCTTCTATATGTTAATCCGGGACACGGAATGCACTCGTTCCAAATTTCACACACATCAGATAGGAAAAAATAAACGAATATTAGTATTTATAACAATATAGCTGTTACAGGCGACTACGTACGCTTCGACTTAAAATTTTGTTGCTATAATTGGATAGAGGAAGTTGTTACTGTTGCAAAAGGTGTTCCAAAAAGCACAGGGGGGGGGGGATAAAACAACAGGGATGCCGTCAAAATACCATTGAACTCATAATAGTCTGGTGCAGCGCAAATCCACATCTATACTATAGGGAGCGTCCATAAACCACGTAGCTCCATTTTGGCTTTGTGTGAACACCCCTCCCCCTACCCCCCACGTAGCCTGACGTGGCTTTTGCCTCAACCCCCCCCTTCCCCCAAATATCACGTAGCTTTTTTACCAGAAGACATTTTGTACTGTTTCCTCTTGTCAGACCATTGTAAATTACATACAGAGATAATTAAAGGAAGGAAATAAATATTCACATGCTGTTGTGTGTTCTGTACCTGATTTCAACTGCGAAAAATAATATGAATGGAAAGCTACGTGGCCTGGCTCGAAACCTCCCCCCCTCCCCCACGTAGCGCAGCGTAGCGTTCCAGCCAAACCCTTCCCCCCAAGCCCGAAACCACGTAGTTTATGAACGCTCCAATACCAACAGCGCCAAGTAACAGCTATATAATAAGTCGTGTCTCTACATGAAATCTCTTAACAGATCATACACAAGCTGACTGCGAGAGAAACAAAGTCTGAGTGACCGATATACCATTACAGAGACTCACACAGGCTATCCATCTGTCTGTCACCATTTGATTAATTTTCAATATTACATGAAAAAATATGTTATTCATCACGAAATAAGTAACCTATGTCCTTCCTAATTATTCATACTATGTCGTTGTTAAATTTAATCAAGATCGGTTTTAGCCGTTTAGTCATGAATAAGTAACAAATAGACAGAGATAGATTTTTTTTTATCTGCTTTACGTCTCTCTAACAGTGAGGTCTTTAGAGACGGGAAAGGATGAAGGGCAAGGAATGGGAAGGAGTTCGGCCATGGCCTTTTGAAGGAAGCATCCCGGCATTTGCCTGGAGTGATTTGGGAAACCATGGAAAACCCAAATCTGGATGCCCGGACGGGGATTCGAACCGCCGTCCTCCCGAATGCGAGGCCAGAACGCTAGCCGTTACACCACCATGTTCGGTACAGAGATAGAATTACTTCTTTATTCATAATATTAGCGTACAATTTCTGATTCTTTCCCAAATAGCATCACAACCACATAGACGCCAAATATAATACCAATAATGATTGGTGCTGCGAAATAAAGCGATCAGCACTGAATACAGCCGTGGTTAGTTTGTTGTTGTGACATTCCCTGAGGCTCCTTGGGCCAGCCAGGTAGGCGTGTTGCGTGGGAGTGATCGGGCCATTGATCGAGCCCGCATCCTGGGGAGACTCTCCCCACCTGCTTGGAGCTTCATTCCGCAGCGCTGGCCACGGCGAAGACGGGGGGGACTCTCATCACTAACCAATCACACACAACACTCCTCAAACAAAAATTCATGGTGTGTTCGTTTTCGATATCATGAGGCTGCAAAGTAACCTGATGAAATTATCTGCTTATGCCGTTCTGTACCAATTCGTTTGTAACGGTACGTAGGATAACAGACAGATTATCCTAGAATACATATTTTAATGTCATTCTATATCTTTGAATTTTAGAGGTTCCTTGGCAAGGGCCTGTTATAATTACTCTTGGAAAGTTTCCATAGCAACAACTGGCAACGAGTGGATTGCCTAAGTTGCTTGGTACATAAGGAGAACTTGCAAATAAGAAGTCCGATTATGTAATTACCGTGGTGTGTTTTAATTTATTAAAACTGATTTAAACTGTGCAGTGTATATGACTATTATTTTATTTACTTAGTTTAACTACAAGTTCAGTAAACAAATAAAATAACGCCAACCGCAGCTAAAACCACGAATATTAATTAATAATTAAGAAGAATAAAAAGCACGGTAAATAAAACTAAAAATCTTCGGAAATACAACAGGTATCAGGTGCAATAAGGAATCTACCCATGTTTTTTTTACAGAAAGTTTTTATGTCAGGATACCTCTCAATTTGTTTATCCGCGCTAACGGCATGCTTGTGTTGAGAGAGGAGAATTGGGCCGTTCTCGTCAAAATAACACGCCGTAATGTTTAGCCAACACTTGGCTGACCATTTCATAAGATAATTGGTAACTTACATATGGACGACCAATTTCAGATTACCGAAACTGGAAAGATAGCTCGCAATTGTTTTAGGAAAATGATAGGAAGTAATTGTTGGTCTTTCTTCTATAGTGATAACTTATAGTAGTAGCTCCAGGATATGTTAGTTCGTCGAGGCATATTAAAGTGCCATATTTCTGAGTGAGACCAGGAGAAGGTTGTCAGTTAGTCAGAGAAGTGAAAATACTATTAATAGTTAGTTGCCGCTAGTCAGATTCAGCAAAGCTGTATAGCGAGCGCACCCAGTGTTCTGCTATATATTCAAGTCATCGTTAAATCTACTCAGGTTAGAACTATTAAATAACCCACTATGTGTTTTAGAAGAAAACTTCTCTTATTGGTCATTGTGCAACATATGCAGAAATTGATAACGATTTTTATTAATGGAAGACGCATGATTATCATCATTGTTCAGCGTAACACGTAGATGAAAGCGGATTTTTATGGACAGTTAGCTAGGAAATATTCAACAAGCTATAAATTTTGTGATAGTAACAGATGCGTGTTGTGTTTAGAAGTAACAATTACCTGGTTAAAGTCCGTTGTGTGAAATTTTCCGAGAGAAATTTATTTTTACACCGGCTGATTAGTTATATAAAGAGGAACTGTGCATTAAGCTTGAAGAAAATTTATTCCTATTCCTATTTTATTAGAAAAAAATGATTTTAAATATATTTGGAAAATCTTTACCGTTATTGAATATATGCTGCCATTTTAGACAACTTGATAAATCAATAAAACTTTTGTCGTTTAGAAGTATTCCATGTAATTAATTCAGAAATTTTTTTCTTCATAGTAATTTGCAATTTATGCAGATTGAAGCTTCAATATCACACACGAAATGTTCATATTGATTGTTTCCACGAAACAAGAAACTATTTAAACAAAAACTAAGTGGTCAGTTGACTGCGGTCGAATATGATCGACTAATCCGAAGCCAGGAGAAGGCATTGTTCAGTGGTCACGAACTATTTGGTCGAAAGTGGTCGGGAGACGAATAAATCCCAAGGTTTCACTCGTGTCCTGTTTTGTACGTAAAAAGTCAATCAGTGAGGTGAGAAATAGTGTCAGCTACAAGACAGTATTTTAACCTACTCTATTACGTTCGTACTACAATGTGAACGTACTCTACAATAAAGTTCAGGTGGAAATACTACTAGTGCTGAGTTGTTGTGTTTAACGGTTTATATTTGTGGTGATTAAATGAGATATCAAGTGCAAACAAAAAGGTCTTGTCAGTGGAATCTACTCCTAAAATCAGCATACTGCAGGTATTATACCAAGAAAATGTCAATTAATGTCCTGCAATCGTTCGTGGCCGAATTGCTGAGGTTTGGCCCACAACGCACAGAATACTAAGGGTAACGACAAACATACCCCACACAGCAGACTAGTATTCAAAGTAACATTACATGTTTGGCGGGAGTTCAAATCACGCAATTCTTACTTCAGTTTTTAGGAGGTTTTCTGCAGTTCTCGAAACAGACCGCAATATCAGTTTCAGAAATTCTGGTTTCAACACAAATAGCAAAAAAAAAAAAAAAAAAATACATTTGTCCATAGCCACACGATTCAAGTAGACCAGTTATCATATTTTTCACTTTTCAACATCAAGTTTTCACTTCCTTCAATTGCTCTGCTCCGGGTGAACTGAATAAGAAAATTCTTTTTGTTTTTAGGTTAAGTTTTATTGAAAAATTTGTCTTTTTGGGTAGGCCTCTTCCTCTGACGTTAACCTCCGTTTGATATCCTCTCTAGCCCATAGACAGATAGGTAATGTAAAACTTTTAACTACAAAAATAAAAGGGAGCTTTTAATACGCGTACCATTGAAACAGTTTAGAAGCTGCTAAAAATATAATCATTTATAAACTGTGAAAACTGTATGTAGAATAATATCGATAAGTTAAGTAAGAATGAAATGTGTTAATGTCTTTGGTTGTTTAGCACAGATGTATGTATTCTATATTTTCATACATTAAGAGAGTAAATAAAAAAGGATGAACGTTGTCGAGGTTTCCAACTTACTAAAATATGCAAGACAACAATTGATTCATTTTTTTTTCATTGATAAAAAGAAGAATTTTAAAATAGTGGATTAATTTTTTTAAGACTCCTTGTCACAAGCTGATCTCCAAGCAGAGGTGACATGAAGCTACAAGAAGTTGCTCTGAGATATCCATGGTAGTCTAGGTTAGTTTTAGTCACATAACTCCAACATTTATTTCATATTTCTGTTTCTGTTTGACCTCTCGTGTGGTAAAATGTATGGTGGTGTAGTATGGAAACCACAATTTGGGTGTCAAATTCAGGTGTTAGAGAGCATTCAGAGAAGTGCAGCTACATTTGTCTCTGGAAACTGCTACAGAATACAATCAGTGACTGATATGATAAAAGAGCTGGAATGCGATTCAATGGAAGACAGAAGGAGGGTGAAAAGAATCATGGGAATATACAAGGTGTATATTGATGATGATGGGTGGAAAGATATTGATGGAGGAATTAAAAGAGGTGCATGGAAGGGAAAAGATTACCATGAACCCGAGGTGACACACGATTTCAGGCATAACGAAATATAAATTTTTCTTTCTTAAGTCAGTTATTTGATTAAATCACGAAGGGAAATTATCAAAAACCCTTAAATAAATTAAAATTCGTAGAGGGGACAAGAAAGGAGAAAAATGGTATGTAGGGAAATTGTCCCTTTTTGTTACGGTTTTGGCAAGGAACGGGAAGCAATTCAGTAATGACCTTTTTTGAAGGAACTATCCCCGCATTCACATGTAACGATTTGGAGAATACCCAAATCTGAATGGCCGGACCGGGATTCGAACCCATGTCCTCCCGAATGCGCCGCCAGAACGTTACACTCGGTGGAGAAATTGCCACTGGGTTGTGCACTCCACTGAAATTAAACTAAATGAACTAAGCTTATTCAGTTAAGATATCAGAATCATTATAATAGCACTAATTTTTTGTTTGGGTTTAAGAGGGGCGTTTTTTGGTTGTCCCAAGATTCGGAGGCCAGTCAGGTTTCGCAGTTTACTTACATCGCAGAATGCAGCGATCCCCCGCACAGTGGTTTCGGAGAGAAGGAGCTTTTGTCGTGGCTGACCAGCCGTTATACAGTAAAGAAGCATTACCGAAGTAGAGGTCGGTCGTAATGTGATTCCGGGCGGCCCATCCATCTCCCGGCCAACAATAGCGCGGCCCGCCCGCCCACTAAGTTGATCTACTTTGGCCTCCTCCGCCGCTGCTGTTGCTGCCTTCATTGTTCACCTCGGGCGATTTCTTCGGCGCAGGTCGCCCCGTAAGCCATCCATAGCTCCTACTCAGCGCGATCTATTGGAAGGTAAACAACTCAGAAAACACACGGCGGCGGTGTATCCGAGACAGTGTTTCCTCTGTTGCTGAAGTAACGGCAGGTTATTCAATGCGTATCTACACTAACATTATAAATGCGAAAATAACTTTGTCTCTCTGTTAGGTTTTAACGACCAAATGGCTAGACCTATTTTGATGAAATTTGACAAGGAAATACTGTGTATCATTGGAAAGGATATAGGATATTATTTTCTGGATAAATAACATTTTGTCATAAAATCTAACTGAACGGTGACAAACAGACGGATAGCGTGTGTAAGTACTTGTAATGTTATATCGGTCACTCAGGCTTTGTTTTTCTCGCAGTCAGTTTATGGGACATACAGCTTTTTACATTCAGTTCTAGCAAGAAAATTCTGAGTTCACATGCACGAATTCAGGGATAGCAGCTATTAGGGCATGATATACAACTGAAATAATACAACTCAGCACCTTTATGATATAGTGTTTAGAATGTTTCGCTAATAGCAGCTGTAACTAGAGTTTCAGTCGCGACAGTAAAACGGCTTGTTACTTCCCCCGGTAGCGTATTCTCTGGTGTCTGGCACAAGTATTCCAGTTTGAAACTCACCTTCGGCATGGTCATTTCTAATGAGCAGTTATTGTGTCTCTATCTTCCATACATCCCATTAGTATGTTCAATTTCGAATGTTAAATGCTAATATGTAATATCCAATGTTCATTACTACATATGAATACGCTTTCCAGATACCCTAATTGGTGCATTTGTAAACGGTTTTCACAACAACAAATAATTCACTATTTTAGTAAATGTGAATAACTTTGACAATTTCCTCCGAACGTGGTGGATGAGTGGTTAACGTTCTGGCCTCGCATTAGAGAGGACGCCGTTTCGAATCCCAGTCCGGGCATTCGGATTTGAGTTTTCCATAGTTTCCGGAAATCACTCCAGGCGAATGCCCGGTTGCTTCTTTCAAATGGCCATGGTCGAATTCCTTCCCATTCCTTGTCCCCAGTCACATTCCACCTCTAATGACCCCTACGTCGGCAAGGCGTAAAGCACTAGTTAAAATTCTAAGTTAAAAATAGAATATGAAAGTACACTTGACGACGAAAATTAGTGAAGCATCCAGAAGACACAGCCGGATGTCAACGTAACTTTGCACACATACACACCATAGGCGGGTTGTGAATGATTTTAGTAGCAATTTCTGTGACACGTAGAATGGCCACCAGAGTGCATCAGTGTTGTTGCCAGACCTAGTAAGGTATACAACAGCGTGAACTGCGTCTGATGTTGAATGATCAACTGATCACTGCGAAGGAGACGGAGATGCCGCGTAGTCGAGAGAGACAATGCTGTCAGCACCTAACATTTTTTTTTTTTTGGCCATTTATGTCTTTAGATCTCTGAAGTAAAACGTAGTGCTTATAGATTTTACGCATTTTGAATTAGCCCTGATGTCAGAATAATTATCTTCATAATAGGCCATGAATCCACAAAATTCTAAGAAACTACGGTTTACTTGACAATCGTGGGCAATATTTTTAGTGTTAATGTAATCTTCATGATTGTCAGTTTATCCCTTTCATTGCGATGTAACGAGTCACAGTGAAACAATCTATGAATAGATTCCACATCTTCCATAATTCCTAATAATAACACGAAAACATTATCAATAAAGACTAGAAGTCAGTTCATTATTATACTGTACTTTCTAATCAGCACGTTTCGCTTCTTTTCCGTTCTTATTCTACACAGTTTGACTGCCGAACTTGTAGTATTTACATAAAATCCGGATAATTAAATAAAACAAGCCGGCAATGATCCAAGCAACGCAGAAAACTGTTCTGAGGAACAACCCCATTGAATCTAAAACCAGATTAAATTTTAGTAAACTGGCAAAGCTGTTTTCGAAGTGATTCGGTATTCAGGATAATTTACCAGGAGAATTCTCTACCGGTCAGAGGAAGAAGGGGAACTTGATGCAGGACTTGAGGTTAGGGTGGGAGGCCCCTGCCGTGAGAGGGGCTGCATAACGGGTGTGTGCTCTCCGTAATTGCGGTCAGATGGGGTGAGAGCGACGCAAGGTTACCCTTCCTCCTGAAGATTATGGTAGGTATTGCTAACGAAACGCTCTAGGCGGAAATGTGATAAAAGTTTTCTCTATTTGAGTGGAGACTTTACCGGAGAACTGATGCAATGAAATCCTCTCAGTGTCCAGCCGGATGGTGTTGTATAAACACTACGTTTCGCCAGCTAGCTCTGATGTCTTCATCAGGTCTTCTAGCTGTCGCAGCGACAGAAGAGACTTGACACCTGATGAAGATGGCAGAGCTAGCTGTCGAAACGTTGTGTTTATACAACACCATCCGGCTGGATACCCGAGAGGATTTCATTGCAAAGTTCTCTCTGTTCAGAGGTAGACGAACTTTTCTGATACGGCCAAGTGGAGAACCTGAGTTGATTTTTTCGAGAATAACACCTATAGTATCCATCCAAACATAAAATTTGCGATGGAATTAGAAACAAATGGACAACTGACTTTTTTGGATATGCTAATTATAAGAAATCATGAAGTAAAATCAACACACACCGTTTTTAGAAAAGCTAAACATACAGATCATTTATTTAAATGCCGCTTCCCATCATCATCCAGTTCAGAATAAAGAATACCTTACTTTTATAGGTGAGAGAGCGTCAGTAAGAACCATGTAACTGAAGAGAAGAAATCATTGTAATTGGGCTGAACTAAAAATTGGATAGAATGACCCATATGAGATCCGGCGCACTGACTACAAGACAGAAGAACAAGATATGATGACCGAGCGTGGCTGGTGAGCGGTAACGCTCTGGCCTCGTATTCGGGAGGAAGCTGGTTCGAATCCCCATTCGGCCATCAAGAGTTTGGTTTACCATGGTTTCCCTAAATCACTCCAGGCGTACGACGTGATGGTTCTTTCAAAAGGTCATGGTCGAATTCCTTCCCGTTCCTTGCCCCTAGTACTTTACCGGCTCTAATGATCTCGGCGTTGACGAGTCGTGAAGCTCTAAGCAAAAAATATATTCCTGACACTTTTCATAATTTGATTCTAGATTCATCCCATATGATGAACATGGTATTAAACAGACATAGTATTTAGACACTAGAAGACACTTTTAAAGTTATTCTTGCATTGAATTCCCTGTGCACAAGTTGTTTAGATAGAGAAAGTAATAGCACTGCCATAAAGCACTGTAAAAATTGGCGGATGTTAAAAAAACACAAACAAACAAACAAAAAACAAAGAGAGAAAATTGAGAGTAGGATTAAGAACACAAGAAAAGGCGTTTCTGTCTTATGTAAGGGGAATCAGTGAGAGGACAGGAAGATGCTGACCACAGCAATTTTTTTAAAAAGATTAGCAAATGGTCGCAGAGTGCCATTAGAAGCAAGTAGTGTAAATTTGGTACCCTGCAAATGTATATGGTGGTACATGTCAAATTAGCACAGTTATATTAAAAGAACATTCTCACCACACGAGTCTCAAGCAGATTACCAATTATGATGTGGCGGACCATTATTTAAAAGGAGGAGGTCATGACAGTCAATGGGATAAAACCAAATTCCTGGCACAAGCAAACAGCTGATTAAACACAAAATTAAGGAGTCTACTGAAATTTTTAAACATCTCGAAAATCTGCGCTTCAGGATAAACGCGTTGCCTAAAACCAAGGTCGCAAGGTCGCTTTGTTAAAAGGGGCAAAAAATAGCCACACCATCTTTGGAACAGCATACGCTCTCAAAAAAGAACCAACCAATTGATCGAGAAAAAAACCAATCCTTCGAAGTTTGCGTATATACTGCGAACAGTATGTAACAGAATTTTTCAGAAGATTCAGCAGGCAGAAGAAGCACTTAAAATGAAGCCAGCTTGTGGTATGACCTAGCTGGAAAACCACGAAACTAAATCATAATAACATGTCGATTGCGGCAAGTATAAAATTTTACACAACTATTACAATTACCAGGGAGGAGTTATATTGCTTAACTTAGGAAAGTTGTTTATCGTTAAAAGCATAAAGGGTGTGGCAACGAATTAAGACAGCCGAAGAAGAACTGTTTTCTCACATTAACTGAAGGATTCAAGAACTAGTTGCTTTATGATCTTGAATGAACAGCTAATTGTTTATT
>CM061918.1:70227131-70417116 GCA_031002005.1 Vandiemenella viatica
GTTTAGGTATAGAGGCAATCTGAATATCGACTACTGCATCAGGGAGGTTTTATATCCCGAGGCACTGGCTCTCCTGCGGGCAGCTCCACATGCCATATTTCAGCAGCACAATGCCCGGCTACATGTGCAAGCTGGCTTCGAAGAGTGACGGGTACGACTGCTTCCCTGGCCTAAGTTCGCCTGTCATGTCACCCATCGAGAATGACTAGGAAATGTTCAGCCAGCAACTTGTTCGTCCTGATCTCCCAGCAACCATTGTTGATGCCTTGTCTACGCACCTAGACACTGCATGGCAGTGTGTTCTGAAGCAACATACCCATGCTCTCCTTCATTCTATGAAACTACGTCTATTGGACCTGACTGCAGCCTGAGGCAGCTTCACACCGTACTAAATTCTCGCAGTCAAACTGCATGCACAGTTCTGTAATCTATTATTTGTGTACTATTATATACCAGTTTGTAAAGAAACCTGTAGGTAGCAATCAGATCATCCGAAGTACCTACTGAAAAACAAATGTTGTGCACAAAATTTGCTCTCAGCGTGGTGTTTGATCATTAATGCTCTGGTTTCTCATTCGGGAGGAAGTGGTTCGAATCCCCATCCGGCCATTCAGATTTCGCTTTTCCATGGTTTCTGGTTTCCTGAAATCAGTCGAGTCGAATGCTTGTTTGATTTCTTTCTAGGCCATGGCCGAATTCCTTCATGTTCCTTGCCCAGCCCACGGTCCTTTGTCACATCTAAAGACTTCGATGTGTAGTTATAAGCGAAACAAAACAAAAAAACACTACTTAGATTCAAAAGGAAAGGTGAGCCAAGAAAGAGAAAGAAATATGTCTCCAATCTACTCTAATCCAACCAATCATTCTTTATCAGCGAAAAAATAGCAGAAGTCTGAGTACACTTTTCTCTTAAGGGTTTACGCCACGTCGATTTCACTAAAGGCGAGACTAGAGGCAAGGAACGGGAGGTCGTTGGCCATGATATTTTTGAAGGAATTATTCCGCTATTCAACTGCGGGGATTTGGGAAAACTGCGGAAAAGTATTGCACGTGGACAAAGTCGTGGCCTATTTGGACCGCTCCGCTGGACGTTAGCAAATTCAAACAAGTACTCAGACCGAAACGACAGCAACAACACTTCAGTTGCGAGAACTGCACTCGATATAAGTCAGGAGGACCACAGACCATGAGGAAGGCCCAGGAAGCACTGGCTGAATACCTGACCAGAGGACACGCGAATAGTCAATACCTCACCTTAGGATGCCCAAGATCGGCTTTTTTTTTTTTTTTTTTTGAAGAAGTAGTCCAGTAAAGCAGACGTTGGAGTCAGTGGCAGATATAAGAATTTTCGTAGACTAATAAAAAAAAATTAAAAAAAAAATAAACCCCTTGAGATTGTCGCCCCTACAGACATGTATTTGCCTCCCGTGGCAGTGTAGAGCGAGTCTTTGATTTTTACGCCTACCTCAATGTGCCCATTCATGGCATTAGAGCTATTCCGTGTGGTCGTAATGACCCGGTGACAGGGTTTATATTGGCTTTGCCTTCCTGTCTTAGACGCCTTAACCTAACCCGGTAGTACTAACTGGTACACAGGACACACAGTTTAACGTGGAACCCGAACCACGGAAGCGTTGTGTCGTACTTCACATTACACAGCAAGCTGTGCCGGAGGTGAAAGTAAGGTTAAGGGATTACCGAAATCCACGCCGAGACAGAGATTCGAACCAGGGACCTTTCGCTACCCACAGACATCTTAACCTCAGAGCCACAGACCGCTACACTAGCATGTCGGTGACATGAACTCATAAAATTTTATCGATCAGAAAATTACCCTACGCGAGTAAAGAAGTTTTCACTTGAGAAACTAAAAATCTAACTTAGTCCACACCCGAAGCTTGGTCGAAACTTCCCGTAGGAGATGTACCAAGCTACTGTGTCAGAATCAGGAAGGCCAATTCCTTTCCTCAGGGGTCTACAGTTTAATGTGGAATCAGAACCAGGAACGTCCCGGCGTAGCTCATATAATCAAGTGGATTTGTATGAACAACGTTGACAGAAATTAAGGTGAGTAAGGGAAGAGCAAGGAGGATAGGGTTTAGGTTTTTACAAATCAAACGTAAACAGTGTTTCACTATTTGTTTTTGAAGTATACGTATGCAAAGTTTCATCAAAACCGGATAAAACTGTGTGTTCGTATGAAGAATATTGGTGTAAAAAAATAATTCGTTTTTATATATTAGATACAAGTATATTCTATACTTTCACTGCTGTCCAAGCGCAATATGTAATACTATAGTTAAAGATATACTACTATTACAACATGTTGGTGACGCGAATTCATTTTACCAATCCAGAAAGGGTCCAACGCGTATATTATAGGCGGAATACGTCACAGCATGTCAGTGACGGTAAGTTACGAGCTCATTGATTTACCACTATCCAAAAATCGCCTAGCGTGCCTAAAAAAGTTTTTACTTCAAAAAGTTTGCTGCCACAAGCTATTTTTTTTTTCGACCGAGCGTGGTGGTTGAACGGTTAACGTTCTGGCCTCGCATTCGGGAGGACGGCGGTTCGAATCACCGTCCGGGCATCCAGATTTGGGTTTTCCATGGTTTCCCCAAATCACTCCAGGCGAATGCCGGGATGCTTCCTTCAAAAGGCCATGGCCGAATTCCTTCCCGTTTCTTGCCTCAATCCCATCTCGCCTCTAATGACCGCGCCGTCGACGAGGCGTAAAGCCCCGCCCCCTCCAAGCCACACGATTTTGTCATTTACCGCCCCTTCAAAAATGATTTTCCGTCCCCCTGAAGTTGCCGTCCGGGGCATGCACTTCGATTTGCTTTTCCCCCCCTCTGGACCCGGCACTGCCTGCAATGAGGGATAAATGCTAGGGGGAAAAAGCAATCTCAGATTGAAACAACGAATACTACCCAAGTGCAAGGTATTCAGCTATCTGCTGCTGAGTTATTTCGAGAGCAGCCTCGGGATTGCAGTATCGGATGGCAGCACTAACAGCTCCCGGTGTCTCTGCAGACGACCTGTCCTCGCCCGTCCGCCATAGCGGGTCCAAGTTTACCTGCCGTAATGGCCTGCTGCACAGTGTCTGGCGCGCGCGGGCCTCATATCGGGTGGCCGGCCACCTCGGCGTAAATATTGGATCTCTCGTCGGCCGGCGGGCGGGATGCGAGCCGGGCGATAACACGTGAGCCAAGCCAGACACTGTGCGCGCCGGGTATTTATACCTGCCAGGCGCCCACGGGCCCGCCTGCATACCTGCGCCACTCCCCCGCTAACTCGCAGGGACCTCAGTATAAACTGACTATTGTGTGACCACTCACATGGTACTACCCACTTCTATCCGTAAATAATGTAACTTAACAGTGTATCTGGGAGTGATTATATCAGTTTCAGCAACAGGTAGATTAAACAATATTTTTTTAAAAGCTAAAATAACTCATCCTCTCTGCTGTTAAAGATGCTAATATTTCTGCACGAAAATAAAAGCTTTTATCGCACGGGTATTAATACATATATGGCATGTAGGGCCCGACAGTTTCACGTGTAATCCGAACCACGGAGCATCCCGGCAAACTTCACTTGAACGAAGCGAAGCTTTTCCAGAGGAGAGAGTAAGTTTGAGGGCATGTAATAATTTCGGCTGGTCCGGAATTCGAACCAGTGACCTCGCTATCTGATTCCCAACCTAACTGAGCCACAGGAATGCCAAGAACTAATGAAAAGTGTATAAGGTGTTCAAATTCAGTTAGTGAAAGAAAATTTTGCTTTCAATTTTCGTTTCTGTCCCGCAATTTGTAGGTTTCTTCTTAACTTTAGTAAAAACCTTACTTGATATTCAACCTGAAGATTGCTTGGTCCTTCCCGCAGAAGATATCCCTAGCCTGGCATTTTTAATTCAATTGCAACCCAGCAAACACGTTCCGGTGGCAATATCCCAACATCCTCACCTTTCCATGTCTTGAATTTTCCCACCCAACTACCCCGGCCCTTTACGAATTCTAACTTAAAACTCCTTCAGTGTTTTTGGTTAATTATCCATTATTCCGTTGGTAACTAACCTACAAAAGAAAATTTTTCCTTTGCCTTTTGGAGCCATATGGTCAGTTCTCTACACCTTAGCTAAACTACCGGTAAAGGACCTACAGTTAAACGTGAAATCGGAAGCACGGAATCTTTCTGGCGTACATCACATTACACATCAATCTGTGCCAGAGGTGAAGGTCGGGCTAAGGACTTACGAAAATCTCCGCCGAGACAGGGATTAGATTTCGATCTCCAGTCAGACGCCTTAACACTGAGTCACCGGGCAGCTAGCTTGTTAGTACTACCTGAAAAGAACTTTGTTTTGCAATCGAGACTTCCGCGGTTGGAATGGTTTCCAAGCTTCCGAGTGGATGCCTGTCTTAGTATTAAATTCTGACGTTTCGGTCGGACTGCTTCGAACTTCTTCTGGGACGAAACTGCTCCGAGATGCATTTCACATGCTATACTAAACTCAATTTGCTGTCTTCAGGATGGTTTGAAGGGTCCTTCCATCAGGAGACCGCAGCTATGACGTGGTTGGGTGTCCTGTGGGGTGGCGCGTCAGTGCAGTTTTCTCTCTGAAGAAGGTCGAAGCAATTCAGCCGAAACGTTACCATTTCATACTGGAGATTACGACGTGCTCGGATACCTTACACCTGGGTAACCAGTTCAGTTGTTGGTTCAGTGAAGGTAAAAGTTAAAAAATAAATTAGGGTGCCAATATTTGAACTTCCTGTTCACAGTCACCTTATCGATGTTGATGAGATTGGCGTTCGCGAGCTGAGAGGTAGGTATGACACCTCAGCCTTGCTAGTTCTATTCCAGGACTGCTGATCCTGGTCGTTAGTCAAACGCGCTGACCGCCTTCCAGTACGCCCTTTCCGTGTCCACTCACTGCTGTCAGATTTAGTAGGGACAGCTTCACCTGGCATAACATTTCAAGGTGTACTGCAACTTCAAGCTGCTACTAATATAATAAAAAAATCCAAGGAACCACCGCGATGTCTCCACGCAGAGGGTCAAGAGGAATGTTTAAATGTACATTACACCTGTAAACTGCGATTCAAGAGCTAGGTATGTGGGAGTCCCCATACCGTATCAGTAGGGCGCGGATCTTTAAGACCAAAAAAATAGAGAAATATGCATGCATATATGACGTAAAAATGGGTAAATCTTTGTATATAAAGATGAATGTATGTTTTTTGTTTGTTCGTTTTGTTTGTTTTTTGTTTGTTTGTTTGTTTGTTTGTTCATCATACAAATCCACAGTTTTCATCCGATCTCGATGAACTTTGCACACTTTTCCTTTGAACAACGAGAAAAATACTGTCTACATTTGGTTGAAAAATTATCTGTATAAATAACACATGTTGTCTCATAACTTCGAAATACGGCGATAGACAGACACGTTGGATATGGACGTCTCCGTACCCTTATTCCGTGTAGTGGACTGGCAGATCAGTGGCTAAAGCGCTTGCTTACGAACATCGTGGTCTCCGGTTGAAATCTTCGTGGAGGCTAAGATTTAAAAAAAAATTTTTTCGTCGTAAGAGTCAGGCCTGGGCTGTAGGTTATTCGGATTGAATGTTAAACTGTAGATATTAGAAAGTTAGGGGTGCAATGCGAGGCAAATCGTATGTAGTCTTGCAATGCTGTAGGTGTAAACTTTCTTACGTTATAATGGTCCCTCAGGTGTTATTCGCAGTCGTGTGTGAGTGTGAACCACAGTAATATTATTATAACTACGGAAGTAAGTCTCTGTCTTTTTTTACGTTTTGACGACTAAATGGCTATATCGTTGTGATGGAATTTTATAAAGAAAGCTGTATGAAGGGCACAGGATGTTTTTTCCAGTATGATTAACGGTTGTAGTCACGTTTTTTGAGACCTTATCGAATGATGACAGAAATATGTTGGAAATTGATTCTCATAACTTCCAAATACGGCAATAGACAGACACGTCGTATATTGACATCTCCGTACCGTGTTTCCGTCTAGTATTACATAAAATGATAAAACATTTAAATTTACTATACATCAAAACACGCTCAATTATACATCATTTATTTTATCTAGAAGTGTCACTTTCATGTAGACAGCATAATTTGTTTCCGTGTACTCACTGCATCATTGGGAAATTAAATTTTAAATTGCTTTTTGAAGTCACTTTAATTTCACATAATTTTCAGAAGAGAACGCTTTCATCTGTACTGAAATATTCTACTCCATATTCCTTTAGGTAACTCTGTAACCTGCACATTCAGATTTTGTTTTTCAGCATGGCGGTACTCATTATCCACTGACTGAGGATTATTTTCAAATATATTGGTAAGTGAAACACTAATTGACGCGGATCGTCATATCATGCTGTATTGTCGGAACATTAACGTTTAGAGAGACAATAACTTTGAATCTTGACTGGTGAATTCTGACTAATTCAGTGACAATTAGTTTTGTTTTTTCCTCCAATGTATAATAGGACTAAAGTTCTGCAAATAATTATCTTAATTTATTCTCATGTATAACTTCTGCGAATTCCCGGTATTATTAAAAGTTGCCAGATTTTTCCTCGAAACATAACCATATGACCATATATATTATCGTAATATGACCAAAACTAGGAAATTGTCTGAGTATGGATTTATATCCTATATAAAATACATTAAAAAACTATGAGAAACGTTCAATTAGTGTTTAATTCAGCATTACAACTTAAAAAGAAGGCAGGAAAAATATGACTTATCTTAAAGATCCGAACACTAGTAATCAGCTTAATAGTTTTGAAGGTGGCAGGTGTGACGAAATAATTGATTTACACAGAAATAATTAATTCCATATTCTCCACGCCATTCAAGCGCCTATTAACCCCATCAATTATGAAGAAATGCAATTATTTTTTTTTTTAAAACTTCAATATAGCTGTATTATTATATAGACTACTTTCTAATCCTGTAAAAAATGAAGATTTGAACGCAGTTTTCTGCATTTGATTTTTTTGCCAGTTGCTTGACTAAATTGAACTGTCATCAGATGACGCTAAAAACCTTGATTTAAAAAAAAATGATGTAGTGTCTTACATATTTCGACTCAACTGCATCGTCCTATATTAACATATAGATTTAAACGAAATACATAGCTTTCTGCATAGTTGGTTTTAAATATTAGATTAAAGATCAATATGTAACACCACTACAAAAACGCAGATACGTAAAGTTCCTTCCTAGCTTGCTGTAACAGGTAGACAAGGTATATGGCATAGTAGCTTGATAATAACGTTTAGATTTAAATGAAATATATATGATTCCTTATGATTGGTTTGAAATTTTAAATTAGAGATAAAACTTACTAATCCAGTACAAATCATACATATGTTATCTTCCTTAACAACTTGTAGTAATTAATTTAATGGAGCATCTACTCGGTCTAAATTTAACTATATCCTGATTTTTACCTTTCCTTCTCCAACCTCCTTTTTCCTTCTAATAATTTCCACTTTGATTTCTTTTAATGTTTTTGGTAAATTATTCATCATTTCCTTGGTAATTTATTACAAGCACTGACCCTCTTTACCTGCGAAACAAAATCTTCCCACACCCTTACGGCTGACATCGAGTGCCAGCTTGTGGTCTTGGTCAACTTTACCTTTCACTGCATTACTTTTAATTCTTCCACTAAATCTTTCCACGCCTCATCACCAATATACGCCTCCCATGATTCTCTTCACCTTCCTCCTGTTTTCCAATGAATCCCATTCCAGCTCCTTTATCATATCTCTTACTGATTGTGTTCTGCAGTAATTTCTAGAGACAAATCTAGCAGCCCTTCTTTGCACCCTCTCCAACTCCCTATATTTGATACCCAAAATGTGGGACCATACTACACTACCAGATTCAAGCAATGGTCTGACCAGCATGTTGTAACCCAATTCCCTTCATCTCTAGCACATCCCTCATCACTTTCTCTGACAAGTGAACGGTTTTGAAACTTTTTCTTACTACCTGTCTAATGTGTCCTGCCCAGTTGAGTTTGCTATCAAATGTTATGCCAAGGTACTTACTTTTCAAGTCTTCAACAAGCAATGCCTTCCTTATCTTATAACCATAATAAATGTTTTTTTTTTTTTTTTTTTTTTTTTTTTTTTTTTTTAAATCTGTGTATCTAATAAGCTGACTCTTCTTTTCATTTTACTTCACCCCATGTTGACCTACCCAGCCAGATGTCCTGTCCAAATCACCCTGCAACTATTCTGTCCTCTACCTTTTTAATACTCTTAAATTGCATATGTCATCTTGAAACAACCTATCTTCTGATATTCCATTCCTAACATAAATGACAAATCTCCTTTCTCTAGGTTAGTTAACGAGAAACTGAGTTGAGTTGATTTGGAGTTTAAGTAGTGAATATGCCTATTTACGATCAGATTGAATTAAAACCTAAAAAAAATAATTCCAATGTATTTGTTAGACAAAGGTCGAAAACGTCCCACCAAAGAATTTCGGGCAGCGTGACAGGCGGTATGACCAAATCAGCCTTTTATCATATATCATAGCTTAGTAACCGGTAGTGTCACACTTCTTCTGTGTAGTTAGCCTGGCGTGCGGAAGATCCTCCGCCAATCCCCAATCGCTGGGACGCACAGATCTATCGCACAAACAAAATATTCCATCCGAACCGGTGTAGACTTATATACCTTCACAATGCACACACGGAAGTCGTGAGGCTTCTACATTACAAACCAAGATGTAACGACATTAGTGCCTTTAGCTTCCAACCCAGAAAGCATATCAGATGTAAGAGTGTCTTGTTTACATGTAGCACATTGTCGATATTAAGACAAAATTCTTCTTCCTAGATATTAATTTTCTTGATGAAGTTTGAGCATTAATGGACACCAGACGCAGGGGTAAACAATTATGTAGGAACCTATCGATCACTTTACAAACCTAAATGCAATGTTCTGTTTTGGATGAAGGCAATACACATAGCATATATATTTTAAAATCTAGTTCTATTCCGTTTAAGAGCCAGAGATCTGTAACAGACGGGCTGACAGCCTCGTGACAAAAAACTCAGCGTCAATATATCATTATTTGAATATGGGATAACTCATCGTCAGCTTAATTCGGAACTGTTACAAACGACGGCTAAAAAGGAGGAGATCAAACATTAAAATACAGTAATGAAGATTTTCCCTCATGCAGAGGTAGTACTGGCGTGTTTCAGTTTTTTTGTATGTGTAGAGAATTCTATGATAGTTATTTTAATGAGTAATGTAATATTGTGCTTATAAAGATGAAAAGGTGGACAAGAAAACCCGAAGTGGCTTCTTTCAGGTCTACATTCTGAAAGACAATAAGACCTCAAATTTTAACGTCCAATGCGAAGTATGAATCTCCAACACACGTGAGTCACTGCACACACATACTTCTCCAATGTTAGGGCTTAATCATAACGTTTGGAACGTCATGTGCTAATTGAAATTTTGCACCCGTAGCTGTCCCACACTGCTGGATAGCTAGTCATTTTTTCACCCTCGAGACTGAAACCAGCTAATACACCTAAGCATCAGACTCGTTCTTCGTGACGTGGTGGGATGATCTAAAGTTATGAAGACAAAAATATCTATTGCTCAGATAGGTGGGATTATGACGTTAAGGATGTATTGTACATTCAATCAGTTCCCTTGCGTTGGGAGTTGTGATATACCGAATACAAAGGTTCACTGGTAAGTGTGATAAATGCTACCAGAGAGATAATGATTTATGGTCTTACATTCTGATAGCGATATATTTTAATGGCTTTACACTTCATCTACGTGGAGGTCATTAGAGGCGGACAACGACCTGTAGGCAAGGAACAGGAAAGTATTCGGCTTGGCCTTTTGAAAGAACCGTCCTCGGCATTCACCAGGAGTGATTTCGGGAAACCATATAATCTGAATGACGGGACGGATAAGATCTACATTAAACTACACTAATATTATAAATGCGCAAGTAACTATCTCTTTCCTTATGTGTGAGTATGTGTCTGTTACGTTTTCACGACTAAATGACTAAATCGATCTTAATGGAATTTGGCAAGGAAATACTATGTGTCATAGGTTACGTTTTTCGGAATAAATAACTATTTTGTCATGAAATTTTGAAAAATAACCGATTGGTGACAGACAGGCGGATAGCGTGTGTAAGTCTCTGCAATGTTATATCGGTACTCATGCTTTGTTCCTCAGCGGTCAGTTTTTGTACGATCCGATGATGAATTTCATGCGCTGATGTCCCCAGAAAGTGACATAATTTAAACCACAAACTAAAATCTAATAAAAGAGCTGTGATAGGAAGGCCCAAACAGTTTATTCCCCCCAACCACCTTAGTTTTCACTATTTTAAAACATATTGCAAGCTGGTCATTTTCGTGAGACATGTTCAGTGGTAAACTTCAGGCTCCGTTTATGGGATACCTTTTACGTAACTTATAACTTTCTATATCCAATACTACCAATAGAATTCCAAGTTCACTCGTACGAAGTGGCGGGTAACAGCTAGTTGTTGCAGGTGTGGCCAGTCGCCGAGTTATTTAAACCCGTCGATGTCTGACAGGAGGCCGAGTCTGTCGATCTGCGTGAGAGGTTGTGTCAGTTCTTATTCGTCCTGCTGATGGGATTATTTCTGCCGCTTTATCTCGGGGAACACAGCCACTTGCACCAGGAAACCGGCGGCTGTTTGCACGCTGATATAACGCATCCTGTGCCAACACCGCTGCCATACCTAACTCGCTCGGGCCGTCTATTTGTGTACACAAACACACGCGTTACGAGTATAACTTCGCATTTTCTGACATGTGATTGTGTAGAGATGATGCAGTCTTATCATTTTTTGATGCAATAAACATGTTAAATACCTTGAGATTGCAGATAGATATTAAACAAAATCATCTAGTGGTAACTTATTTATTAGTTATCATCTCAAAGAAGATGTTGCTGAAGAAATATTGCAATGTGCGTAACTAACAAAGCGGTTCAGTTTGTAAGGAGTACAAAGTAAACAGTTCAGTTGTTGACATGGTTAATTCCATGAAGTATTTGGGCGTTACGGTTGAAAGCAATAAGAAATGGGACCAACCTGTAAATTTGGTCGTAAGTTAGAGTTAATTTCTAGGCCTCGATTCATAGGTCTGATTTTGAAGAATTGTAACCATATAGGCTACGAGACTTTCCTTCGTCCACATCTTGGACCATTTTTTTTGCCATTTGGGATCCATATCGCAAGGGATTGGAAGTGGATTGGTAATAGCAATCAGAAAAAGTCATTAATTTTCTTTATAATATTTACGTTAACAATTCGTAATACTGAACAGTAGCATATTTACACATGTTTTTGCTGGCATTACAGTTGGTAGCATACGAATTACCCGGCCAAAATGCACGTTCCACAGGTTGAAAAGTCAATTTTTCCCGCCACTGGATGATACGTGATGAGCACTAGTCCATGTGATGTCATCTAATTTTACTTGCGCGTTTATGTTAGAGCCTTTCGTTTTGACGTCACGGATCCGGCAACCAATTTGTTTTAGTCGAATTGAGTCAGAACATAGGGTTTTTCTTCTACTGCGTGGCACAATCCCGATTGGATAGAAACATTTTCTTTCCGGCCGCAGAACCCTACGACTGAAACAGGTAGTTTGCTGTAATTAATTAATTCAAGTTTCGTATTGATTTTTCTGGCTAAGCGTAGCTAAATGAGTCTTTTTGGGTACAATGAGAATTAAAAATAAGCGAGGATTTTAAAATTCTGTTTGTGCGTCAATTTTTACTACCACATTTCCTTAATTG
The DNA here is from genome assembly GCA_031002005.1 of Vandiemenella viatica. Classification (NCBI taxonomy): domain Eukaryota; kingdom Metazoa; phylum Arthropoda; class Insecta; order Orthoptera; family Morabidae; genus Vandiemenella; species Vandiemenella viatica. The sequence continues at coordinate 70,239,004 of CM061918.1, forward strand.
TTTAAAGTTACATTTCTCCATGCCATTAAAATGTTGCAACGTTTTATTCTAACATGTTTTTTTCTGTTTTGTTTCAGGTAAGCTGGATGTCTTTTCTAACTTACTACTGCAAATGTTCCATTATTGGTAAGTAACTCACAGCTCATAAGCAGCATTTTTTGATTTTATTTTAGAAAGCAAGAAAGTGAGAATGAAATGTTCGTGTAGTATATAACAACAAAGACCGTATCTGTCCATAATAACCATAACTCTCATCAAACTAAACATAAATATTTCAAAATTTGCAGAGCAAACACTTGGCATAAAATATAGTGATAAGTTTGTAAATTAACCAGATTCTCATATATGATCAACAAATTTGATAATCTTACTTTATGAAATAAAGAGTTAGTCGCTGCCGGTATTTAAAATTTCTATTAATTCTCCCAGATCCTTTCAAAATCAACATAAATTCTTAATACTTTGTAGAATGAACCCAAATGTGATACAAAAGTTCACTGCAGATTTTCAGCCAGACTGGCTCTCGTGCTCTTTAACTTTGACCCTGCTAGTGTATAGTGCGTAATCTCTGTCCAGATTCTGCCAAATTCTCACTTCGTCAAAGGGTCTAGGTGAGAAATACGGCTTCAGAAATTTGGTTCTGATCCATTTATCATTCTTACTCATCAAATAACTATCATTGTGATAAAGATTACCTACACAGCTCTGTCAGTTTATAATACCAAAAGATTGTTCCTTTTCAATAACAGAATGTGGTGAGTGATGACGCTCCTGGCATTCGGTAGGGCATGGGTTCAGATTCCAGTCCGGACATCTAGATTTCTGTTTTCCACGGTTTTGCCGTAATCAGTCCCGCAAATTCCAGATTCTTCTCCCCCATCATCTCCAGACTTTTAAAGAACTTGACGTCAACGTCGAAGAGTCGTATGGTTCAAAACATATCTAGTGTTAATCCGTTTTTGACATCTTTATTGGTTTCCAGATCGACAGCCTTAATAATTCATAAATAGATGGCCCGTACGAAATTTCGCTAAAGACTATACCATGAATAGCGAGGTCAGGTGATTAGTAGTGGGGTGAAAAAAAAGAAGTGGCCTCAGTTGTAGCAATTGTTCGTCAACGGAAATAGATACGCAGCAAAACACATACAACGTCTTACCAAACAAGTAGAAATGATGAAATGTTTCCCTAACAGGGGGAAAAAAATTATTCAAAAAGCTTCTTACTGAAGAACACATTTTTTCAATATCTCTGCGATAACCTGTGCTGCTATCTAGCGGTATGTGATCATTCCTTATCGATACCAGCGAAGACCAGCAGCTAGACTCTGAACTATCGCATATACCCGATATCTTGGTTGTTCGTAAGTTTGTCACTTATTGATTAAAATTCCATAAATTCCTTTCTTAATTAATGATGGTATCAAAGGGGAGAGTTATATCTTGAGTTTGATTAAAAGCAAGAAAGATGTCTCGTCATTAAAAAAACCTTTCACAAATAATATATATGAGACTAATATTTTGAATCAATTTATATAGTGGGTGTATTACAAAAAGCATCATAAAAATTGCGATTAAACTTTTTCCAAGTGCAGAAACGAATATACATAATGCAGGAGAGAAACGATGATTTTTCAGAGTAATAGTGGTACGGATATGGAAAAAAAACCTCACTTAAAATCAATCGAAGCATTCAGAGCGTATTAAGAAATTAACATACTCACACGACCAAAAAGTTTTTAGCGTGTATCAATCTGTACACAAGCAAGAAGTAAATTTTCTATATAATTTCTGTGTCTTCTTCCCGTGTGTTTTTTCTGTTTTCTTGTTGTTTTTAATATTTCTTTCACATTGAGTGGATCTATACGAACTTTGTCAAAGTTATTCTCGTAAATAAAGAAACAATTAAAAATACTGGTGTGCATGTCAGTGTGTAATAATAACGACTCCTCCGGATGTAAATATAGCGTCTGACGTCACTTGATTTTAATGAGTATTAAAGGAATTTAAGTTTTTTAACATTTTTGGTACTGATTAGGTATTCTCATAATCACAGATATTCAAACGTATATTTACATGCAGAGAAAACGTAACACGATCTAACACTATGTAGCGAATACTCACCGTTTAGTATGAGCTTGAATGACAGCGTACACACTCGTAGCTGCTGCATCAAGTATTGTTAAAGCGCATGCGCGGAACGTTTTAAATTCACATGCTCCCTTAACGCGTAACGCTAGCAAATTTTTCTTTATCGTGCCCAAAAGAAGTTTCACTCATATAAAATTATCGAGCACGGTCGTTTTTCATGTAAAGGGTTCAAGCGCAACGAAATGTTTAGGCAAACTTAGTCGTCTCTAAAGAATGGCTCTACCTCGATTTTTCCCTTTATGCTTACGAGTTATGAGTTTCACGTTACGAGCTAGGTGTTACGAAGTTAGGGCGTTACGAGTTACGCGTTACACCATTAGTGCGCAACGTTCTTGACCAATCTGTTCATCTACATAAAAGTTCTGTATACAAAATACAGATAAAGGCTACATACAATAATTTATAATCTAGCGAAGTATGCTTTAAATTATTAATAATTTTCATTTATTTACGAGGATAACTTGGGGAAAGTTCCTATTTACCGTACAATTGCCGTTCGACCACTAAAGTGCGAATCAAACATAAAAAGTAGAAAAAAAAAATACACTGTAAAGCTACAGAGAAAAATACACAGAAGTGTCTCCTTTTGCGCTTGTACATGCGGATACAGGCACTACTTTTTATTTCTACAGCTTCATGCCTTCCGATAGCTACGTCACATTAAGCCAGGCTATCGATCCGCTGCGTTTATTTTGGATTCCGAAGCAGTGATTGGTAGACGAAGCCAACATTATTATTCATTAAATTCCGTTTTCGGCGTTGTAATTAATAAGCTGCCTGCCCGGCTGACGAGATGTAATTAGTCCCCATGACGCCGGCTACCTGTTCCCTCTCTCTCTCGCCTCTCCTCTCTTTTTTCCCTTCGTTCCTTGCCTTATTAGCCACGTGACTGTCAGCTCCTGGAGTAGCCAATCTATCAGCGCGCCTCGCAATATCCCCCAGCCTGAAACAAGTCCCTGCCTCGCAGACTCTTTATTAAAAAGGGAAAAAAAGGACTCGCGTGTCAGTCCTGCCGGCTCGTCCGCTGATTGGTTCGACAGGTGAGACCAATCAGGACAGAACTACCGTATACCGTAGAGTGCTGCCCACAAAGAGGTATAAAAAAATTGGAATCAAACATCTGGATAACACAGATCTTTCTTTGTTACTTTTTAGAGGACATGTACGCTTATTGAGGTGTACTCCTCTTGATAAGAATTAATTGGCATAAATTATTAATAAAAATATTATTAATGATTTAAATTGTTGATATGAGGAGTCGGGATGTTGCTTTACTTATTGAAAACACCGTTGTACCTACGTCTGACATTAATACACGCTTATTACAAAATTATTCTTCATCAAATGTTATTAACAATAGTACGACACAGTGAAACAAAGTCTTGAAATCCGACAGTGGGTTCATTTTACATCAGTTCTCACGGTGTCTATATGTCCGATCATTAAGTTCAGCGGGGCATGAGATTTTCTCTGGGGTGACACTGGGTTGATCGAAACGATAATGATTTACGATGATTGCTATTATCAGCGGTGTTACCATTTAGCAGGAAGCGCCGACCTATTGCCCGCAGTCGTCCGACGCGATGGTTCTACTTTCTGCTGGTCGTCGGAGACCCACGTCCACTCGGTTAATGACGTGGAGCACAAGAACCAACACAGATCGCAATGGTGTCAGTCGCCTCCATTCTCTCAGGCTGGTCACGCACCCTCCACACAGCTCGCTATACACTGTCTCTCCCCCACCGCGTTATCCTAGCGACCACGCTTTTGTTCCTTCACTGAGGGCTATCCGGCCCAAGGTCACATTCCCGAACGCAGCCGGACAGTTACCGTTATTACCTTATTAGCACTATCCACCTATGCAAACTACGGGTCCAGATTATTGCAAATATTTTCCATGTAGTATAGCATACACTACATTATAGGTATAAAAATATTTTTATCAGAAAAAGAATTTGGTATAGTCAATTGTCGCAGCAGCCACCCCATGGGCAAAACAGTAAAGCTGCCCGGCGCATAACAAGATGAGGTGGTTCGTGTCCTGTTGCTGGAAGAAATTTTCATCATCAGGACTAGGCCAGCAAGGTAGGAGACGTGGCCGTGCACAATCGTAAACATCAGATTGAGCACAAAAGTCCTGGTTAAATCCCAAACTGCTCCACAGTGCGTATGGACGGACGGCATACGACGCTGTTGATGTTGATTCTTCCGTCGATGTTAAGGCTAAGCTTCGTGGACATCTGGTGTATTTCGGAAGCGTAGGTCTGAGTGGGTCACTGACGGGTATCATCCTTTCTTCCCTTCTCATTTGTCATCCACATACATACAATTCTCTGCACTGACCACTCATACTGTCACAGTCTTACACACTTAGAGTAACACTTAAGAACTCTGCCACACTCCTCTGTGGGAAGCAATGTGAAACCACTTCACCATCTTCCCGGGAGCGCCTGCACTCCAATCAGGTACAGCACCCAAAAAAAAAATTCAAAATAATTGTAACAACTACCTCTTCTCTTCTTCATCTCCTAGAAACCCTTCAAATTTTGTATCCAGATTTCCTAAAATTGCTCTGTCTTGTTCTACATCTTCTGTTATTCAAATTCGTATTACATCTTTCTTTATTCCTTGGATGCACTGGTTGCTATTCTTACTCTTGTAAACGTGGTTGAAAATTTTATTATTTTTGTGAGTGTGCTGTTATCCATGCCATTATGTGATCAACAAAGTAATTTTTTCTGATCGTGTCTGACATCCTTTCATTTTCTTCTTTCTTGTATAAATCTATATTCCTCCCGTGTCTAAACACTCCTTATTCAGTTTACAATGGTCCCCAAATTTTCCTAAAGATTTTCGTTTTCTTTATCTCTATTATTTCTTCATTTTGATAGAGAACATGCATTCTGACTCTAGAGATTCTCTGGTTTGATTGCTGCGTTCTAGTGTCTAATTTTAATTTTCTTTGACAGATTTTTCTTATTGTATGTATCTTTAGTCAGTTGGTATGCTAGTTCTAGTTGATCTATTTTCTTCCTTTATCAAACCCATTAATCTGAATTACTTCACCTACAAATTTAAATTGGATTGATCTTCTTAATTTTTTCCATATTCTATGTTTAGTACTGTGTATGAATCCCTAACATTATACATGAATTTATTCTCTGAAAAGATATCTGCAGTCCCACTTTTATTGATTGTTTTTTTAGCAGGTTGATTTGTTGGCGTGCAGTTTTCTGTACTTCCAGAGAGAATTTCTATATCATTAACGAAGCCCAAATAGTTTACACCAGTCCCTTTGTGCTTCGAATCTAATCTTATCTCATGATGGAGTCCCTCGCTCCCTCAATTCTTTGAGTTTCTGTTTATATACTTATTGTCTTTCCCAAGACACAACTCAAAAGATAACGGGGATAGTTCATCTCCATATTTAATTTTAAATTCGTTAGAGATCACTCCCATAAACTTCTCTCTTGATTTTGTTTCAGTGATGGTGTGCTTGATTTCATTGTTTCATTATTATCTAATGAACCAGTATAGCGTTTGTTGTGAGGCTACTGCTTAAAATGTCATCAGATCAGTTTTCGTCTCCGCGACTTTCGTCTGACCTTGACGCCTTGCGTTGGCGTCCGCACCACCCACCCTCGGCGCCCAGCGACGCCCACCGCCCCACCTGGGCGTCCGCCGCGCCAATAGCGGCGCCTTACCTGCGCGCCTCCCATTGGCTGCCCCGGACAGGTGAGACTCACCTGAGAGGCCAGCTCAGCAAGTGGGGGTGGAACCTGTCCGCCACTCAAAACACCTGCTGTCAGAAGTACCCAAAGAAGTAAACACAAAAGACATTTTAACAAGAAACGTTCAGAAGGCGGGCGTCAAACAGAAGTTGGAATAAACACCTCTGAAGTTATTTGTAGACCGTTGCCAGAGGCATAGCCAATTAGACTAAAAAACAACAATGATAGATTAAACATTTATGGGAATTTACTCGTGTAGTTCGTCTAGGGCAGCGTTTATCAATCTGTGGTTCGCGTACCACCTGTTGAACGTGATGATGGGACGTACGGTCTAATATAACTAAAGATATCACAACAACATTTAGTAAATAATGTTCCCTTATAATGGATAAAGCACTTCTACGATATAATACCACAAGCGAGTATAAGGGAGCGTCCATAAACTACGTATCTCTATTTTCATTTGCTGTGAAACTCCAGCACGTAGCCTGACGTTGCTTTTGCCTCTATCCCCCTCCCCCTCCTCCAGCTTGCAACGTAGCTTCTTACCCTATAGATTCCAGAAGACATTTTCTACTGTTTTTTCTTGTCGTCTCATAAATTTACACACGGAGATAATTAAATGACGGAAATAAATATTCATATCCTGTGATGTATTCTGATTTTAACCGTGACAAATAATATGAATGGAAAGTTACGTGGATAGGCTCGGAAACTCCCCCCTCACCCCACTTAGCCCAGCGTAGCTTTCTAACCAAACCTTCCCCCCGCAATGAGAGTGGTGGTGTAACGGTTAGCGTTCTCGCCTCGCATTCGGGAGGACGGCGGTTCGAATCCCCGTCCGGGCATCCAGATTTGGGTTTTCCATGGTTTCCCCAAATCACTCCAGGGAAATGCCGGGATGCTTCCTTCAAAAGGCCATGGCCGAATTCCTTCCCATTCCTTGCCCCCATCCTTGCCCCCCATCCTTTCCCGTCTCTAAAGACCTCGATGTTAAAAAGAGACGTAAAGCAGTTAAAAAAAAACTTTCCCCCCGCCATATACCGACCAATACACCCATAGTTAAAAAATTAAGACCATGCAAGATTGAGGAACGTAGAATTTTTTATTTTTTATTTTATTGGTCCTGGGGTTAAAAAAAATGGGAAACGCTGCTTTGGGGCTAAAGTTATTCCGCCAATGTATTAACCCGAATTCCGGACGAAATATCGTCTGACAGTGTGGAGAGAATTTCGCGACATGTGCTCAGATGGTGTAAACTGTTAATAATGTTTGATTTGTTAGTGGAATGCGTATTTCTCTTGCAGAAACTGAGTATCAGGCCTTGTGAACCTTTGAACGATGATTATATGCGATTGTTTGACTATATGGGTCTTTACGAGCAGCCATATTCATTTTGTCTTAACGGTTAACGTTCCGGCCTTGCATTCGGGAGGACGCAGGCTCGAATCTTCGTCCGCGGATCCAGATTTGGGTTTTCCATGGTTTCCCCAAATCACTCCAGGCGAATGCCGGGATGCTTCCTTCAAAAAGGCCATGGCCGAATTCCTTCCCGTTCCTTGTTCCCAGTCCCATCCCGCCTCTAATTACCTTAGCCGTCAACGGAATAATAATAATAATAATAAAACAGTTTGTCTTGACTGGATGTAAATAGGGTGAAAGTTTTATTTTTTTCCACGTCAAGATATTTAGTTATGAGAAAGAACAGTTGGTAAGGAACGGGAAAGAAAACTGTCATAAATTCATCCTCACATTTACTTGGAGTTATTTTTACACCGAGAGCGATAACGCTCTGGCCTCGCATTGTGAACGATATGGGTTCGAATATCCGTCTGGGCATTTGGGCTTTCCATGGTTTCCCCAAATCACTCCAAGCGAATGCTGGGATGCTTCCTTCCTATGGCCTTGATCGAATTCCTTCCAGTTCCTTGTCCCCTCCCACCCCTTCCCATCTCTAATAATGATAAAAATAAAAAAATTAACACCGAGCGTAGTGGATGAGCGGTAACGCTCTGGTGTTGCATTCGGGAGGACGTAGGTTCGAATCTTTGTTTGGGCATTTGGATTTTCCATGGTTTCTCCAAATCACTACAGGTGAATGCTGGTATGCTTCCTTCCAAAGGCCATGACCGAATCTCTTCCAGTTCTTTGCCCCCTCCCACCCCTTCCCGCCTCTAAAGACCTCGACGTTGACGAGGCGTAAAGCCATAAGCAAAGAAAAATATTTTTTACTTGATTGTGTAGTATGGAATCAAAATTATCAGCATCAAATACAAGAAATAAAAGGTCTACAGAGGAGAGCACCTAGAATTCTACGGAAATTAAGATCTAACACTGGCGTCCGATGTAGTGGAACGGTTTTACATTCCTTTCTTGAATTATCAGGCATTCTATGAAGTGTGAAATGCCTGGGGATGGCGCAGCCGTAGGAGCTTCTCTTGGTATTCGAGCCCCGTAACAGCAGAAGGCAGACAGTCGCCGCGGCGCCACTGTGCCATAATTTACGAGCGTCGCGACGCCGCGAGGTCACGTGCCCACGGTAAATCACGTGACAGGTACACGGAGCACGTGTCGCCCCCGCGAACAATGGCGGACGCCTGCGAAACAAGAGCGCTGGCACGGAACGCAGCCACTTTTTGTATCTCGCAGTTGGCTAACCTGCCGCACAGTACCGGAACGGATGTACGACTGAGGGGTGAGAGTGTACATGGTCCATCCTGTGTATCTGATCCAGCTCATTACTCCCGTACATGTTCTCGGTTATAACTTTTGCTCCAAATAATGTTTCACGTCAATGAAGTTTTTATTTTCTGTTCAAGATCAACATACATACTCCGAAATTCGCAAAAATTGTTTGTGCCAGAGGGTTCTTGTCACAAAGCTATCTCTATGGTTTCCTGCTGACTTTTATGGTCTCACTACTGTTTCTTGTACCATATCAGATGGTTTTTCTTTTCTAGATGATGACAGACAGTTTAGTGGCGTGTTCCACAAATGCAATTCACAAAACTTCTTCGTGTATACAACACCAATCCCGGTGGATAAGTGACAACGCTTGAGCCTTGAAATCAGAAGGACGTGGTTTCAAATCCCGTTCACTCATGCAAGTTGAGTTCTCCATCTTATTTCATAGATATATTTTCAGGGAAATGGCGATTTGTTTCTTTCGAAAAATCATGATCAGATTCCTTCTAGTACCTTTCCCACTTTTAAGCCAAAACAAAATGAATCTTAATTAAGTTTTTGAAATCAAACGATTTGAGTTATCGAGGAAGATTTTTTACTGCAGGTTCTGTTCCGCTGTTAGGTTGTCCTTGCTTTAGCTACTAGTTGTAATTTCATTTTCCAGATATTAGAATGCTGTTAATTCTTCTACTAAATCTCATCTTATTTTTATATCTAGCAACAGTTAAACCGATGAGAGGTGTACGATAGCTCAATGGATAAAATTCTGGGTTCGAATAACATACCAACCATAAATACATTTAAACTAGCAGTTACCTGAGACTAAGTACGCGTGGAGTTACAATTTTAGAACTGGATAAAGAAACCTGTAAGTTTCGTAAAAGGTGTACCAAAAACCACTGAGTCGGACAATATAAAGGAGAAGACATCAGCATACCATTCTACCATTGAATCGGTGTCGTGAAGAGAAAGAATATTCAACATGTTTAAAATAGCAAAAAATAAAAAAAACTAGGGGTGGGGAGGGGGTTAACTGTGAGAGTCTATCTCCCATACTTCCTCAGGCAGATTTGTCTAATATTATGTTACTTTCTGGGAACAATTTATGTCTGTTCAGTTTTCTACTCAATGTTTTTAGTTTTGTTATTCTTTGTTAATATGTATAGTCCCTTTGAGGGTTGGAAACACGTGAGCTAGTTACATACCGAGTGTTAACAAAAAGTTTCAAATATTTTATGAAGTGACAGTATGCATTAAAATAAGACAAAAAAAGTCCAATAAACATTGGACGGCAAACGCATAATCTCGGAGTTAATAACAGGTCTGCATTCTGACTCCCGTCCACGACAATGCATGCCTCAGCCCTGCGCAAGGAATCAAGTGCAGGGCTGCCAAACTCAGAGAACAGACAATTCTGTTCGCCAGCCAGTTCCTCGTTCAAATGAAAGCCCTCACAGAGATGGGTTGGCAGGCTTGGCGTCGCTAGTCATCATCAGGGTACAATGGCAGGAGGTTACTGGTCAACAGCGGTTAGCGTGAATGTGTATCGTGCACTGTGTGAAATAGGCTGCTCGAAAGGTTATAAGATGCCAACGGCCATACCACGTTGAAAACACCGGTTCTCGTCTGATCACCGCTTGCAATCAACGTGAGTGAAATTCTCAAACCAGAAAAAATTAGATTTACCACCACAAAACAAAATACCATCCTATGGTTAATAGGAAACACCATTGTCTATATAATACAAAATGGAAAAATAAATTTTGAAGATTATATTGGCTATATGAACGTCACCTATTATGAAACAGTAAAATTTCAAAATTACAAAAAATGCTATGCGAGGATGTTAGACATCATAATGACAGAAAACTTACCTTAACTGAATAGGGAGAATATTCACCAATCACAAGGGAGGCTCGTGATTGTAATAAACCTTACGAAAACAATGCCAGAAATTGTTTTGACTGCCTCTGGCGCCAAATATTAGTTGCAATGTATATCAGATGTGCGCTCCATCTGGCAGTCAAGAAATTAATCAAACAAAGGAAGAAATAACAGGATTTCCGTGACATTCCTTTCATCCGTCCAGTCAGAGGATATAAAACGGAAAGAACCACGGCCAGGGAGCTGGGCTGAAGAGGCTACCGCAAAGCCGTGCTGCATAACACAAGAAATAAATAGTTTCTGAGTCATCAATTTTTTTTTATCAATCAAATGTTCCACGATTTGTTGTTTTGCTGATTTGTTTCTGACTATGATGGAAAATGTGACGTTTTGTGCACAAGTGTGTTTTGTTAATTGAGTATTGTGATGGTATTAGTTCTACAATTTTACCAAGAACGGGTTATTGGTTTTAATGTATGTGTATATATTTGGTATCGTTTGTTATATTGTATTCAAAATAGTGTGTATTTGCCACGAATTTTAAATAAATAGCTTTTTTTCGACAAAAAAAAAAACAAAAAACAAAAAAAAAACGCAGTTAAGCAACGTTGGGCGTGGTTAGTACTTGGATGGGTGACCGCTTGGGAACACCACGTGCTGTTAGCAATACAGCTTTTTTGTTTTTCTTGTTTATTTCTACAATGGCCTGACATGTTTCAGTTTTGCTCCATAAATCTATTAATTCGTTCGTTACGTTTCCAGCTATTTAAAAGCCTAATTTCTTTACAAGTTTTGTGGATAGATGTCACACATTACCGTTCCTGTTCAAGCACACTTTGAAATTGTCCTGTTTGGTCCTGTACGCGATGATATGCACTGAAGACGTATAGGACCCATCTGGATAATAACAAAGAGTGGGTGATTCCTTACGCTGAAGGGCTGAGGCATGCATTGTCGAGGACGGGGTCAAAGTGCGTACCTATTACTAAGTCCGATAGTATGCCAATGTTTACTAAACATAGATTATAAATCAAAATTCCGTCTGGAAACAACTGTTGATGTTAATGTTACTTTATTCCCATACGCGTTTCGCCCCTATGGTGTGGGGCATCGTCAGTGGCTGTGAATTTATTTTAAATGTCTTTCATTACATTTTACAAAAGCATTACAAATTATTATATACATATTTACATTGTACTAAACGTGTTTGTCTTATTTTGATAGATACTATTACCTCCTAAAATATTTGACACATTTTTTAATACCCTGTATAACTGCCAATCGGAAAAACACGCTTTTTCTACGTGTGCCCTGATCCTTTCATTGTCTGTTTCTGTGCTTTATTAATAGTCAGCACATACAGCGCAAAGCCATATCTATACTGTATAATAAGTTGTGTCTACACATGAAATACGAGACGAACAGATCATAAACAAACTGACTGCGTTAGAAACAAAGCCTGAGTGACCAATATAATATTACAGAGATTTACACACGCTACCCGTCTGTTTGTCACAGTTTGGGTAGTTTTCAAAATTTCGTGTTATTTATTCCAGTAAAAGTATCCTGTGTACTTCCTAATGATACATACTATTTGCTTGCCAAATTTCATCAAGATTGGTTTAACTGTCTAGGCGTAAATCGTAACAAACAGACACAGAGAGAGAGAGAGTTACTTTAGTATTTGAAATTTTAGTGTAATTTGTTTGCTTTGTTACACAATGTTCCGTGGGTCTGATTAACTGCAGGTCAACTACGACGAAATATATTGTAAGCTTACGTTGATTCACTTGTTAACCATCGGGAAGATAGCGCTATTGCACTGGAGATGAGATAGCCTACAAAATAACGTATTTATACTGCGTGATTGTTAGTTTTTGGATTAATCGTGTACGAACCTGGCAAACACGAGGCGTGTCAACATGTGGGGCCACCCCCTGGCTGTTGATTACGCACCCCGTAGTAACAATGGCCCGGCCTGGTGACAGGTGTGAGAGGATCTGGCTCTCATATCTCGCCACCGGCCGAGGAGCACAAAGAAAGAGACAGTTTTCAATTACACCTTGCGTCCGCCATTGTTCTAGGCGACGGGTTTTAATCTGCAGTCGCACGCGTCCCTAAAACGCAGATAAAAAAAACGTCGTGTCCCATCCCTGGATTTACCTCTTCCTTTTTTTATATATTTTTCCGCGAGTGGGAACACGCACCTCATAATCCGGAAGAAAAGGACAAAAATAGCGACATGGCAGTGAGATGAAAATTTCGACAAGTGCGCGTCGACTTTTCCGAGGCTGGTGCGAGCCTCGCAACTCGTCAAACAATTGCGCGACGGCAGTCATAGTGCTACGTAAACAAAACTTTCCTCAGTGCAGCGGGGAGAGAGTAGTGGCGGTAACTTTAATCACTTGGCACTACACTGTGATACATAGAAAACTACACCTACCTCACTATTCACATGATTACACAGATAATAGGGAAATTATTATTATTACTAGTGTAAACCCGTGATTATTTTTTGCGTATCGTCACGAGTCTAGAATGTTATTGTCAAAGATTATGACAGGTTGAATTGATCTCACCAAATACGAACTTGACTTTTGTTTCACCCTTAGGATGAATAAAATCACTTGAGCTTCAAGAACTTTATTAATAGACTTATTAAACACGGATACGCTATCACATAATTGTTTCAAAGGTACTCAAACTTGCTGATATACAAACTTGACTTGTATTTGACCCTAAAAGTTCACTCTTCAAAAATTGATGAATTCCTGTTTGCTTCGAAAGCATCACTTTTCTTTTTTTTTTGAGGCTGGGCAAACATTCATTATTTAATCTTTGGTCATAGTGTCTGTAACTGCCAAAGAACTTAATACATATTCCAAATCATTAAAAAGTTTAATAACTCAGAAAAAATGAATTGCCAGAATACTCGATTCGGTAACATATTTGGTTTGATGTCCCCTTTAAAGAACCTAACAACTCATGTGCAGCGAACATGAATAAAGACAATTAACGAAAGTTGTCAGTAAAATACGTAAAAACCAAATAATCTGCAATGTATAAACAGTGGTCAAGCAGCAACATTAGCGAAATTTTTGATTAAACTGAATTTTAGCCTAGGCCGGAATTATAATTGGCATTCGTGGTTACAGCGATACCATGAGTAATTTAAATTTAAGTTTTTAAGTTTCTTTAATTAGCGAATTGTTAGTGAAAATTACTCGTAGTCCCACCGTTTTTCAGCCATAAAGTTTTTTCATATTTTTTTAAGAATAAAATTTTACAAAAAGCAATCTTAATGAATTTATTCTGTCAATTAATTTTATAGCAGTTGCATAGCTATTAAATTGTGGACATAACCCCGAATTTCTTCTAATGATATATCTGGTCGCTGTTAATTTGCGAGCGAAGGCTGACTCACGACGTCACCGTTCTCCAACCAATAGCTATCGAGGTGACTGAGTGAGTGAGCTTAGGAAATTATATAGTAGATTATTATAATATTTTTTGGAATTTGGTTACTTTGGCCACACAGCCATCGTAATGTGATTATCTTGACGTCTTCAACGTATTAGTTTAAGTATATTGTTGCTACTAGGTATGGACATATAGACATTACAGCAAGGACAGAACATTAACACAGACGACTCTTAAACAGCCAAGCCCTCGGCTGGACTCGAACAGGCGACCTTTAGCACGCGGAGCCAGTACTCTAGCCCCGACGTTATCTAGGCCATCGGGAAATTAATTCATTTCCTCAGAATACTATTTGTGTTATGTATGTTTCGGTACCTGTGATACGTGCGTCTTAAGGTGGTTTCACACGGCCCATGCATTTGCCGGCCGCGCCGGTCCAGCTATCAACAGTGGGCCGTGGGAAGGGACCCGCCTCTGGTGGCAGGGATGGTGGGCCTGTATCCATCGTCCAGTCAGTAAACATCAAACGCCCGGGTAGCTGAAACGACACTTGGCAACGTGGTGGGGATGTGGCTGCGAGGTGGCGTGGGCTAGCCTATGGCGCGCGCTGATCCATACAATTCGGCTGCATGGCGCGACCTACAAGACACCATTACAAGGAGATGATCATGACATCCGGACAACCGATTTCAGTCAGCTTCGATATAGTGGCTGGGAACCACTTAAATCAAAATCCTATTAAGTTTGATTAACACATCTTAGTTTTCAAAAAAAAAAAAAAAAAAAAAAAAAAAAAAAATCGACAGCAAAGGTCATATAGTGTCATCTCAGTTTCGAACTACAGTCAATAGGAAGGTATTCAAAAAATGTATAATTTCATAAATATGTGTCTACTAGTTTCAACGCCCGTCAAACATGACGGGTACTACCTCAGATGGTAGTAGGAATTTCTTCCGTAAAAGATTCTAGGGAAAAACGAATAACTGTTAATCATTGTTGTTTTTATTGATATTTTTCGAGACGTAAACTTTCTGTTATTAGAATCTCGAAGTTTTTGGCTAGATTGTTTCTAAATAGTTTCATTTGAAAGTTTTATTATTATGAAAAAAATTCCAAGTTTCGTATGAACTTTCTGAGTTTTAATTAACTTCTCTGTTTAATATCTTCCGTAAATAAAAAGGAAAGAAAAGGAGAAAATTTTATGTTACGTTGTTACTTGGTTCCAGTAACTGCTGCAAAAAACCGAGCGGGGCGGTGTAACGGTTAGCGTTCTCGCCTCGCATTCGGGAGGACGGCGGTTCGAATCCCCGTCCGGGCATCCAGATTTGGGTTTTCCATGGTTTCCCCAAATCACTCCAGGCAAATGCCGGGATGCTTCCTTTAAAAAGGCCATGGCCGAATTCCTTCCCATTCCTTGCCCCCATCCTTGCCCCCCCATCCTTTCCCGTCTCAAAAGACCTCGATGTTAAAAAGAGACGTAAAGCAGTTACAAAAAAAAAAAAAAAAAAAAAAAAATATGCTGCAGAAAATACAGCATAAACATTCTCTTCTCCTACATAAATTTCTGCATATAAGAGTCGTAAACGAATGAAAACGTCACATTATTTCTATTTTTATTTCTTTTATTTATTTGTTTATTTATTTTTGCATCTTTCCCCAACATTATAATTGTTATCTCTGCTACAAAACAGACAATTTCATTTTAGCTGGTATCGCAGTTAAACTTAATTTTAACATGATAAGTAAAAATCAATTTAAATTAGGTTATTAATTTGAAATTTAGACTTCCTTTTAACATTATAAGAGCAACTAAAGCCAATGCAGTTAATTGTTTGAAGTTTCCTGGTTAACCAAGCATCGCTGTGGTGTTTGCCATTGTAACTAACGCTTCGGGTATCATCGGAGTCACCGAAGGTTTCCGAGTTATCGAGGTCACTTCCATCTTCCATATTCAACGCATTTTATTAAAGTAGATAGTATCCGCAAACTAATCGTTTCGAGAAATTGCAGAGGACATGATTTTTCGTATGAGACTGTTGCAATGTGATCCGTAGTCTGGTGGTAGCAATTTCAGTGGTTTGTATGACTGTGTTGATGCCCTGTTTCGTCGATGCTGGTTACCATGTTGCAGGAACAATGTTAATAAACACTAACTCACTGCAGTTTTCGTTGCCCTCAATAAACCTCAAGCCGCGTTCTCACGACGTCTTCTAACGAAGGCGAAACGGGACGAATACTCAACAACACGCATGGGAACAGGGCCGCCTCTGCTAGCGGGGGACGAGACGCAGCTACCCACTCTGTGTCGGTAAACATCACAGGCGTGCGTAGAGGTGCGCTGTTGCCATCGATTTGCAGCAGCGGTGCCTACCCTTTTTTTTTTAATTATTATTATTATTTTTTTTTTTTTATGGCTTTTTGGCTTCGAGGCCATACAGCCAACTCAAGTGTATTTTGAATCATCCAGTGTATTTCATTGCTTCACAGTGTATTATTTTTCCAAGTGGTTCTAGACACAACACGATGGACATAGAGACAACACAACACTAAACACCCATGCCCTCGGCCGGACTCGAACCGGCGACCTTCGGCACGTGGAGCTAACACTCTAGCCCCTACGCTACCGAGGCCGGCGGTGCCTACCCCTTCTGTTGCTGTAAAGTGCACTGTGCCAAACGACACTAGGCAACGTGGTGGGGAGGTGGCGGCGAGGTAACGAGGGCTAACCTGCGGCGCGCGCTCGTCCCTACACTTCGGCTAATGAGGTCCCGTCCCGTCCCGCCTTCGTTACAAGACGTCAAGGGAACGTGGCTTAAGATGGCCGTATATAGCGATTTATGGGAGGTAGATAAAATTCATATTCTATAATAAATAATGGTTTTTTTATTTGTATCGTAGGGTGGACAGTCTATCCGATTGGTTTATTCACTTTCTATTGATTGGATACGTCAGTCGAATCTTTCATTTAGTTAGTTTTTAACTTGAAAACATTACCATGTTCGTTTAATCTCATTGAAATAACAATCATAAATTTATCATTTACGTTTGATGTCATTTGACAACCAAGTCAGATTGGTTGGTTCCATATTTTGAAATGACAGCTTTAATAAAACGTAATTGCTTTGCATGTCTAATTTTGCTGAATTGTGAATAAAAGATGTAAGGTTGTTAACCATAAATTAATGTAATCATAGATCGTTATTCCACCTCCAGCTCTGTATATTCTACGGGAAAATAAGAATAATTAAAATCCAATAATTAAATTTGGAGAGTAAACCCATTACATTAGTAACGGGAAACAATTAATTAGAAAGTCCTATTAAGTACTATAATCACTTAACACGGAGTGTTATTTTTTTTTTTTTAATATTACGGGAAGCAGTACTCGCGATGAAAATTACAATATTTAGGAATCGGTTATATGAGTAACCAGCTGGACCGTGCAAATTTTCGTGAATGATATTGCGAGGTTGGTGGTTTGTAGTAGAATGAAAGAAGAACCGGCTTGTGTGTAACAATTGTTTGTTTGTTAACTGAAATAGTTATGCAGCAAAACACAGCGTATTGCGAAACAATTAGAAATGAATAACAGAAACAAAAATATCAGAAAATCTGAAATGTAATCGTAGATTTTCCCAGCGAATCTGATGCTTGAAGATCTCTCGGGCATGCGGCCGGATCAGTTGATCGCGGATGAACGAATTTTCGACGGCGTAACGTGCCATCATCTTCAGGTCCGGCCAGGGTGGCCGGTCCGGCCCAGCAGTCTCGTCCTGGACTGCGCTCCTCACGCCGGCCAGAGATCTTCAAGCATCAGAAAAGCTCCTTAATACTAGAAACCACACCACAGTTTATTAATATCTTTGTGATATGTGTAGTTGCTATCTAGCGGTAATGCGATCGCTCCTTATCGATGCCAGCGAAACCTAGCAGCCTTACTCTGAACTATCACACACCCCTGACTTTGATTGTTCATAAATTTGCCATTTACAATTTGAATTCTAAAAAATTGGTTTCTTCATTAATGATGTTACCTAAGCACAGAATATATTCCTTAAAATGATATCTCATTTATCGATTTTGGTTGAGCATGAGCGGAGAAACATGGTCCGTCACAGAAAAACAGCTTTCAGAAATATATATACGTATATTTATTTGGTTTGTTAATTCACTTTTTCCTGATTTGGTACCTCCTGCAGATGTTTTATTTAGTTATGTTTTAACATGAAAACATGGCCATCAATCTCATTCAAACGCCAATCATAAATCTTCCATGTATGTTTCATTTCATACGAACACAAAGTCAGATTGGTAGATTCTATACTTTGAAAGGTGTACTATAGTAAAGCGTTATTGCTGTACAAGTGTAATTGTGCTCAGTTGTCAGCAAATGATTTAAGATTGTCAATATAATAATAGAAGTTTATCCAACCTACAGCTCGATACTCTATTAGAAAATGTGAATAATGAAATTAGAAAGTTAAATTTGGAATAGAAAAACCATTACATTATCAGCCGGAAAGACATATTAAATACTATAATCATTAAACATGGACTGTTCATTTTGTTTCTTTTTGTTGTAACGAGAAGGAGTATTTGCGGCCAAAATTACACGAAATATAGTAGATTCAAGAATCGGTAATTTATCCTATTACTTATAATCTTTGCAGCCTATCATTCCCAGTATCGATTCCAAGTTGAAGTTTGGCTATTCAGAACGAAGCATGCAAAAAACACTGTGCATTCTTGCGGCGGTTGTGGTAGGCTTATCCCGATTTTTGCGAATACACATAATAGCTTTTTTCTCTCCCCTGGGCTGAATTGGAAGTCGAAGATAGCACCAAGCTCCACGCTTGCCGTACGTGTCCCCCCCCCCCCCTTTTACCGACTACCGTGTAGCTGAGACTGGGGAAAAATATAGGAATCGCTGATAGTGGAGAGACGTCGGACCGGTGCGGGGAATTAAAAAGAGAGCAAGTTGGCAATGCCGGATGGGGGAGAGGATGCGGTTTGTGTGCGGTTGGGAAAGGTGGGACTCAGATTTCGGACAAAAGGGAAGGGGGCGACAGACACAGTCAGTATTTTGGCAGCGAGATAAAGGAGCAGGAGCGCGCGAAAAAAAAAGGCAGAGTACCAAATTGAATTTCAAATAAGCTAGTTGATAAAATTCAAATATGTGTCCGGCCATACAATTCATACGGTCGCGTTATGGCTGTTGTAGGTACAACGTGATATAGCGGCCTCCCTGCTCAGATAAATCTCATTCCACACTCTTTCCCTTTTTTTACTTCTTTCACATATTTTTGTTGCTTGGACAACTGGCCATCTTTCTGCGACGTTGTTCCTTTTATACGGCGCGGGATTTGCGGTTTGCCTTAGTTACCGCAGGAAAAATTTTCACAACAACTTTATCTGATTTTTAAAATAAATATCGTATTCCATGCAACGTATGCGGAAACTAAGGGACAATGCCTTATAAACTACAAGCTGTTACCCGCCACTTTGTACACTGGACTTAAAATTTTAATGCCACAATCGGATAAAATATAAATCTGTACTATATAATAAGTTGTGTCTGTACATGAAATTTATGAGCATATCATACACAAACTGACTGCGAATGAAGCAAAGCCTGAGTAACCGATATAGAATTACAGAGACTTAGGCTATCTGTCTGACTTTTTCCGTTCGGTTAGTTTTAAAACTTTCATAAAAATATATGTTATTTAAACCAAAATATACTGTGTACTTTGTAACAGCCCTCATACCTAAACTTTAAGTAGAATTGTATTTAATGAAGTATTTGTAGTGAGCTAAAGTTTGCTTGAATATGATCTGGTATGTTTGTTTCGTAATTTATTGTAAATCAGTGTATGTATATAGACTTTATTTTATGAGAAGAAATTATTTAAAGGCCATTTAATATGTTTAAGAACCGAATTGTGCAAAAGAATTGCTTAAATGTTGGTAATTCTAAGTATTAATGCAAGTTACGATGTCTACAGGACAATTTTCTACAGTTTAAAATGATTTCTGTAAATAATTTTGTGTTTAAGTATCTTTAATTTACATTTCTGACCATTTTGTAATGATGTTAAGTGATTATGTTTTAATTATGATTGTTTGAGTAATTGTTAATGTTCGAGAAATATCTGGTGGACGCTTTTGAAGAATTCCAGAATTTTCGATAGAGCCTATATAAAGAAATCAGCAGAAGGACAGAGTTTAGTTTACAGTTAGTTTTATACAGTTTTATACACTTTGGAACTGCCAAAGATTGCGTCAGTAGTATCTCTGGATTGTATCTTTCATTGTAAACAATATCGCTGACGTTGTTTTGAAAATAAACAAAAATGTTAAACTGAACTTTATGGTGGACTACTTAATTAATAACTATATTAATTAAACCACCGAAGAACCTGACAACTTGCTAAAGGTACTTAGTATTTCCTTGTCAAATTTCATCGAGATCGGTTTAGTTGTTAGCCATAAAAACATAATAAACAGACAAAGAGACATAGTTACTTGCAAATTTATAATATTTGTACAGTTTGCGTAAGTGTAATAGAAAGCCAATATCCTGCTATACCTGGATTATTATTTTTCGGGTTTAAAACTTCGTCAACGTCGATGTTATTAGAGGTGGGTAAGGTTAGGGAGGGGAGGGGGTGCAAGAATTCCTTCCTCTTTTTTGCTCCTAGCTCTTTTTCGCCTCTAATGACCTCTTCATCAACAATATACAAGTAATATACTGAACACAAAAATTTATAAATATGTAACAGAACAGTGAAGTCTGGTGGCTCAATGGTTAAGGCGCTTGACTGGAGATCAAAAGGTCCCTGTTCGAATCACGGACTTTACTGGGATTTTCAAAGGCCCTTAAGCCGACCTTCATATCTGAGTAATATGAACTACGGTAGAACTCTTCCGTGGTTCGAATTCCACATCAAACTGTAGGTCCACTTTACTCCTTAGGGGGCATCCATAAACTACGTGAGGTGATATTGGGGGGGGGGGGGTCCGGCGAAATCTCACCAGGGTGGAGGCGGGGCGGGGTCTACGGAAATCTCACGTGAGATTTTGCGAAAAATTTGGGGACAGTAGAGCAAAAAAAAAAAGGTCTACAATTTGCGGCAAAGTCGATTTTAGGAGGGTATTTCGTCAAAGTTAGGGTGTGACCTAAAAAGAAAAAGTCTACAAAAGTTTCCAGGGCGATTTCTAGGGGGTGTTCTCACGAAATCTCACCAAGGGGGAGGGGGGTGCAGAAATCCGGAAAAACACCTCACGTAATTTGTGGATACCCCC
Organism: Vandiemenella viatica; assembly: GCA_031002005.1. Taxonomy (NCBI): domain Eukaryota; kingdom Metazoa; phylum Arthropoda; class Insecta; order Orthoptera; family Morabidae; genus Vandiemenella; species Vandiemenella viatica. The sequence goes on from CM061918.1 coordinate 70,260,179, forward strand.
TTATGATTTCCGAGTTACACTAGGTAAGGATAAAAGGAACTGGCCGTCCTACCTCTAGTACTAGGCTTGGTAGCTATGCCTTCTTTGGAAGGGTCCAATCAACCTTCGTGTAGAGGATCAAACTTAGCATTATGAAAAAAGAACTTTTCAACGCTGTTAGTGATCGCTTAGCGACTGCAATCAGGAAAGATGTTCACCACGGCTGCATACATTCACCTCTCTTGTTCATCATTTATTTCAGGGTAATTTTCAGTGTTGACGAAAGAAAACAGTAGGATTATTATAAATCGAAAAGTGATCATCAATATCAGATACGCAGATGGCACTGTTGTCATAGGTAGTGATCTACCTGCACTTCAACGCCTGATAGACAAGTTAGTCCAGCACAGTGAAGAGTTTGGTCTGCTAGTCAACACTTCCAAGACCAAAGTTGCAATCTCCTCTAAGAAACAATTCAGATAACGCTATCAATAAAAGGCAATAAAACCGAACAAGTATCCTCCATCAAAAACTGGAACACTGTAATTGATGAGCACTGTGATTGCAAGAAAGAGATAAAATCTAGAACAGAATAGGCCAGGAGACAGTTTATTAGCATAATTTTTCGTAAGATCGAATCTTTTTCTGCATCTTAGAATACGAATGATTCGTGATCTCCATTTTTTTTCTATGGGCGTGAAAGCTGGATCCTTGGCCAAGATCTTGATCTAGAGATGCTTCTGAATTTTATCTGTATTGTTTCTCTTACGCATACCTCGGGTGCTGAAAATCTCAAACGAAGAAGTACTTCACTATAAAACAGAGGAAAACTCAATATCTAGTACATATTATTAGAGGTGAGAGGTACCAGCTATTGCAACTCACCATTGAATAGAAAATGTAGGGGAAAATTCTGTTGAAAGGAGAAGGAATTATTGGGAGATGGTAAAACTGCACATCAGAAGAGGCTTTCCATGCTGCAATGTCACGTCTATGTGGACCGCCAACTTCCGATATGAGAAAGCGCTTTAAAAACAAATAATCGCTTATACAGAGTAAGGTAGTAGTCATATCAGAATTTTTACGAAAGACCTGTTACCTATAGCCTGCTGCTGGGAACTATGTGAACCTAAATTTGTATATCCAGAGCAGATTAGTATTTTGGTGAATACCATTCCATCTTCTCCTCTGTGTCGATACATTGAGTGACCTCGATCTAAACGCGCCTACCATAGTAAGCCGTTATCAACCAGCGGCATGTGTATACTACTTGTCGGTTCGGGTCGGTGTTCTGGTAACCTTGCCACGCGCTACTCTTGACTCTTGCCTCGCACTTCTTTTTTCCCTTCTCTCTCTCTGTCTTTCGTGTCTCCGCCTCTCCGATACGTCTCCTGTAAAGAAACAGCAAGCGCCGTCCAAACAAACAGACTCGCGACACCGTGTTCGTCCCAGCGCAAATATTTACCCTCTGAAATTATTCCCACCTCCTTGTGCCCCCGACGCGAGGTGGGCGACTGAAAATATTTATAATGGCGTTTTCGCGGCACCCCCGTACTTCATAAATCAGTTCTTTGCTAGAAGCTATTAATCACTGCTCCAGAATCTTCTGTTTTTTTCAGCCATGCTTCGATATTTTTTAGATTACTGCTGCATAATAAAAGTCGTTATCCCTCAAATCTTGCTAGTAATTTCCAAATTTTTTAATGTCACCGTTTCTGATTTTCTTAAAAAAAAATAATTATGTGAGGAAGTAAAACGACAACTGATGGCCGAAGCAAGAATGATGTTAAAAACTGAATAAAATTAGCAAAAGAGCCTTCTTGTAAAAGAGAAATATTTTAATTTCAAACATTGATCTAGGGGTAAGAATTTTTTAAAACTCTATCTGTGGAACACGGCAATTTATGGTAACGAAGAATAGACTTTATGAATGCCAGAAAGAAGGAAATTTTAAGCATTTCAAATGTGGTGCTGTAGAAGGATGCTGAAAACTAAGTGGACAGATAATGTACGATGAAGTAAGGAACTGTGGAGGTAGGCAAAGATTAGAATATACGAAACAGATAATTGCAGACATAGGGTGCCAGGGGAATGTTGAGATTGAGAGGTTCGTATCCCCATCCGGGCATCCAGATTTGTGTTTACTATGGTTTCCCCAGATCACTCCAGACGTATGTCGGGATGATTCCTTCAAAAGGCCATATTCGAATTCCTTCCCGTTCCTTGACTCCCCCCAATCTTTTCCCGCCTCTAATGACCACGACGTCGATGAGGCATAAAGCCACAAGCCAGCAGCGCGAAATTGAGAAGTTAGTGCAAGATAGAAAGTGATGGGGTATTGCATCAAACCAGTAGAGAGACTGATAACATCAAAAAAATAGTAAGGCCATCTAATTAGTCATACTTGTATTTTCCACACTGAGTGCATCTATTATTAACCTGTGGGTTTGTTTCATCGTTCCCAACCTATCCACCCAATGGTATCTCTATCGTTAGGCTTACGGAATATGGCGGGTGAGCGGAAACGCTCTGGCTTTTCATTCAGGAAGCCCATCCTTCCATTCTGAATTCGGTTTTTGCATCGTTTCCCGAAATTACTCCGGGAATGGTTCCTTCAAAGAGGCCAAGGCCGAGTTCCTCAACGTTCCTTGCTTCCAGGTATTTCCCGTCATTAATGACCTTAACTTCGACGAGGCGTAAAGCCATAAAAATTAATCGATCTAGTGATCAAAGGGACATGACTTTAAGCGTTGCTTGAGCTTTACAGCAATCAAAAATCCATGGTTTCCCCGAATCGCTAGTAAATACCTGGATGATAGATGGACGGGAAGTTGAAGACAGCCGCGACAAGGCTACCGTATTTAACACCGAATTCAAAAATTCATTCACGCAAGAAAACATGGAAAACATCCCCACTTTACCACATCGTGTGGAATTAGAGATGGATCCGATAGAAATTGATAGCGTAGGAATTGTAAAGCAATTAAAACTCCTGAAGTGGGGTAAAGCGCCGGGTCCCGATGGTATACCGGTAAGAGTATTTTCTGAATACGCGGAGGATATTGAACCATTTCTGTCAGAAATATTCCGTAAATCACTAGAAGAGAGAAAAGTACCTTCTAGCTGGAAGATAGACCAGGTAATTCCCGTTTTTAAGAAAGGAAATCGGAGTGATCCTAGGAATTATCGACCCATATCACTAACATCGGTCTGCAGTAGAATTCTGGAACATGTCATATGCTCGAACATAATGAAGTTTCTAGATGAGAACGAGTTACTTACACCATGTCAACACGGATTTCGGAAGAAGAGATCGTGTGAAACACAATTGGCCCTATTTTCCCACGACATAATGAAAGTTATAGATGCAGGTTCACAAGTTGATGCAGTTTTTTGGATTTTCAGAAAGCTTTTGATTCTGTGCCACACAACCGACTTTTAGCGAAGATCCGAGCTTACGGTATTTCGGCTCAGATTTGCGAGTGGATACGTGATTTTCTAACTGGTCGATCACAGTATGTCGTTGACGGGGAAGCCTCTTCTAAGATAAATGTTACTTCGGGCGTTCCTCAAGGAAGTGTAATAGGTCCACTTCTTTTCTTAATATTTATAAACGATCTAGGTGACAACGTCAAATGCTGGTTATGATTGTATGCCGACGATGCGGTTATCTATAGGGAAATAAGGTGCTCCAACGATTGCTTAGAAATTCAGCGTGATTTGGATGCTATTTTCGATTGGTGCCGTAAATGGCAGCTTACACTTAATTGCAAAAAGTGCAAGGCAATGCGGATAAGTAACAAGAAGAATAAGTTTGTTCACGAGTACAAAATAAACAATTCAGCTGTTGACACGGTTGATTCCCTGAAGTATCTGGGGGTGCTAGTACAAAGCAACATGAAATGGGACATGCACATAACTTCCGTCGTAGGCAAGGCTAATTCTAAATTACGATTCATAGGTCGTATTTTGAGGAATTGTAATGCTCAAACAAAGGAGATAGCGTATAAAACACTAGTGCGTCCGCATCTGGATTACTGTTGTGGGGTTTGGGATCCGTATCGGAAGGTTCTGATTGACTCAGTTGAGAGGGTGCAGAGGAGAGCCGCTAGATTCGTGACTTGTTGTTACAGCCCTTATGAAAGCGTCACAGAATTGATACATAGATTGGGCTGGGATAGTTTGGAAGACAGACGACGTAGCTTGCGTTCGAATTTATTGGAGAATATGCTAAAAAATTTAAATTTCGAGTGCAATGAAATACTTCTTCCGCCAACCTATTTAGGTCGCAATGACCGGAGGGATAAGATTAGAGAACTGATACTTATATGTATTCCTTCTTTTCACGCATTATTCGGGATTGGAATGGGCGGGTTTAGGATTGGTGCTTAGCACCCTCTGCCACCCGCAATGTTTGTGATTTCCAGAGTATGAATGTAGATGTAGATGATACCTATATACAGACAAACACCAAAATCCTTCTGGATCGTAGTGAAGGTGAACAGTATGTGGGTTCCGTTTCAAGTCTAACGATCCTTTTTCCAAGGTCTCCAGAAGTCACTAGAGGTTATTGGTAGAATATCTCTTTCAAAAGGGCATGCCCTAATTCCATTCATTTAATTGAACTCAGTGCTTCTAATAACCTCGATGTCAACGAGGAATAATGTCATACGAAAAAGACGTGAGGCTATCTGTTTGGAGCCCTTGTAGTGAAAAAATTTCATCATTTCGAGTTTCGTCAGCTATTTATATTGACGTTGTGGCGAAAAATTCATAATCACGACCAGACTGCGTACAAAAGTCGTGGTCCGCAGAGATGGCATATGACACTGCTGGTAGTTCAGTCTCAATGTTCCTTATGGTCCATCGGACAGGTAAGCTTGTATCTCCCGATAAGTATCACCCACTCCCTCTATTTATCTCTTATGTACAAAACAAACAACACAATAGATTGTTCACAAATATCAGCGCAAACATTCACACTTTGAATAACACTTGCAAATTCAGTCAACTCTGAGGAAGATAAGAGAAAATCACCCGATTTGCCGAATAATTTCCATGGAGGGATATGTCCCTCCATAGCAGTATTGTGGCTCAGTGGTGAATGCCTCTGACTGGAGATAAAAAGGTTCCTGGTTCGAATCCCGGTTTCAGGTAGCATTTTCAAAATTCCTTAATCCGACAATCAGCTCTGACACATCGTGCCGTGTAATGTGAATAACGTCACAAGGCGTCAGTGGTTTGAGATCAACGATAAGCTGTAGGTTCACTATACCCAGCAGGATTACCGGGTGCAATGCGCTGCGAATCAGAAACACTTCCACCTGGCGATAACAGTGATTCGGGATCTCCAGGCGAACAGTGTCATATGATGATTTGATTTTATTTCCCTCCTTGACAATCGCATAAGCCTTCGTTTCTGGGTATTGCAACTTGTTCATTCATTCAAGCCCAAGTTGTGGTATTTTTCCTGAGCGAAAAAACGAAGTACTGAAACAGTCAGAACCCCATTATAAGTTTTAAAACTAAATCACTTCACGTTCGTTATAAATTTGTACGAACTGCTGAGCAACTAAATCGGAGAATTCGTTTCTCTGTTTGCATCCTAGTCCATTAATACAGACGTTAACGTCTCCTTGTACCAGAATTATGATCGTGTTTAGTGGTGTTTATTCTTCTGCAGAGTTTGTGCCTGTCCACCTCTGGGAAGCAAACCACAAAGTGGCGTTTCCGATGTCCACGGTTCCCAGCCAATGACGTGGAACTAAGCAACTTGCCGATGAGCTCTGGTGTTAACGCCAGCGGCGCCGACATTAAACTCTCGGTTTTAAGAATGGTCGCCGCCCTTTCTCTTCGGGAGGAGTGAATGGCCTACGAGGAGGCAGTCGTTAAGTATTCCGATTCACCGCGAATCCAGCGCCCGACGACTGTGTTTATAGCCGCCACTGGCTGGCGGCTTGCCCACGCGAGAAAGCCCACTGGAGGAAAAATAAAATACACACAAGACGGAGACATGGCGAAACACACAATGGCTGTGCGATCTGCTTCGCTGGAGAAACTGCTTAGCTGCTACCGCGACCCAGACAGAATAAGAAATTGACTGGTAGCCAGTAATTTACTAGAGTAAAGCCCATTACATGGGCAATGTTCATGGCTAGGGCAAATTTTTAAAATGTATGCTGGTAACAAAATCATTAGCTGTGATAGTGGAAATACCTTCCTATATAGTAAAATTCCACTTTACCCCTCCACTAGCGTTTTTCGTTGCTTCTTCCACGAGACGTAATGGCAGGTAAACAAAATACAAATTGATTCAGACACACAGCAAGAAAATGAACCCATTTCCTCCTCGCATTATAACTTCAAAAAAAAAAAATCTATCCTCAGTTTATACTACTTACAATTACCTTCAAAAAGCCCGCTATAAATGTTGGAAATATTTATTGTAACCAAAAAATTTCTAAGTAAACTTTAATTTTGATGTATATCGTAATCACTTACGTTTCCTATAAACTTTCTTTGAATTTTTAGTAAACATTCCTGTTTCTTACCTACTATCAAATAATTTTTAGGTTATGATGCGTCTGGTTCCAATACCTGCTACAATGAATATATCTTTAACTATCGTAAAAAACAATGATAACAACGTGTAGATATAAACGAACGTGGCATTATATTATTTTTTTACACAACAGAAAATTGCCTTTTAGCTTTCTTTTTGACATTATAGTTTCAAATATAATCAAATCCAATTAGTGATTTTCGTGTAAACTTTCTCTTGGTATTAATACAGTTTCCTGTTTGTTATCGCCTGTCAAATTTGCTTATATTGCCATTTTGTTCCTGCAATAAATACAGCGTATCCATCAGATGCTCTTCTCTTTGCATGAATTTCTGCATCTATTCGAAGTAAATAACCAAAAAAGTATCATATAAATTTAAACGAACGTGGCACTGCAATTTTTTAAATCTCTGTCTAGCATCATTATTTTTTCTGATTTTCATACATTTATTTCCAGAACAAAAAAAAAAATGCCTTTCAGTTAACATCGCAGTTACACTTCCTTTTAGCAATGTAAGTGCAGATAAAATCAGATTAAGTTATTTTTGAAATTTATAGTTCCTTTTAGCAGTATAAGCGCAAATAAAATACAGTTATTTATTTGAAAGTTCCGGTTGGCCAAGCAGCGCCGTGGTGGCAGTTAGTGTAAATAACACTTCGGGCATTATCGACACTCACCGAAGCTTGCCGAGCTATCGAGGTTATTACAGTCTCCAGACAACGCATTTTATTAAAGAGGAGTCTAAGAACCGAATCTCCGAGTGTGGCATTTGGAAAGGCTCTACAAACTTCTGCATTGAGCATTCTCTACTGCACAATTGAATTAATCTATTTCCATGAGTGTCATATCCGTAACCTATTACCTATCCATGGCAACCTCCCTGGGAGGTGAAGCTGGAGCTCGCATTAGGGAGGACGTGGGTTCGAATCCCCGTCCGGGCATCCAGATTTGGGTTTTCCATGGTTTCTCCAAATCACTCCAGGCGAATGCTCCTATTCAATTCCCGCTTCTAATGACCTCAACATCGGGGAAGCGTAAAGCCATAAGCAAAAAAAAAAAAAAAAAAAAAAAAAGGGAACTGGGATGATTTTGCGTTCCTTACTACAGTATTGCAGTTTTCGTAAGTAACATTTAAATGTGTTCGACCGTCATTGTGTGTGTTCAGTGAAGAGGTTGTTGTTTATGTTGTGGATAAGAGATGAAAGTAGGAACACTGTGAAATCTGGTACCAGCCCATTCAGGCCTACTCTTCCGAAAGACACCTTGGAAGCCGCCAAGCATAGCATAACGTATCGTGACGGAAGCATAGCCATAAACAGTGTCTTCTGCTCTCACTCCACACGAATTGCGGAAAGGTTTGGAATATAATACAGGAAACGTATTCGTGTACAACACGTACAAACATTAAATATGTCTTTTTTTTTTTTTTTTTTGTTTTTTTTTTGTTCTGAATATCTGTTTCTACCTGATTCCTGGTAGTTGCTGGGTTTTCCTACTGTTTCGAAACTCCGAGTCCCCGGCTCCTGACTGCAAACAAGCCACTTTCTAAGCTGCACACTGCTGCCAAATCCGGAGCGCCGAGTTTCCCTGCTCCGATACCGCGACAAGCACTCTCTCCCGCTCCAGTTTTCCCCCAAATCCGGCCGGCAGCCAACTCGGCAGGGCCGCCAACGTCAACAACACGTGTTCGCGACGCTCGTTAGGGTCCTGCGCCGGTTTGTTTTGATTTGACCCTGCCCCGGGTGTTGGTAAGCCTGTGTTAACGCAGCGGATTGCCGGCTAGTGTAATTTGCATGCCGTCAAGTTGGCGTCCCTGGGAGGGTAGCGATTGCGCCTGCTATCACCGCGTTACGAAACAAGTCTCTTTACATATTGAAATACTCTGCACGGTTCTGCCTACGTAATATTTGTTTTCAAATTAAAAAATTTAAACGTGACTATTACTTTTTTATTTTTTTCGTTCCTACACATAAGTTGAGCGGTAAAAGTGAAATAAAATTCCCTGTTTATTTATTGCTCCGTAACTAAGAAACAAGGAAGTGTTTTGCCTATATGCTGTATCAACAGATGTAAACGGGAATGGGAGCTGTAACTTCTGGAAATTGGGACGTAACTTTTTCTACCCACGATTCCGTAGCATCAACCGATAAAAACCAGTAACCCATTGACAGTCTTCATTCGTTTTAAATATTTTTAAGTAAATATTTTTTATGGCATTTGTTGATTTAGAAAAAAGCTTTTGATAATGGTAGGTGGGACAAGATGTTCAAAACTAAAAAAAAACATTGTATGTAAGAATTAAATTACTATAGTAAAAGTGGAGAATCATGAGAGACGTGCATTAGTTACTCGTAAAAAGGGTGTGAGACAAGGTTGTACTCCGTACCAAATAATATTCCTCTTGTACATAAATGAAGCAATAGTTGAAGTAGAAGAGGAATTTGAATGTGTCATGATCGTTCAAGGAGAAAGAATCAGTATGTCATGATCTGGTTTTGACAGTCATTTCAGCAGAACAGACTGGCTCTGTTGTATTAATGAGGTGAAATATAAACTCTTTTGATGGAAAGATTGCTCTAATGCTATACTAACCTGATAAATGCAAGAGCCATCTGTCAAAACGTTTTGGTGGCTAGGCAACCGCTTAATCATTATGACTGGGAAAATTTACATTCACACATGTTATACGATAAATTTCCACGAAGAAATTCGTTTGGCCTCCTCTGAAGCCCCCTCCAAGTGTTGTATTCGATACCCATAACATCAAGACCAATCCGTTTTACCATACTCGTTCAAAGGATTCACAAAGGCACCCTCACTGCCTCGGTACATACTCTCACCATCGATTTCAATGAATTCGGAGCTTAAAAATTTTCTAATCCAATAAGCTGAGTTTATGATCAAAAAATATATCAACATTTTATCTACATTTTACGCTTTCGACCAGTAATTCCTCCTTCACCGCATTCTCATGATAAACACAACATGGAATTATTATTTCATATTCACAGAGTCAGACTCTAGACAGTGAAGCCAATGATTTTCTGATGTTATCTGTTTTGATGTAACATCCGACGTTTAAGGCCAGCAGTTCCCCTTTCCCATCGACTGTAAATCGGGCGTTGAGTTTTCGAGTAAGTTTGTAATTGCGATATTTTGTAGACTAAATAACAAGCTCGATTATATACCATTCGACATACCAAGGACTAATACTTGTAACTATAATGACATGAGCGCTGTACCATCAACCAGTGCAGGGAGGGTGAGTAGAGAAACAGTAGCGTTTCCGGCATCACACAATACTTAGTATACCTCTAAACAAACGCTGACGTTGTGAGCCCTTACGCGCAGTGTCACTGAAATAGCATTATGGAGAGCACTGTCTGTGTTTTGCACAGTAATAACAGTGATATTGTTAAAAACTAAGCGTTCTCGGTTAGTGGTAACGATCTGGACTCACATTCGGAATAACGCGGGCTCGATCCCCGTTAACGATACAAATTTCGGTTTGTCATGATTTTCCCGAATTTAATATAATTTCATTACAATGGATCACACGCTCCGGTGGCAATTTCCCCAAACACCCATCTTCCCCCTTTCCTGCACCCACCTACATTTACCCTCTACAAAATTTAACTTTAAATTCTTTCAACGTTTTTGGTAAATTATTCATCATTTCCCTTGGTAACTTATTCCAATCCCTGACACCCTTACCTAGAAAAAGAGAATCTTCCCACACCCTTGTGCCTGAAATCGAGTGCCAGCTTGTGGTCATGGTCATCTTTTCCCTTCCATGCACTACTTTTCATACCTATACCAATATCTTTCCATGCCTCATCACTAATATACGCCTTGTACACTTTCATGACGCTCTTCACCCTCCTCCTGTCTTCTAATGAATCCCATTCCAGCTCTTTTATCATATCTGTTACTGATTGCATTCTGCGATAATTACCAGAAACAAATCTAGTAGACCTTTTTTGCACCCTCTCCAACTCCTATATTAGATATTGAAAATGTGGGTCTCATACTACACTACCATATTCGAGCAATGATCTCACCAAAGTTTTGTAACCCAATTTTTTTACTTCCCTCGTACATCCCCTGTCACTCTCTCCAACAAGTGCAGAACTTTGAAACCTTTTCCTACCACCTGTCCTATGTGTCCTGCCCAGTTAAGCTTGTTATCAAATTATACCAGGCTAATGCGGGATGGTTGCTACAAAAGGGTGTAGCTGATTCCTTCCTGTTCATTACCTCCAGTTCTTTGGGAGCCTCTAATCACCTGGTCATCCACGAGGCCTAAGGCTGTAAGCAAAGAAAATTGTAAAAAATATTGTATTATCATAACTGAAGTTATGAAAATTGTGTTATTGGACATAAATATCGCGAGGTATGAGTGTTAAACGTGTTATAAACTATCGTAAACGCATATAGTAGACGACAGTAGATCATGGTGAACGAAAAGAGACCAAAAAGACTAATGCAGAGCATTAGAGGTCTTACCGATAACGCCTTAAAGACAGGGCTGCACAAACGAGTACTTCTGCAGCTGACATAGTTTGTATGTGAGTAGTCGAATTCGGTCATACACTCTCAGAATCGCAGCAACGATCTCCTCACGACTATCCAAAAAATAAAATTTTGTGGTTTTTGAAAACTAGATGTCTTTTTCTTCGTCTCCTCTTCTCAACATTTTATAATCTGCTGTCTTTGATGAGTTGGCATGGTAAAATTAGAAGCTTTGGTTTTACAGTCACATGCCCTTGCTGGTTCGTACTAAGTACTTATAAGGGAAGTGAAGTGTGGCCACTTGCTTGTGACATGTGTAACTATGTTCTGCGAGTGATCAGAGGTGGGATGGGCCTCAGTAGAAGGAACGGGAAGGAATTCGTCCATGGCCTTTCGAAGGAAGCATCGTGGCATTCGCCTGGAGTGATTTTGGGAAACCATGGAAAACCCAAATATGGATCCCCGGACTGTGATTTGAATTGACGTGCTCCCGAATGCGAAGTAAGAGCGTTACCCGCTTACCCACCACGCTCTGAGCAACCCCTACAGCGCGGGTGACATACTCATTGTAGGCTGTAAGGTGGCCATACACGATCGCTCCATCCGTCCAAATGGAGCGACGCTACTCCATTATCGTGTCGTCTGGGGGAAATTGGTGTGGATGATGTGGACTGAGAGGATTATTTGGATATCCGGTCAGTCCAATATCCATAAGTTTCGTCCATCATGCCATCAAGCCAACTGACGGAGTGTGGGGAAAACCACGTGGATCAACATGAAGCCATCATTCCAGTCGGCTCGTGTATGGTGAAACCGAGGTCAAAACACTTCTCATTCTGTCACCGAGCAGGCAACATCAGTGTCTTGAGTGGACTACACAGCATTGTAACATTTCTCTCTTTTTTAGTCTTGTATAGAAATATTTGTTTTGCTACTGGTTAAATATTATTTTGAAGGTAGAATTGAAAATAATACAGTTTTAAATATTATCGAGTAACAATTAGGACAATATTGTTTTCTTTTTTTACTATTTTTTTTTTTAAATGAAATTTCGTCTCATCAAGACTTTATGCTGGAGATTATTGAGAAGTATAAAGACTTACAATGCTTATAGAAGATCTCTAATCCTGACTACCATGACGAAATATAAATAAATGAGGCAATAGGTCAATTGCTAATATTATTTAAAAATAAAGACATAACGCCAACAGAGAAACCGTGTTGAAAAGAAGGTTAATTCTTTGCGCTGTTCTTGTTCTTTTAAAAAAAAAAAAAATAGAAAGAAAAAAAAAGTAGTAAAATAAGATTAATTTTATATGATCCTACTTGTTTAAATATGTTGTTCTGCAGCATGTGACGTTCCTGCCACAATTTTCGGCCTGCTAAGCTACTTAAATTTAATCTGTTTTATAATCATTTTGTAGTATTTCTAAAAAATTTCGTAATATCACAGATCTTATTTTTCTTAATTTCGCACTTTTTTGGACGTTTATTTAATTCTCAGCATTTTTATTCAGTATTCGATATTTTGAATATCCTTTAAAATTAATTCGGGGTCATTTCATTTAGTACTTGGCATAAGTAGATTGTTGTACAACAAATTGACATTCTATTGTTGATTGCTTTGCCTCGTTTTTCATTGTCGTGGCTGAGTGGAGTGCCGTTATGATGGTATATGTGCTACGCTTTTGGATGTCATCCATACGGATGGAGCGATCATCACGCCGACTCAGCCCCACCGATCACATTGTGGAGGCGGTGGCGGATGGCCGTCTTGAGCGGGCAGAGTATCGACGCCGGCGTCGCCGCCATGCCGCCGGCACCTGCTGGGCGTCTTGTATCGACTGGGCTGCGCGGCGCACTGCGGACCGCCCACCACCTGCGGCTCGCTGCACACTTTGTTACGCACTGTGTACTGTGCACTAGCCATGCCCAAGACCTCAGCCGTGGGGAATTTCGGATTGGTGTTTTTAATTTACTGGGGGGAGAAAATATGTCAACGAAGTTGGTAGAGCCACTCCTCATTTCACTCTCAATTTAGGTGCGATTTAAATTTGTTATTTATTTTTGAAGTGAAGACTTCTAAAGGTGCGTTAGGCGCTGTTTCGACCGGGATAAATCTGTGACTTTGCGATTTCCCGTCACCGACATGCTATGACGAGTTGCGCGTATGACATGCGGTTTGGACGCCTTTTGGATGGGTAAAATCTTATGAGATGGAGTCACCAACATGCTAATGTTAACAGTATATCTGAAACTATAAGTATACCGTTTTGCGCTTGGACAGCAGTTGAAGTATACATTATACTTGTATCTAATATATAAAAATGAATATATGTATGATTGTTTTTTGTTTGTTTGTTTGTTTGTTTTTTATTTGTTTGTTTGTTTGTTTTTTGTTAGTTTTTTTTGTTTGTTTGTTTTTTGTTTGTTTGTTGTTTTTTGTTTTGTTTGTTTTGTTTTTTTGTTTTTTCCCCAATGTTCTTCCCATACACACTCAGTTTTTATCCGATTTTGGTGCAACTTTGCATACGAATACTTTAAAAAAATAATATTTGCGTTTGATTTACAAAATCCTAACATCTCTCCTTTCCCCCCCCCCTCCCTCGCCCCACCCTCACCTTAAGTTCTGTAAACGTTGTTCATACAAACCCACAGTTTTTTTCCGATTTTGATAGTACTTAGCACGCTAATACTTCAAAACAATGTACTCTGGTAGCTCAGCGGGGTAATGGTGCTTACTTCTGATAATTTCTCTTTGCAGTCTCGGGCTCAAATCTCGTGGTGAACCGGAATTTTTAGAAGTTGTATTTAATTAGATGAACTACGCCGGAACGTCCCGTGGTTCTGTTCCACGGTAAACTGTAGGCCCCTGAGTAAAGGAATTGCCGTTCCTGCCTGTGACACAATAGCTTGGTACATCTCCTTCCGGAAGATTCGATCAAACCTTCGGGTTGTGCACTAAGTTAGATTTTTATTTTTTGAAGTGAAAATTTTTGGTACGTTGTGTGATTTTTTTTTAAGTTTTGAGTTCGCGTCATCGACGTGCTAATGTTTACAGTATATCTGTAGTGGTCTGGTGGCTCAGTGGTTCATAGACCCTTAACTCGACCTTACCTCTGGCGCAGCCTGCTGTGTAATGTGAAATACTCCAGAACGCATCCGTGATTCGGATTCAACGTTAAACTGTAGGTTCACTGTACCCGGTAGCACTACCGGGTTGGTGTAAGGTGGCAAAGACAGGGGCGCAATGCGCAGCCAATAGAAACCCTGTCACCAGGTCATTACGACCACAGGGAATTATTATTATTATTTAGTAAATGTGTAGCTAAAAGTATGACGTGTTGCGCGTATAATATTCATAGTTTTAAATTTTAAATTCTGTTACCAGTCCCCAATCAATGCCAATTGTTTTTTATTTATTTATTTCATTTATTTATTTATTTTATAGGTGTTATTTATACATTGTAAACTGCCACGACTTTGGAAAATTTTATGGTTGTGGATGAACCAAAGACACACTACAGTATTGTTAAAAACTATCTTACATAAACCCTTACTAATACGCAAAACGGCTCTACTATAGTTCCTATAAATATCCATTATTGCAAGCTATAGGTAAAGTGAAAATTTTCCTTATATATCAGTCTACTTACTGTACGTACCAATACAAAAGTGGAAACAACAAATATGTTTCGTTTTAACTTCTGTAAATGAAGCACCGCCTGTTAACAAGTTTTTTTAAAATATTAAACGCGGATTTCCCTTGTGGTGAGGGGAACTTGGTAGAATCAGTTACATATTGTCGCAAACGTCATTGATTTTACCAAGTTTGTACTGACGATGCTCCACACCCAGACGGCGAATGGACGCTAATGATTCAGTTGCCGACGCGCCCTAAAACCCGAAAAACAACAACAACAACAAGAACAGACGGCGAAAAGCGCCTGAGATTAAACAATTAAAAAGAAAACAGGTGCTAATATTTAAAAACACGTAAGAAGAAACTGCAGAAGACTACCCAAACACCAAATTAAGATTTTATTTAGAGCTTGCGTAGATTTTATATTGATTGGCATGCTTATTGGTATGTGCATAAACAATCTATGAGATAAATTTCATCAAACCCTGTATACTGTTCACAGATCGGTGCACGTGTTATTAGGCATATGTCTATATGTAACTTACGTGGATGTAAACTGTTCTATATTTTGGGTAATGATATAAGCTGTCACTTAAAATCCATTAATCAGTTTTTTTGGTGTGATTCATGTGTTGACATACAGACAAAAATTCCAAAATATACGGCCTCGGTTCCTCTATAATCACTGATATACAGTGCACTTATTCTTTCTGAAATAAATTTGATGTATGGAGATTTATATAGAGACATCTTGTATCCGTTTCGGTATGACATACGCCATGGGACGTTAAGAGTAGTGGCAGGATTTATATATGTTATATTCTAGTTATGTCATCTCAGGCGATTATCTGAAATTGTGCGACTTCTATTAATTAACAAAGGCGACTTGATTCATACAAGGAATTAATAAAATATATTAAAGTAATTGAACCATCTTTACCTCGGTATTAACAATAAAATTGTTGGAAAAGTTTATAAAATTTCCAAAGAAGAATTTACAAATGTAGACATTGTTACCTATATTCTTCTGCTCCTCACTCTATGATTCGGGTGTTGAGCTTTTTTACGATCTTTCGTCCGAAACCTTCGTGAATTTTCTAGGCGAAATAATTCTACTCATTATTATGTCTGAATTCCTTCTGTTGAACTGAGCCAGTCGAAATGTCACCAAAATTAAAAAGTTCGCCCATCTCGACATCCAAATCAACGAGCAGGGAGTGTATAGTAAGCACCGGAAACCAGTACAAGTTTTGTATGGCTTCTAGTTTCACAAGAGACTCAGGAATGTGAGAACTACTGTAAGACAGTTAAGTCATCAAAGTTTTCACAAACTACGTCAGTGCACAAACATCATATAGACCGATAACATTACCAGTTCATTGCATATCTCTCCTCCCTGTGCCAAGTAGGTCACTAACTTATCATACAATGGTTTACAGGACTGTAAACAAATCTGTTTTGCATTTCATACAGTTAATTTCAAATTATTATCAGCTTGATTAAAAATTCTCGTATTGTAGCCTCCATGAAAACAATTGCTATTTAGTGTACCGGGTAGTACAAAAGACGGTCTCTACTTTGATGACACAATGTTCATTTTTGTTACTAGTCTCTTTACTCGTTTGATACAGTCCTTCACCTATTGTTTCTGTGCTTATCTAATCTCAGAATTCCAATTGCAAAACACATTCTTACTTATCAGCTACAGAAGACGTAAATAATGTAAACTTCATCTTCCTCTAAAATTGGATACTTGCCTCCACTAACCAATCCCACGCGTCTTTAATTGTCATCCTCCATTGCGATCCTTCTTTTTGTCAGATTTTTTCCGCAAACTTCTTTGTTCACTTGTCGTTTCCAAAATGCGTCGAATGCACGATTTATCTATCCACTTAACTGTCAAAATGAGTTAACTGACCCACATTTCATGCTTCAATTCTATTTTTTTCTCTTATTGCTTACGTTTCTCTCGTAAAGAACAGTGATCATCTATTCAAGAAGTTTTAGGGAACTAAACCATTTATTATAATTTCTTTAAGAAGGTTGTTCTTACTAGTTTATTATGCTTTTAGTTAGTGCTTCCTCAGAACATCAATTGAGCTTTTACTCCCTAAATAATAAAATTTCCTTCGTTTCACACCTGATTCTAATTTTCATGTTAGTTGTACTGCTGTGGTCCTTATTTCTGCTACAGTATAATGGAGTAAAGCACAGTTTGGTGCAAACAAATAAAGAAACGCTAGGCCAATTTCTCAGAAATAGCCTAAAATCCTCCCTTCGACTAATGTGGGAATAGGTCCATCAAACAAACAATTAAATAACCTAAGCAACCTCTGTAATTTTGACTTAATCAGCGTTGATGTGTTTCTTCTACTATTGTTCAACTCATACTCAGATTAGGAGAGTAAAGTGAGGACAAAATTACACTCATCAGACAGAACACAAGTTACTGTGGTGTCTGAAATTAGTTGGAAGCAAACATATATCCGAGAAACCAGAAACACTGAATGATGCGTAATCATAGTTGAGCTGATTGTATGGCCTAAGAAACTGAAATTCATTTTAAAAAAATCCAAAAGTTACACTTTTCGCAGATATCTCACTATTACGATAAATATTCCAGATATAACAAATTTAGTTCTACCTATGGTTGTGTCAACGTCTCCGCCCACGATTCACGTCAACAACTTGCACAAACGAGTAGCAGGTTTCCATAGCGGCTGTAAATCTTACAGATTAAACAACGGTTTACCACAAGGATCTGTCCTTGGTCCACTACTTTTCAACATCTACACCGCAGACTTGCCATCCACTGCTTCTAGGAAGTTTATCTACGCTGATGACATAGCCATGACAGCACAATCTAGCAAAACAAAACATCTGAAGAAATTCTCGAAACTGACCTTCACAAACTGAATGAGTACTTCAACACTTGGTGCCTGAAACTGAATATAAATAAGACAGAGGTCAGCTCTTTTCACCTAAACTATAGAAAAGCCCACTATAGAACTCAAATAAAATTCAGAGACCAATTACTGAAGAACAATACTCATGAAAAATATCTATGTGTTGTTGTTGACCGGTAATTGACATATAAGGAGCATATCCATAAAACAGCAGCAAAATTAAAAATTCGAAATAACATCCTTCACAATTTTTCAGGAACGGGTTGGGTAGCACATGCTGCAGCACTCAGAAAATCAGCTCTTGCTCTGGTATACTCAACTACTGAATACTACAGTCCAGTATGGCTAAATAGAAGTCACACAAAAAAGATCAACGTTCAACTAAATGACACAATGAGAACAATATCTGGAACTGTTAAATCTACACCTACAGACTGGCTGCCTGTACTCTCTAACATCACCCCACAGAGTTTCCGAAGACAAGTGGCTTTAAAAAAGGAGTGGCAGTAATGCTGAAGATATCCACACCTTCCAATTCATCAGGACTGCACACACAAAGCTCCAAATAGATATTCAACATGGAAGTTTGGTCAAGAACTGGTCCAAAATAATTTCAACATAGGGAAAGCGTGGTGAGCTGATTGGACAAATTCCAACTCCGACAAACATGCGTTAATCCAAGACCCTACACGACAGCCTCCTGGATTCAACCTTCCTAGGAAAACCTGGACGGCACTGAACCGAGTGAGAACAGGCCACGGTAGATGCAACTACTGGTTGTACAAGTGGGGAATGATAGGGAATCCTTCTTGTGACTGCGGTAACTACGAGCAAACCATTAACACATCGCCATGGAATGCCCTCTTAGGAGATTCAGTGGTACAATGCATAATATTCACGAAGCAACCACAGAGGTAATTGAATGGCTGCAATCGTTTAACATCAGTCTGAAGTAGTAGTTATATTTATTGTAATTTAATGTAGTTACTGTTTTGTATTTCTTCTGCCACACGAAATAAGTAAATAAATCGTGGCTGTAATTAATGAAACTGAAAACAATTTTACAAATTACACAAAAATATGAATTTTAGTCAATTTTAAGAACAGAGACTTGCGGTAAGTGTTACATTATCTTTTAAAATGTATGCCTGTTTTGAGACAAAATGTTGAGCTTACCACAAAAAGCAAGAAAATTCAATGAATAGTCATTTATAATTTTAATATCTATCCATGTGTTTAGCAATTTATGGCTCCAAAGTGGCAGAAAACGTTCTAACCGTGTTAAACTGTTCACACCTGTCTGTTCTCTTTTGCATTATTGTCTTCATTTTTCGCTATTGCAATTCTTTACGATTGCATCTTGGGTAACCATCGTGTACGTATATAATATCTGTGAGGAAATTGTAGCTGATAACTTGTTGTGTACGTTTTTCCGTTTAACGCTAATCTTCTGACTCGCAATGATGTTGTTAGTGCAAATCGTAAACAACAACAGCAGATAATTTTTAACTCAGTAACTGTTCAACACAAATTAAGCTGCTACTCCGTAGGGGTCTTTCAAATTAGGCTTTCACATGATGGCGCAATTAAGAAAGGACAGCGTTTTCCGTGAGGGAAAGTTGGTACTTTCGGTTGATCAGCTTATAAGTACAATAACCAAACAAAAACATAAATGATTCAAAGGACAGTCATCCAATATACTTCAAGCAATTGTTATAAGTTCATAACTCCCTGTTATTAATTATAATGGGTACAAATGTTAATGATAAATTTAAGGATTAATAATTGGCGGTGAGTAGGGTTGCCAACTTATTTTTTTAAAAAATAAAGTGTATTTGTCTTTTTAAGAGTAAAATATGAAGACTATGTAAAAAAGTATTTTACTATGCAGAAAGGTATTATTTTTATTAGGTCGGTCACTGGTATGCACTTTAAAAAATTTGTCAGTAGCCACTTCGTATTTTTAATTTTATTGCTAGAATTGGATATAGAAAGCTCTAAGCTACATAAATGATGTCGCATCACGTAGTGAGGTTAATATGACGGGAACCCATCACAATACCATTCTACAATTGAATCTGACTCGTGAAGAGAACCAATTTGTAAAACGCTTAGGTAAATACACATTAATAGTCTGGTGCACCACAAATCCACATCTATACTATATAATAAGTTGTCTCTCTATACGTGAAATTTGTGAACAGACCATACAAAATGTCACAGTGAGAAAACAAAGCCTGTGCAACCGATTTAACATTACAGAAACTTATACACACTATCTATCTATCGGTCACCGGTCAGTTGGTTTTCCAAATTTTATGAAAAAGGTGTTCTATGTCCTTCCTATTGGTACATAGTATTTCCTTGTCAAAGTTCATCAAGAAAGTTTTAGCCGTTTAGTCATGAAAACATACAAACAGACAGAGTTATTTTCGCTTTTATAATATTAACTAGCTGTTACCCACGACTTCGTACGCGTGGGCTTAGAATTTCATTGCCAGAATTAGATATAGATAGCTATTAGTAACGTAAGATTTGTCCCAAATAACATCGAATCGGATTAATATGACAGGAAAGCCATCACTATATCATTCTACCGCCGAATCTGTCTCATGAAGATAATTAATTTCCAACATATTAAAAAACATAAAAACAAACGACAGTGCGGGGATGTGGGAGGGTTTAACGGAGGGCAGTTTTGTTTCAGCTTGGTCTTTTCTTCGTTCTTCAGCATGAGCATCAGATTCTTGTGTTCTAATAACTTACCTGCTCGTGTTCTTCAAGAGCTATACCTTAGGCCTGATTTAGCCCTGCAAGGCATGTCAAGAAAGAAGACAAAATGAACTGGTGCCAGAAACTTTTAGGCAGACACAAAGTAATAGTACAGTGCAGAGCAATTCGGCATCTATACTAAATAATAAGTTTTGTCTCTAAACGAAATTTATTAACCAATAATACACTTACAGACTGCGCGAGAAACACAGCTTGAGCAACCGACGTAACATTACAGATTAACACACGCATCTGTCTGTCTGTCACCATTCGATAAGTTCTCAAAATTTCGTGACTGCAACTGTTATTCGTGCCGAACAAAATGACCTGTGTCCTTCCTACAGATACAAAGTATTTCCTTGAAAAATTCCATCAATATCGGTAAAGCCATTTAATCGTTAAAACGTATAAAAAAGACAGAGGCTTACTTCCGCATTTATAATATTATTAGTGCAGATCTAATGCGAGAGAAACAACGCCTGAGGGATCAACATAGCGTAAATTTTTTTACACATACTGCGTTGTTAGACCACCTACGATTTATCAAGCAATGCACCTCTAAATTTGTGATATCTACAATTTAACATGGAATCCGAACAACTGACCGTCCAGGCGTGGCTTATACGTCCAAAAACAATTTAAAAAAATACTTGCTTCCAACAGGATTTGAACCGGTGACCACGTGTCAAACATAAGTAGGCAAGAGTATTAATCACTGAGCTACCAGACCACTATACAGGAAGATACTACAGAGACGTACACATCCCACTCGTCTTTCTATCGCCTTTCAGTAATTTTTCTAATTTATATAACAATATGTATAATTTGTACAGAAGAAAGTATCCTATATCCATCCCAATGCCAAATAACATCTGCTTGTCAAATTCGATCACGATCGGATTAGCCGCTTAGCCTAAGAAACGTAACAAACAAATAGACAAACAGACAGATTTACTTTCGCTTTTATAATATTAGTATAGTTATCTATATTTTGGTGATTTGTCGTTGACAGGCGGTAGTTACCTGATCACGTGTATTATAATATTCTTTGAAGATGTCATCGTTCTGCCGATACGTGTCAACTACTTGGGCACCAGTAGTATTCTTCTCAGCTCGTAGTCTCCAGCGAGTCCGCCACACGGTCTTCATTTCACGGGCGGCGCCCGGCAATCAGGCGCCGGTTATGAAGTCCCGCCGGTCGCACCTGGGGCGTCCCGACGCCCCGCGACGCCTCTATCACCCCACCCCACCGCTCCCCTGCCCTACCTCGTCTCCAGCCTCTCCCATGCCTCCCCTGTCCCTCTCTGAACAGAGGCAGATGATGACGTCAGAGAATTCTCGTACACACGGGTCAAGGCAAACTGTAAACCAGTGTGGTCCTCGGAAATGGTTCAGGTGGAATTATATAGATTTACGTACCGTATTCATACTGTATAAGGTAATAAGCGAGTCATCATCATTATCATTGGGGACCATCTCCAGTTTCCCTGGTGTGGTTTACGAGCCTTGGTTATTGTAGACCAGGGGTGGCCAATCCAACCGATCTTGCGGGTCAGTTTGGAAATGCACCATAACTCCGCGGGCCGCAAATAAAATCATATCTCTCTATATTAGATTTAGACCCATTATAGATATTTTTTGGAGTGAAAAATGAAACATAATGAGTTATTATTATTGTGTAAGAACGAAGACTTTCCCGGCGTATGACTGCAATGTAGTCTTCACGGGTGTACCGCCGGATAGTGTTGTGGAAAAACAATATTTCGACGCCTGGCTCATAGTAAGCCATCGCCGAGGCCAAGCGGACTTGTATATAAGGAACAGCGGCACCCGAACCATCTCAGTATCTGTGGGTCAGCCGACCATTACACATGTCTCATCACCTGAAGAAGACGGCAGAGCCAGCCGTCGAAATATTGTGTTTCCACAACACTATCTGGCGGTACACCCGTGAAGACTACATTGTATTATTATTGTGTTTGTTTCTTATTATTCTTACATGTAGATAATATAATAACAATGATAAACCCTACTCATAATTTCGACAGATAATTTTTGAATATATGGATGCACAAATAATGTATTTTTTCAATGCGTTGGTCTTCACTACTTTGTCCATTATAAAATAAATATATTTTGTAAAAGTGTGATGAATCTCGCGGGCCGGAAAAATTTTCCAGGCGGGCCGCATGCGGTTGGCCACCCCTGTTGTAGACGACCGTTTTACACTGTCTCCTATCCAGAAAAGTTTCTTGGTCCGTGACATATTTCCAGTTCCAGTTACATCTCTCTATGTTCTCCTTCAGTTGGTCCGTCCATCTTCTTCTTGGTCTTCCCACTGGTCTTTTGGCCACTATTATTTATTCCAAATAAGTTTTTGGTAGTCTTGTACTTGTCATTCTCTTGATCTGCCCGAACCACTTAAGTCCTAATGACCTAATTCTCTCTTCCTTGGATTCCATAAGCGAGCATGACCTATAAACCCAACTTTTAATAAGTCACGATAATATCGGTAACCAGGCAAAAATTTGACATTTCCAGAATGAGGATAGGAAAGCATTGTCACTGCAATAGTCGGTTCATTTCATCATCAAAGAGAGAGCACCGTTGGTCTAAGTATTAAGAAAATAATTGTTTTCTGAGTTTCTTATAGTAGGTGCGAGGGACCGCAATACCTGGTATGATTGGTGACATAAGACTGTTTAATGAAGTAAACAAAAATAAGAGGTGTAAAGTCTAGTGTCTTCCATTTTATTTTCTGCAAGTAGATTGGTGTATACAGTAGCACCCAGCCTATAATAGCATTATTATTCATTTGGTTACTAAACCTTAAAAGAATGGTCAGTATGTAATTAATATTCATTAGCATTTTCATAACTGTGTATCAGTAGAAATTCAAAACCTACTTTTAGATATGTTATAAAGACACACTAAAATATGGCCTAGTTATTAATAATATGCACTTAGGTAAAAGAAATTTGGTCTAATATATGCTAATGTCTGCAGCATTATTTTTTGACAGTTAACTGGTCCTCAGGTTGAAAAACGTTAAGAAATTCTTCACTAAACCATCGATTCATAACATTTTTTGGCTTTCTGCCCCCTAGCAGAACAAAAAACTCCATCCCGTTAGATGTCTCGTGGTTTGTTATATATGAAATAATTAGTTCCAGACACACTTTCAGGTTTAACTTGTTTTTATTTCTCGTAAAACACCAGACCTCAAAGATACTGGTCACAAACAGTCTCCAGCGATTACAGTCAATACTGCTTTCAAAGATAATACAGCACTGTTTGCTCAAAACTGTTCCAACTGAATGTCCTTTGCCGACGTAAACTGTTTTCGTAAACTGTCTCAACTTTCTCTGCCGCTCGCTTTATATAACGTTCATAGACAGGTCTAGAAGATCACAAAAGTTTCCCACAGATATTTAACAACTTTAACAACACTTAAATAATTAAAAACATATTTAAAACAATCAAAATCAATACAAAATCATTTACAATCCTTACGAAATGCCCAGAAATTAAAATTAAAGATATTTAAACACAAAATTATCCACATAAATCATTTTAAACTGTAGCAAATCGTCCTCTAAACATTGTAGCTCACCCTATTACTTGGAATAAAATCATTTAATCAATTTCTTTTGCATAGTTCTATAATTAAACATATTAAATAGTATTTACATAATTTCGTTTCATAAAAATTTGTACCAATCTGCAGTAAATTTCAAGACAAACATACAAAATCATGTTCACTCAACCTCTAACATGCTACAAATGCTTCATAAAATAAAATTCCACTTAAAATTTAGGTTTGAGGGCTGTTACAATCCCCTTTTCGAAAAAAATTACACCGACTCCCCTTCCATAATTAATAATTGAATTCCATTCTGCTCTAAATTTTTTGACTAGTAACAGAGTTTTGAATGAATGGTTGGATGGAGTCCCTTTTAGGTGAACTGTACAACATACATAGAAAAACAAGGACAGATTTCTAAAATTACTTTACTAAAAGATATAAATGATATTGATTAATAGTTTACATTTTGATTAACAAATAAATATTATGAAAAAAAACATTAATTAGAAGGCTGAACTAATTCTTCGATATTTTGTGCCTTATTTGTTATCCAGGAATCTTGAAACGCCGCATTTCAGTATTGAAAAACTTTTATTTCCTTTCGTTAATAAATTGCTGACTATGCTAAATCCTCGTTTGATGACAGGAACGCTATTAAAAGTTTCATTCACGCAGCCCTGTATGCAGGATATTAGCACAGAGCGTTCCACAAAATGCCCTCAAAAATTCTTACTTAAATTGTATGTTACACATGTTGAAATTGAATGCAGTTAACAGCAGTTGTATTCTTGTACATACACACATATGTTTGTATGAATTATATGTGTGGTAACCTTTACACTGTCTTTGTTTGTTTACTGTGACATAGAGAGGATACTAATCGAAACGTTCCTCGAATCATTCGCGGAAAATTCTGGTGAGCAGATAGTCGGAGGGACAACACGTTGCCATAAAAGAAAGCCTCGATAAACCGCTCCGGCCGTCCTGGATTTTCCATTATTTTCCTAGATCGCTTCAGGAAAATGCCGGGTTGATTCCGAAAATATCCCATTGGTGCCTTATGCCATATTTCGTATATCCCTTCCGTTCCGTAAAATGTGATACATTGGAATGCGTGAAAGGCACCCTCCGCCACCTAGTTTTAGTGAATCTCGGAATAATAGTGAAAGCACCTAAGCATCACATTCAAAAAAAATTGTGTCAGCAATGATAAGGCAGGTATATGTGAGAAAGAAAGTTACAAACAAATACAATCGGAGTACCTTTGTAAAAAGGGAGACACACGATGTTCTCATATCTGTTGAACGTCCCATGTCCCAACTTTTTTATGTCAATCAATTTGTATCCTCAACATGCGACAAAAAACATCCATCTCACTGTTACAGGAGAAGTTTTATATTTTGTATCTGTTTTACAGCACAGACATATTAGTTTACAGCAAAAAAATTCGATAAAAACAGAAGGTCCTTCCATAAGTTTCATTTTTAATAATAACCTCCACTTAAATACGCAAAATTTATCCATAAATTGCAGAAACTATACGAACAGAAGGAATGAAGTTGAACCAGACACAAACGTAAGTGAATATTATAATTTAAAAATAAACAATTAGCTGTTCATTCAAGATCATAAAGTAATCAGTTCTTGAACCCTTCAGTTAATGCGAGAAAATATTCTTCTTCGGCTGTCTTTATTCGTTGCCACACCCTTTATGCTTTTAACGATAAACAACTTTCCTAAGTTAAGCAATATAACTCCTCCCTGGTAATCGTAATAGTTGTGTAAAATTTTATACTTGCCGCAATCGACATTTTATTATGATTTAGTTTCGTGGTTTTCCAGCTAGGTCATACCACAAGCTGGCTTCATTTTAAGTGCTTCTTCTGCCTGCTGAATCTTCTGAAAAATTCTATGACATACTGTTCGCAGAATATATGCAAACTTCAATGGATTGGTTTTTTCTCGATCGATTGATTTGTTCTTTTTTCAGAGCGTATGCTGTTCCAAAGATGGTGTGGCTGTTTTTTTATCCTTTTAACAAAGCGACCTTGCGACCTTGGTTTTAGGCAACGCGTTTATCCTGAAGCGCAGATTTTCGAGATTTTTAAAAATTTCAGTAGACTCCTTAATTTTGTGTTTAATCAGCTGTTTGCTTGTGCCAGGAATTTGGTTTTATCCCATTGACTGTCATGACCTCCTCCTTTTAAATAATAGTCCGCCACATCAGAATTGGTAATCTGCTTGAGACTCGTGTGGTGAGAATGTTCTTTTAATCTAACTGTGCTAGTTTGACATGTACCACCATATACATTTGCTTCAGCATCTTCCTGTCCTCTCACTGATTCCCCTTACATAAGACAGAAACGCCTTTTCTTGTGTTCTTAATCCTGCTCTCAATTTTCTCTCTTTGTTTGTTTGTTTGTTTGTTTGTTTGTTTTGTTTGTGTGTGTGTGTTTTTTTTTGTTTTTTTTTTTTACATCCGCCAATTTTTACAGTGCTTTATGGCAGTGCTATTACTTTCTCTATCTAAACAACTTGTGCACACAGAATTCGATGCAAGAATAACTTTAAAAGTGTCTTCTAGTGTCTAAATACTATGTCTGTTTAATACCATGTTCATCATATGGGATGAATCTAGAATCAAATTATGAAAAGTGGAATTTCACGAATATATTTTTTGCTTAGAGCTTTACGACTCGTCAACGCTGAGATCATTAGAGCCGGTAAAGTAATAGGGGAAAGGAACGGGAAGGAATTCGACCATGACCTTTTGAAAGAACCATCACGTCGTACGCCTGGAGTGATTTAGGGTAACCATGGTAAACCAAACTCTTGATGGCCGAATGGGGATTCGAACCAGCTTCCTCCCGAATACGAGGCCAGAGCGTTACCGCTCACCAGCCACGCTCGGTCCTCAAATCTTGTTCTTCTGTCTTGTAGTCAGTGCGCCGGATCTCATATGGGTCATTCTATCCAATTTTTAGTTCAGCCCAATTACAATGTTTTCTTCTCTTCAGTTACATGGTTCTTACTGACGCTCTTTCACCTATAAAAATAAGGTATTCTTTATTCTGAACTGGATGATGATGGGAAGCGGCATTTAAATAAATGATCTGTATGTTTAGCTTTTCTAAAAACGGAGTGTGTTGATTTTACTTCATGATTTCTTATAATGAGCATATCCAAAAAAATAAGTTGTCCATTTGTTTCTAATTCCATCGCAAATTTTATCTTTGGGTGGATACTTTCGATGTTATTCAAGAAAACATCAACTCAGGTTCTCCATTTGGCCGTACCACAAAAGTTCGTCTACGTCTGAACAGAGAGAACTTTGCAATGAAATTCTTTCGGGTGTCCAGCCGGATGGTGTTGTATAAACACGACGTTTCGACAGCTAACTCTGCCGTCTTCATCAGGTATCAGGTGTCTTCTGTCGCTGCGACAGCTAGAAGATCTGATGAAGACAGCAGATCTTGCTGGCGAACGTCGTGTTTATACAACACTATCCGGCTGAGCACCAGAGAGGATTTCATTGTATCAGTGCGCCGGTAAAGTCTCCACTCACACAGAGAGGAATTTATCACATATCCGCAAAGAGCGTTTCGCTAACAATACCTGCCACGATCTTCAGGAGGCAGGGTAACCTTGCGTCGCTCTCACCCCAGCTGACCGCAATTACGGAGAGCACACACCCGTTATGCAGGCAGCCCCTCTCACGGCAGGGGCCTAACCTCAAGTCCTGCATCAAGTTCCCCTTCTTCCTCTGACTGGTAGAGAATTCTCCTGGTAAATTATCCTGAATACCGAATCACTTCGAAAACAGTTTTACCAGTTTACTAAAATTTAATATGGTTTTAGATTCAATGGGGTTGTTCCTCAGAACAGTTTTCTGCGTTGCTTGGATCATTGCCGGCTTGTTTTATTTAATTATTCGGATTTTATGTAAATACTACAAGTTCGGCAGTCAAACTGTGTAGAATAAGAACGGAAAAGAAGCGAAACGTGCTGATTAGAAAGTACAGTATAATAATGAACTGACTTCTAGTCTTTATTGATAATGTTTTCGTGTTGTTGTTAGGAATTATGGAAGATGTGGAATTTATTCATAGATTGTTTCACTGTAACTGACAATCATTAACACTAAAAATGTTGCCCACTATTGTCAAGTAAACCGTAGTTTCTTAGAATTTTGTGGATTCATGGCCTATTATGAAGATAATTATTCTGGCATCAGGGCTAATTCAAAATGCGTAAAATCTATAAGCACTACGTTTTACTTCAGAGATCTAAAGACATAAATGGCAAAAAAAAAAGTTAGGTGCTGACAGCATTGTCTCTCTCGACTACGCGGCATCTCCGTCTCCTTCGCAGTGATCAGTTGATCATTCAACATCAGACACAGTTCACGCTGTTGTATACCCTACTAGGTCTGGCAACAACACTGATGCACTCTGGTGGCCATTCTACGTGTCACAGAAATTGCTACTAAAATCATTCAGAACCCGCCTATGGTGTGTATGTGTGCAAAGTTACGTTGACATTCGGCTGTGTCTTCTGGATGCTTCACTAATTTTCGTCGTCAAGTGTACTTTCATATTCTATTTTTAACTTAGAATTTTAACTAGTGCTTTACGCCTTGCCGACGTAGGGGTCATTAGAGGTGGAATGTGACTGGGGACAAGGAATGGGAAGGAATTCGACCATGGCCATTTGAAAGAAGCAACCGGGCATTCGCCTGGAGTGATTTGCGGAAACTATGGAAAACTCAAATCCGAATGCCCGGACTGGGATTCGAAACGGCGTCCTCTCTAATGCGAGGCCAGAACGTTAACCACTCATCCACCACGTTCGGAGGAAATTGTCAAAGTTATTCACATTTACTAAAATAGTGAATTATTTGTTGTTGTGAAAACCGTTTACAAATGCACCAATTAGGGTATCTGGAAAGCGTATTCATATGTAGTAATGAACATTGGATATTACATATTAGCATTTAACATTCGAAATTGAACATACTAATGGGATATATGGAAGATAGAGACACAATAACTGCTCATTAGAAATGACCATGCCGAAGGTGAGTTTCAACCTGGAATACTTGTGCCAGACCCAGAGAATAGCTACCGGGGGAAGTAACAAGCCGTTTTACTGTCGCGACTGAAACTCTAGTTACAGCTGCTATTAGCGAAACATTCTAAACACTATATCATAAAGGTGCTGAGTTGTATTATTTCAGTTGTATATCATGCCCTAATAGCTGCTATCCCTGAATTCGTGCATGTGAACTCAGAATTTTCTTGCTAGAACTGAATGTAGAAAGCTGTATGTCCCATAAACTGACTGCGAGAAAAACAAAGCCTGAGTGACCGATATAACATTACAAGTACTTACACACGCTATCCGTCTGTTTGTCACCGTTCAGTTAGATTTTATGACAAAATGTTATTTATCCAGAAAATAATATCCTATATCCTTTCCAATGATACACAGTATTTCCTTGTCAAATTTCATCAAAATAGGTCTAGCCATTTGGTCGTTAAAACCTAACAGAGAGACAAAGTTATTTTCGCATTTATAATGTTAGTGTAGATACGCATTGAATAACCTGCCGTTACTTCAGCAACAGAGGAAACACTGTCTCGGATACACCGCCGCCGTGTGTTTTCTGAGTTGTTTACCTTCCAATAGATCGCGCTGAGTAGGAGCTATGGATGGCTTACGGGGCGACCTGCGCCGAAGAAATCGCCCGAGGTGAACAATGAAGGCAGCAACAGCAGCGGCGGAGGAGGCCAAAGTAGATCAACTTAGTGGGCGGGCGGGCCGCGCTATTGTTGGCCGGGAGATGGATGGGCCGCCCGGAATCACATTACGACCGACCTCTACTTCGGTAATGCTTCTTTACTGTATAACGGCTGGTCAGCCACGACAAAAGCTCCTTCTCTCTGAAACCACTGTGCGGGGGATCGCTGCATTCTGCGACGTAAGTAAACTGCGAAACCTGACTGGCCTCCGAATCTTGGGACAGCCAAAAAACGCCCCTCTTAAACCCAAACAAAAAATTAGTGCTATTATAATGATTCTGATATCTTAACTGAATAAGCTTAGTTCATTTAGTTTAATTTCAGTGGAGTGCACAACCCAGTGGCAATTTCTCCACCGAGTGTAACGTTCTGGCGGCGCATTCGGGAGGACATGGTTCGAATCCCGGTCCGGCCATTCAGATTTGGGTATTCTCCAAATCGTTACATGTGAATGCGGGGATAGTTCCTTCAAAAAAGGTCATTACTGAATTGCTTCCCGTTCCTTGCCAAAACCGTAACAAAGAGGGACAATTTCCCTACATACCATTTTTCTCCTTTCTTGTCCCCTCTACGAATTTTAATTTCTTTAAGGGTTTTTGATAATTTCCCTTCGTGATTTATTCAAATAACTGACTTACGAAAGAAAAATTTATATTTCGTTATGCCTGAAATCGTGTGTCACCTTGGGTTCATGGTAATCTTTTCCCTTCCATGCACCTCTTTTAATTCCTCCATCAATATCTTTCCACTCCTCATCATCAATATACACCTTGTATACTCCCATGATTCTTTTCACCCTCCTTCTGCCTTCCATTGAATCGCATTCCAGCTCTTTTATCACATCAGTCACTGACTGTGTTCTCCAGCAATTTTCAGAGACAAATGTAGCTGCACTTCTCTGAATGCTCTCTAACACCTGAATTTGACACCCAAATTGTGGTTCCCATACTACACCACCATACATATTACCACACGAGAGGTCAAACAGAAACAGAAATATGAAATAAATGTTGGAGTTATGTGACTAAAACTAATCTAGACTACCATGGATATTCCAAAGCAACTTCTTGTAGCTTAATGTCGCCTCTGCTTGGAGATCAGCTTGTGACAAGGAGTCTCAAAAAAAAAAAAAAAAAAACAAAAAAAAAAACACTATTTTAAAATTCTAGGAGTGTATATGCCTTCTTTTTATCATTGAAAAAATTAATCAATTGTTGTATTGCATATTTTAGTAAGTTAAACACCTCGACAACGTTCATCCTTTTTTATTTACTCTCTTAATGTATGAAAACATAGAATACATACATCTGTGCTAAACAACCAAAGACATTAACACATTTCATTCTTACTTAACTTATCGATATTGTTCTACATACAGTTTTCACATGATTATATTTTTAACAGCTTCTAAACTGTTTCAGTTGTACGCGTTTTATAAGCTCCCTTTTATTTTTATAGTTAAAAGTCTTACATTACTTATCGGTCTATGGGCTAGAGAGGATATCAAATGGAGATTAACGTCAGAGGAAGAGACCTGCCCTAAAAGAAAAATTTTTCAATAAAACTTAACCTAAAACCAAAAAGAATTTTCTTATTCAGTTCACCCGGAGCAGAGCAATTGAAGGAAGTGAAAACTTGATGTTGAAAAGTGAAAAATATGATAACTGGGTCTACTTGAGTCGTGTGGCTATGGACTAACGTAATTTTTTTGTTATATTTGTGTTCATTGAGTTGAAACCAGAATTTCTGAGGCTGATAATGGGGTCTGTTTCAAGAACTGCAGGAAACCTCCTAAAAACTGAAGTAAGGATGGCGTGATTTGAACTTTGATACTTTGAATACTTGTGTGCTGTGAGGGGTTTGTTTGTCGTTACCATTAGTATTCTGTACGTTGTGGGTCAAACCTCAGCAATTCGGCCACGAACGATTGCAGGACATTAATAGACATTTTCTTGGTATAAAACTTGTGGTATGCTGATTTTAGGAGTAGATTGCACTGACAAGACCTTTTTGTTTGCACTTGATATCTCATTTATTCACCACAAATATAAACCGTTAAACACAAAAACTCAAGAATCATTCAGCACTTGTAGTATTGCCACCTGAACTTTATTGTAGAGTATGTAATGTATTTCACGGGGGAGTACGAAAGTAATAGAGTCCGTTAAAATACTGTTTTTTAGCTGACACTATTCCTCACCTCACTGATTGACTTTTTTACCAACAAAACAGGACACGAGCGTTAACTTGGGATTTGTTCGTCTCTCGGTCACATTCGACCAAATAGTTCGTGTCCAGAGAACACTGAACAATGCCTTTTCCTGGCTTGGGATTAGCGATCATATTCGACCACAGTCAGCTGACCACTTGGTTTTTGTTTAAATAGTTTCTTGTTTCGTGCACACAATCAGTATGAACATTTCGTGTGTGTTATTGAAGCTTTAATCTGCATAAACTACAAATAACTATGGACCGTTTATATGAAGTAAAAAATTAATTGCTGATGAATTACACGAAAAACTTCTAAACGATAAAAGTTTTTTTGATTTATTAAGTTGTCTAAAATGGCAGTATATAGTCAATAACGGCGAAGATTTTCCAAATAAATTTAAAATCATTTTCTCACATCTTATCTGTTCCAACTAGTTCTGAATTAATTAGACAGTTTTTTTCTCTCAGGAATGCAAAGTGGAGAGAAAAAAGAAACAAATTCTCATTCAATTTAATAATAAAGTATCATCTGATCATATTAAATTAAGTATAGACTTTATAGATGCTTTGGAAGTGTTTAAGAAGTATAAGTATTTCTTGAATGTGCCAGATGGAAATGAAAAATATGCGTTCAAAAATGAACACTAAAGGTACTTTTCTTCTATACACCGTACTCTATTTTGGCCATCTCGAGATATAAGTATACTCATTGTTCAAAAAAAGTGATAATCCTTAATATGAAACGCTCTAAACAGTCCGTCTCTTTCATATTAGAAATGTGTCATCTGCTACTACAGTGCCTGAATAATCTTGGGGTGGCTGGCCAAACATCTGCCATCCTTTCATCAGTACTAAAACACATTTCTCAATGAAAACATAGCAAAATATTCCGCTCGTGGAATCTCAGATACAAAAATACATATAACTTTACAAACATATTTATTCACTCTATAAATAATTCCATCAGTGATGAGCTACTTCTAGGCCGCCGCGATTCGTGGGTGAAATCTTGAAAAATTTTAATTCTCAAACAAAGGAAATAGCGTACGAAACTCTAGTGCGTCCATATTTGGATTAATGTTGTGCCGCTTGGGATCCATTTTATAGTAGGATGACTGACAGAGTAGAGAAAGTGCAGAAAAGAGCCGCTCGTCCGTTTGAAACTAATATCTTCATTACCCACAATCATGTACTGTAATTTACCTTCAGTCCGTGGCCTTTTCCGACCTTCCTCTGAAATTTACAAACGTCGGATAGGATATCAAAACTAATAAATAAAATAGAAATAAATTTTCATCAAGTTTAATGCACAGTTTCTCTTTATATAACTCATCAGCCAGTATAAAAATAAATTTCTCTTGGAAGATTTCACCACAATAGACTTTCTTCAGGTAATGGTTACTTCTAAACACAACACACATCTGTTACTATCACAAAATTTAAAGCTTCTTGAATATTCCCTAGCTAACTGTTCCTAAAAATTCGCTTTCATCTACATGCGACGCTGAACAATGATGATAATCATGCGTCTTTTATTAGTAAAAATCCTTACCAATTTCCGAACATGTTGCAAAATAACTAATAAGACAAGTTCTCTTCTAAAACACATATTGGCATATTTAATGGTTCTAACCTGAGCAGATTTAACCCTGACTTGTATAAACAGCAGAATACTGGTGACGATATACAGTTTTGCTAAAACTGACCAGCCGCAAGTACTGTCAATAGTACTTTCACTTCCCTGACTAACTGACAACCTTCTCCTGGTCTCACTTAGGAAATATGGCACTTTAATATGCTTCGACGAACTAACCTACCCTGGAGCTACTACTATAAGTTATCACTATAGAAGAAGGACCAACAGTTACTTCCAATCATCTTTTTAAAACAATTGCGAGCTATCTTTCCAGGTTCGCTAACCTTGAATCGGTCGTCCATATATGTAAGTTACCAATTATTTTCAGAAATGGTCGGCCAAGTATTGGCTACACATTACGGCATGTTATTTAGACGAGAACGGCCCAATTCTCCTCTCTCAACACATGCAAGCCGTTAGCTCCGATAAAAAAATTGAGAGGTACCATGAGATAGCCTGGAAATGGAAAAACTCTCTTTTCCGGTCGAAACACTAGTGAATTTAAACAATTCCGCTCACTGACACAACTTTTAAGACACTTCACTTATGTTACATTGAAACAACTTTCCCATTCATTTCACTAACAATTTTAGCTTATGTATAACGAGCACGTACTCGCGATATACAACCTTCTCCAAGCGGTATGACACACACACTGTCTGCGCCCTGCCAAGCTGCTATGCAGACGCCAAATCGACAATTGTTGCCGCACAACTGTGCTGCGCAGCGTCAAACATAGTTACAGAACTTAGTTAACACTGCAAACTACAGAGTGTGGAAACCCAATAATATTACAAATCAAGTTACGAACATTATACAGTTTTTCAGGATTCTTATGATGACATAATGCCTACCTGGCCCAAGAAGCCTTTGGAAATGTCACAACAACCAACTAACCAGAGCTGTATTCGGTGCTGATCGCTTTATTTCGACAGCACTAATCACTACAGATATCATATTTTACGTCTATGTGGTTGTGACACTATTTATGAAAAAAATCACAAATTATACGCTACATAATTCAGTATTAATAATAATAATTGAAAAGTGATAACAAAACTGATTGGGCGGGGTTAGTGATAATATTAATTACACAAAGCATGCTAAGATCATTCAGCCTTACGCCTACACTTGTCTACGCTAACACTTAAAAATGGTTCTCCCAAACGTGCACTTTCTTGCGGTGATAACTTGTGAAAAGGCCACGCTCTAAATCTGTTCCTTTATTTATACATTCTGTCTAAATGTTGTAACGAGCCGCGCTGTCGCCACGTTACAAGGTGCATTTTTATTATATATGTAATAATATAAGGGTAATTTACATAAATCTTGGGCGACCACGTGAATAGATTTTTGTTGTAATTTTATAAAGTACGCAAGATTCCAAGTGAGGACTGTAATGAAATGGTGAACTTATACAGTGTATCGTAGCAAAGCGAATATTAAAGAGTTATTGAGCTATGTAGGCTTGAAGCTAATCTTGGTGTTTCCGAGCCATGGCGACAGGACGTCGCAGATTTGGGATTTGCCAGACCACACACACTGCTCCCTGGGGATGGGTCACTCACCGAGCGGGGAAAGCCTGCCGTCCGAAACCCGAATGTTCTCTCGCCCGGCGAACTTAGCCGAATATGTCCGACCTCTGTTGGATTCTTTGGCCAAATCACATATCGAGGATATCACGTGACATTAGGTGCCGACCTGAAGGTCCAATCAAAATGAGCGTATAACTCAAAATCCTGGGAATTTTTGTTGTATGTGAGCTTCGAGACTACAAATGGGCGGAGCAAGAAGTTTCCTCGTGGACCGAAGAGCGAGGAGCTGAGATTCTGGATTCTAACTTCGATCGCACCAGTCTGAGGTTGACTTGGAAAGTTGACTTCATTCGCTAACTGCAGCTTGCCTTGCTGGAGCGAGCTTATCACCGCAACTCAGCCGGTAATGCGATGATGCGCATTGCCAGACCAGAGATGCCTATAGCCGACTTGTGAGATAATCTCACATATCGTGGGTCCGCTACACTCATCACAGACATCAGACGCAGAACTACAATGGTAATTGATTACGACCAAGCCATGTGATTGTGCATTCCGTGAAACAGAACCCGTAAGCGACTTTGAGAGGATAGGTCCATGTTCTCACTTTGCAATTGTAAAAACCCCTGAGCTAGCGGCATAATTTGCCAGAACTAGTTATTTTCGAATGATATATTGTTCATTCTGGCGCCCATGATTTTCTTTTTAACTGTAAAGTCACAGTATTATGATGCCTTTGTCTGAGGTAGTCATAACTTGTATTTTTCATTGTTTCCAGTTGTCATTATTTCTTGCATTTTGATTCTGAGATATTTAAAAGTAAATATACAATTGTTTGCTTGCCCATGACGGCTAATTGTAACTCTGAGCGTTGCTTTTATGATTTTGCCAATTTGTGTTAATGTTAACGGTAAATTCGCTCAGACTTGTAATCGCCAGTGATAAGAAATAAATGTCATATTGTGACAATTTTTCCTAAATTCCAACCAACGTCGAGATTCTTGCTAAATTAATAAATTTCCAATCCTTCGTAAAAATTAAAATTAAAAATCCACAGTTATTAATCATAAAGGTATGAAAGATAATTGTAATGTGGTTTGCCCACCAAGGTACCCACCACAATGTGTCATTCTGATGCAATTTTACCGACACTTCTCCAAAGTGCTGTTCTTGCACGAAATGCCTCTGTTGCGATATATTTCCGTATATATGAATCCGACATTGTGCTACACGCGGAAATCATAAAAACTTGCTGTAAAAAGCATGGGTTTCTTATTGCACCTGATACCGTTACAAACGAATTAGCTCAGAACGGCATAAACAGAGAATTTCATCAGATTTGCTTTGCAGCCGCATATTTTTGTTTGAGGAGTGTTGTGTGTGATTGGATTGTGATGAGAGTCCACCCCCGTCTTCGCCGTGGCCAGCGCTGCGGAATGAAGCTCCAAGCAGGTGGGGAGAGTCTCCCCAGGATGCGGGCTCGATCAATGGCCCGATCACTTCCACGCAACACGCCTACCTGGCTGGCCCAAGGAGCCTTGGGGAATGCCACAACAACCAACTAACCACGGCTGTATTCAGTGCTGATCGCTTTATTTCGGCACCACTAATCACTGCAGATATTATATTTTACGTCTATGTGGTTGTGACACTATTTGGGAAAAAATCATAAATTATACGCTAATATTATAAATGCATAAGTAACTCTGTCTCTTTGTCTGTTTGTTACATATTCACGACTAAACGGCTAAAACCGATCTTGATTAAATTTAACAACGACATAGTATGAATAATTAGGAAGGACATAGGTTACTTATTTCGTGATGAATAACATATTTTTTCATGTAATTTTGAAAATTAATCAAATGGTGACAAACAGACGGATAGCGTGTGTAAGTCTCTGTAATGTTGTGTCGGTCGCTCAGACTTTGTTTCTCTCGCAGTCTGCTTGTGTATGATCTGTTAAGAGATTTCATGTAGAGACACGCCTTATTATATAGCTGTTACTTGGCGCCGTTGGTATAGGAGCGTTCATAAACTACGCGCTTTCGGGCTTGGAGGGAAGGGATTGGCTGGAAGGCTACGCAGCGCTACGTGGGGGAGGGGGGGGGGTTTCGAGCCAGGCCACGTAACTTTCCATTCATATTATT
Source organism: Vandiemenella viatica (assembly GCA_031002005.1). Lineage (NCBI taxonomy): Eukaryota > Metazoa > Arthropoda > Insecta > Orthoptera > Morabidae > Vandiemenella > Vandiemenella viatica. The sequence goes on from CM061918.1 coordinate 70,297,473, forward strand.
TTTCGCAGTTGAAATGATGTACAGAACACACAACAGCATGTGAATATTTATTTCCTTCGTTTAATTATCTCTGTATGTAATTTACAATAGTCTGACAAGAGGAAACAGTACAAAATGTCTTCTGGGAAAAAAGCTACGTGCTATTTGGGTAAGGGGAGGGTTGAGGCAAAAGCCCCATCAGGCTACGTGGGGGGTAGGGGGAGGGGTGTTCAACCAAAGCCAAAATGGAGCTACGTGGTTTATGGACGCTCCCTATAGTATAGATGTGTGTTGCGCTACACCAGACTATTATGAGTTCAATGGTAGAATGGTATGTTGATGACATCCCTGTCGTATTATCCCCACTCTGTGCTTTTTGGAACACCTATTACAACACTAACAACTTTCTGTATCCAATTGTAGCAATAAAATTCTAAGTCGAACAAGGGTCAGACTCAGATGTCGCGTGTAACAGCTATAATATTGGAACGAAGTCATTTTCGGCGTTGAGAATGGATGTAGTCTTCTCGGGAGACTAGCCGAGTAAGTAAAATGTTTCCACTGGGGTCCGACCGAAGTTTCTTTTTATTATTGCTAAATAAAAATAACAGCATTTATTTTTGCTAAATTGCATTGCTCAGAACCTGGTTTGGTACTATTTTACTGTTTTATTTTATTCTAATAAATAAATATTAAAAACTTTGTTTATAATTATTGTAAAGGTGCAATTTATATAAAAATACCACGTATAAAACAAGATAACAGTTCGTTTTTTGCATGTCATATATACTTCATGTTAGTGTTCTAAGATATATAATTATTTTTGAACCTTCGGCTTCGGCCGAAGGTTATACCAAGAGCCGAACATTCGGCTTCGGCCAAAAAATGACCTTCGGTCGGACACTAGTTTCCACACGATATTTCGGCGATCTCAGGCTCAGTCGCCATCTTCTGGTGAAGATGGCGAGAAGACTACATCCAGCTATAATATTATAAATACGAATATTCGTTTATTTTTTCCTATCCGATGTGTGTGAAATTTGAAACGTGTGCATTCCTAGTCACGGATTAACATGTAGAAGCGTTTTTCAATATTTTTTAACCCGAGGACCAGTAAAATGTCAAAAATAATTCTACAGAACACTAACTTAGATAGACTTAATTTTTTATCTATACGTATATTATTAACCAACACTACCAAATTTTATGGACTCTTACCACGATCACTTAAGACACATATCTACGACGAAGACCACATAAAACGGTCATTAACCTTAAAAGAATTCTGCTGTCTTTGATTCCAGCTGGTTACGTATTTTATTTAGAAACAATGCAATCACGTTCTCATATGGTATAAATACTAGATTTTTACTTAATCTTTGAAATATTCTAGGGTTTTTCAAATTTTGATTTATAGGCATGTGGCTCATATTCTCTTATAGCTTTATGCAAACAATTTTACTAATTTATTTTTTACTAGCGTAGTTCCCCTTATGGCCCGGTATAGTTAGCGAAGATTTACCCGTATCCTATTTTTATTCCCGCAATGAAAAACATTTGTACATAGTTTCATAAAATTCGCGCCAACTTTTTTCGGAATTGAAGAAAACCAATATTCACCCGCCCCCTACCAAGAAACGAATGGGTTCAAGTTTATTTGCGCAAACACTTTCATTTTCATTCGTCCGAAAAGATTCATGTATATCAAGCTTCGTTAATTTGGTTAAGAAATTGTATTACTACATTACTGAACAACGCTAGATTATGTTAGGAACTCGCATTTGATTCAACTGAGAAGTGAATGGATATATATTTTGCTCGAAACGCCAGCTACTTTAACTCAGCAGATCAGCCTTTTATACAAATATCAAAAGTGAATTCGGAATAACATTATCGTAAACAGTAGACCAATGCTGATGGCCAAAGACATTGTCCAGAGATCGTGCTTAAAGAAAATTTCTGTTGTTTTTACGGCTCTCTATGGCGTTTAAAAATTTAATATGCCGAATTAAAGGAAACAATACTTCAATTACGGCTATCTATGGCGTTTAAAAATTGAATATCCTGAATTAAAGGAAAGAATACTTCAAGTTTTGTTTAGTGTACAAAATAGTCAGTACTGTTATCTTATTGCTTTCATTAAAGGCTATGGTCAGAGACATTGTAGTTGTGTATTTAGTGCGAATATGCAACATCTAATCTTTCAATCTTTGGGATTTGTCATCATACGATCAGAATTTCATTTAATGCTCCTGCGTTATTTAACGTTGAAACATAAGACTAGCCAAATAACTGAATTAAGATTCTAAGCTTTAAAACGGTGTAAACCCCATCGAAATCTGCTCCGTAGTTTCAGAGATTTTATAAGACCAATATATCCGGTTTTCTTTTTTAAATATGGATTATGTTATCTTCACCTAAATTAGAATTAAATTTTTAATATTATGTCTGTGTGCCACCTGTCCCATATTTGCCGACCACAGGTTTAGAAACACTGACGTATAGGATAATTTTTATCTCGGAAAACATTGTACTTTCCGTAACGAAAATACCGAAAGTGTCTGTTTGGTGCTTGGTCATGTCGAAACGGATGAAATGATAACAATGAAATTTGTTACACGAACAGTGCACATTCAGAATTAATATACAGGTAACTTACATAAATTAATTGTAGTTGAGTAGTTTAGTGTGTCGTATAGGAGTAAAATTTGTCTATACTGGAATTAAATTTTCTGTAACAACAAAACAGCTATGTGCAACAACTTAACATATTTTGAATGTCAGACCAGCTGGGCATTGTTGTGCATTGCGACAGACTATTCATTAAGTTGGAGGGGCGGTGTCCATAACATCGCCTTTGATGCTCTGAGGGTAAATTGCAGCATAGGTGTTGCGGATCCAGCCCTTATCTAACAGCCAGCAATGCGAGGAGCCCCTGTTAACACCGCTTTACTCCTTCCCGCTAACTGCCAAACTTGGACCGTTCTGAGTGGTCTACCGGTGGGAAGGGATATTCCGCGGAGTCGTGAGGTGTCTCGTATCAGACCAGAACGCTGTGCGCAAGGCGAAGGTCCGTCACTAAGATGCGACGTTCATCGTCGTCACGACCTCAAGTAATACCAATAGATTCATCAATTACAGAGTACAAAAAACCGAAGTTTTCCTCGGTGTTGTACATTATTGTATTTTTCAAGGAAACTAACAGAGTTAAAATGTTGTTTCAACACTGTGTTTCCGCGACTGTACGCTCCGTCGCCATCTTCAGGTGAACAGTCCGTAAAACCTTTGCTGTGAAACTTGCCAAGAACTCATCGATGACAGACTGACATGACAGCGTCGGGTGTTGTAACTTTGCCCTGCAGCAGTCTCAGACGTCATTAGCACCCCGCGGAGCACAAAACACGGAACGTTGACGACGAGCAGCCCCAATAACGGGGATTGAAGAATCACTAAGTTGGAAACCACAATTCTGGTTAACAAGGTCAGACGCGACGCGATTTTCAACCGCTTTTATAAGAACGCTGTCCCAAGAGATACTGGTATGCGCTAGCACTCTGGTCGATTATAAACCGAAACCATCTCATACTTCTAAACTATGTTCCTTCCTACAGAAGCGGTTGATATAGGAAATATTGGATGCTTAGTATCTTCTCAGTACCAGCGACAAGGCAGAGCATAAGGCATAATGTCATAATTAGGGTTACCAACTGAATTGTAAGAAAATAAAGTCATTTTTACAAATGGAAAATAATTTTTAAATATTGGTATTTATTGCCTTAAATACATATTTTTTCCATTCTTATGGAACTAGCTCATAATTTTTTGTTTGTTTTAAAAATATTATTGATGGTACAACGCCTAAATCTAAATTTATAAATAATTTAACAAGGGGAAAACCGTCACATAAATTGTATATTTTATCAGAAAAAAGTATTTCTTCATCATTCAAGGTTACGGTTATATATATTGACCAAAAATGTAGCATGATGTTTAGCAATAAAACGTATGGTTGGCAACCCCAGTAATAATCTACATGATCCTACATGGGATCCGTTTCGTAAGGGGTTGATCGAAAGTATAGAGAAAGTACAGAGAAGAGCCGCTCGATTCGTGACCGCTTGCTACAGTCCTTATGAAAGCGTCACAGAACTGATTAGTAGACTAGGCTGGGAGTCTCTGATAGATAGACGACGCACGTTTCGTTTAAACTTACTGGTAAACATGTGTACTCCCACTTTCACTTACGACTGTAGTGAAATACTTCTTCCACCAACCTATTTGAGCCGGAATGACAGGAAAGGTAAGATTAGAGAATAAGGTGTCGCACTAATTCTTATATGAATTCTTTTTTCCCTCGTACCATTAGGGATTGGAATGCACAGCAAAGAGATTAGCTTTGGTGCCTAGCACCCTCTGCCACCCACAATTTTGTGAATTGCAGAGTATATATGTAGATCACGAAATTTTGAGCCCAGTTGTGTCAAATTCGTAACATTAAAACAGATGTATTATGCAACCCAAGTATCATCGGACGGTTTACATTCTCTGGTTTTAATGTCAAATATGACCGAGTTGAATAAGTAGTATTATAGCCCTACTGCCAAAATTGTCAGTTGCAAATCGAAGTACCTATATTACTGGATGGTGATATCCAAACATATTCCACTGTCTTCTGCAGGAAGAAGTGTGACTTGCCTTAAAACCGTGAGGCCTCAGAAAATATGTTTACGAATAATATTACCGTCTCTGCGAATATAACGCCGGGTGATTTTTTTGTTTTTTTTTGGGATCGTTTTCGGTACTTTTATTCACGGCAGAAAACGACTGGATGTGCAGCAAAACAAGTTCTCACACGTTTAATACGAACGGAATTGAAATACGCTTCCGAACGCGCAGGCGAAAAATAAAGTCCACCTCCCCTTTTTATCAGCGTGTTCCGGTACAGCAGATTTATTGCGCGTGTAATCGCGACCAGATCACAAAGCGGCAAGATATCAGCGCGCGAAATGCCTGGAGGCAGGCGTACCACTGCACCCCCTTCAGGCGGGCATTCACGCGTGCCACGGTGTTTATTTCGGAATCAACAGCGAGGCGCGAACAGAAAATTGAATATGCATCGCGCGTAATTTATGAGGGTTGGGTCGGTGCGTATGTCCGAGTCGGGGACAATGGGAGAGCGTGTTATTGCCATACCTGGCAGCGCGCTGACGCTTTTGTGCGGGGAAAGTTGGCGGGCCTGCGTCGCCTCTTGTTTTGTCCTGCCTCCAAGTTATGTCCGCAACGCCGATTGTCCGCCTGCAGTGGTGCCAACCTATTAGAGTGGGCGCGCTCTTTCACGGGGCGACAGAGCGCGATGTATGTGGAGCGCGTGGCGGTATGTCTGTCTGTCTTTCCGCGTGTGTGTGCAGCCAATTACAACGGTCATAGACCACAGTGGGACTGTCCGCCTTCCCGCATACCGCGTGGTGGAAAGGTATTGCGCATACTACTTGTCGTGTAAGCTGCTACAGTGTCTGACAATCTAACGACCCACCAATCTTTATTTGTATATAAAAATAGAACAATGGGTCCCCATATTTCACTTTGCAGCCACAAGAACCTAGCCAGCCACTGATATTTGTGTGTGATAGTAGCCTAGAGTCTACCCATCTTGCACTGTGGTGGTTGCATGTCGGTAGCTGCGGGGGGGGGGGGGGGTAGATATGGTGATTGAAAGTGGTTGACCTAGGGCATTTTCATATTTCGACCTAAGTGTTCTAAAAAATCTTCTAGAACATAATGTTCTTGAATGAACTAGAATGTTCTAGAATACAACACATTTACAGCTATTATAAATGTAAATAATATATAACTGACCACCATAAAAACACGGAAGCTTCAGTACCTTGGCCACATCATGAGGAATAGTAGCCGTTATGAACTCCTGCAATCTGTTCTCCAGGGGAAAATACCAGGAAGGAGAAATGCTGGTAGAAGAAGAACTTCTTGGTTTAAAAATCTGAGAACATAGACCTCCAAGACAACTACGGAGTTAATCCGAGCATCAACCAGCAGAGACGAGACAGCCAAGATGGTTGCCGACATCCGGAAAGGATAGGGACCAGAAGGAGAAGAATATGCAACATACAGTATTTAGTGTATGAACTGATTTTGACGGGACTTTCGGTGCCGGGTAGGTGACTTGCAGGGAATAACATTGGCTAAATTTTTATCCCGAAAATATTTAAGGTTCCGTGCAAAAACACAAAAACCTTCAAATTCTTGACAAACACGAACGAAGTCGCGGGCACAACCTAGTCAATTATTACTATAATTATTATTAATTACACGTGTTTATGCATAATTGTAAAGTAATTTGTATTTTGTATGGTTTCCGCAGGCGTTAATATTGTATAGTATTTGGGCAGCGTAAGTTTATTGTCAGCTAGTATTGTAGAATCTTTGGGCTGCCCGCCAGCTACAGGTGAAAGGGCACAGCGGATAGTTGGCACCTGGTCTGGCAAAGACATATGGCACGTGTTTGGGCTTCACAGTGAGGGAGCTATATTATGAGTGTTGAGTGTATTAGGAGATTACTAAAAGTAGAACGAGCTTAATGTTGATTTCGAGTAACTGTGCAAAATAAATCAAGCGATATTTCTGCCGGAACTATGATTACCGTTTATAACATTAACAACAATATTTATTATTTTGGAGCGTTTTTAAGTTATTAAATACATTTAATTAAAACTAAATTGAGCAGCAGCTTGCATGTGTTCCATGCGAGATTGTGTCTTTCTCGTCCATAACACGCTGTTTTCCCCAGTTAGAGTGGAAATGCTTTGATCTAAGTATTTCGTCGGGAACTGATTAGCTGATTTGTCAGCATATTGCCCACACTAATTAAGTGGAAACCTAAGAACACATAAATGTTTTCGTTGAGCGTCAGAATAGAAAGACTGCAAGATTTTTCAACGTGAAAGGACATTGATATTCTGAGCGTGCTGGATGAGCGATAACGTTCTGGCTTCGCTTTCGGGAGAACGCTGGTTCGAATCCCCGTCCGGCAAATCAGATTTGTGTTTTCCATATTTTCCCCAAATCACTGCAGACAAATACCGGGATGGTTCCTTCAAAAAATTCCGTGACCTAATTCTTTTTCGTTCCTTGCCCTCAGTCCTTTCCTGCCTCTGATGACCTCTAAGCCCGCTATGCATAAAGCCAGAAAAAAAAGAGATTTTGATAAACTAGCAATAGTGTTTCCAAAAGTTGTTGAACACGCGTCTGTTTGGTGCCTTCTAGCTTACTCAGAACTCTGCCCTTATTGTTGTGACAGCTTGCAATGATAGTGGTATTGTCACCAGATGATAGAGGACTAGGAATTTGCTGAAAAGAAGCCAGGACCAAACCGCGAAAAAGGACAAACGGTTACTCGCAATGTGTTCAGGCTAGCCGTGGATTATGCGGTACTCGGTACTTTTATGTGCCACTGGGTGTTGTCTGGTAAAGCGAGCGCCCAACCCCCGGCGTCAAATCTGACACCCTCGCCCGCCCCGTCCCAGCCGCTCCTAATACTGCCATTGTCCGCGCGCACCGATTGTTCCGGCCCGAAACAATACAATGGCGTCAAGCGGACCCCTTCTTCAGACAACTGTCAGGGGCACGGGAGCCTAGCCGGCTGGCTGCCTACCCCGCAGAAGCAACTACGAAGTGTGTAAACAACAGTAAAACACAGTATTCAGTACCCTACTCCTACACAAATCTGGTTGCAAGATAGTCGAGAAAGCTACCAGATACACAAGGCCATCGGAATGAGACAAACACTTTTCAACACTCTAAAAACAGACTACACTGCAAAAATAATACACACTCATACTAGTACACAACGGCTGACGAAAACAGAGATACAGTTTAACAGAAGATATACACAGAAACAATAACACAAACAAAAACAAAACTAGGTTGGCACTACTGCTTATACATTGATAACAACACAAGTAGACATTCTGTAAACATACATGTGCCGCTTCAAGTAAGGCTTGTAAACAATCACTTGGCGGAATATTCAATTGCAGCTTCAAAAACACAAATCTGCAAAAGTGCTCAATATTGCTACATGTATAAACAGGTGGTAAAGTGCTTTTGCAGTACATCATGTGAAGATTATCACCATATTTGTAAGTAAAATATATCTGTTTATATACAATCGTTTCGTGTAGATCTCGGCTGCCCAACCAATTTACCGAGCGTGGTGGGTGAACGGTTAATGTTCTGGCTTAGCATTCGGAAGGACGTGAGTTCGAATCCCCATCCGGGCATCCAGATTTGTTTTTCCGTAGTTTTCCCAAATCACTCAAGGTGAATGCCTGGATGCTTCCTTCGAAAGGCAATCGCCGAATTCCTTCCAGTTCCTTGTCCCCAATCCCATTCCGCCTCTAATGACCTCAACGTCGACGCAAAGCCATAAGAAAATTGAATATGGTCACAATTTTGATTCTAAGTTTGCCTGCGGACCACGTAATACTTGCTTATAGCTAGAATAGACTTTTAAATATAACAAAGATATACGTAACACAGTTTAATTACAATAAGAAAGTAAATAACATCAATAACACATATGCAGAGGTTTTTTGTAAGTTTTAATCAAAAAGTGAAAAGCATTAATGATACATATGTGAATGCAGGCTTTCCCGGCGAATAAATGACAACAAATCTTCTCGGGTTTGCATCCGGATTTTATTACATTGTTATTTTACTGTAGTAAAATCCGGCTGCAACCCGAGAACTTTTTTTGTCATTAATGAGACCTTTGCAGAGGTTTTTGAGTTAGCTTACTATAGCCACCGCGGGCTTGGGGTTCGGCAACCTTGGAGTAGATCGAAAAACGTCAGCTCACAGTGACATTCTAAGTTCGTTTCGCGGTAGACTGAACCCTCTATGGATGCACTGCACTTGTACGTCGATATCCTCTGCAGATTTGGTTGGTTTATGGTTCCGGCTATATGATCATGTAAGATACGCAACCATAGCTCAAACTTCCGTCTATTGCTAATATTTCTTAAGTTTCCAAAATCTCAAATTGCTCACGTCACAGTACATTTCTGTTATAATTATTCCGAGGTTGATCACTTGCAATTATTATTCGTATAAAAAAGTAATTGCAATGTTCTATTGGCGGCTGTTCTAAGCTAAATGAGATAGGTTTCCGAATTTCGTTTACAAATTGAATCTGGCAACTATTAAAAGAAACAAATGCGGAAGTTGACAGCATGGTAGGTACCCGGGAATAGGTACTGCCCTTAGTATTTTTCTCGATCAATCGTGTCCCTATATTTGCTAGAAAAGTAAGAGCGAAGTTGTAAGGTTTTCGGGCTATGGTTCATTCCTGAAACGATCTAGTAAATATGTAATAGCGAAAGGTCATTTTTCCAAAATGTGTCCCCTTTAAAGATAATTGAAAACTAAAAGTGCATTTTTTATCAGCAAAAAAATTTGAGGTTGAGGCTAAAAGAGGGATAGAGAGAAAGGACGACAGAGAACGATGAAACCTAAGCGCACGAGAAAGAACGTGGTGAATGTTGAGATAAACTATGACCAAAAAAAAAAAATCATTAAAATTTTTATACCTCATCGAGTTAAACGCAAATTGAATAGAAAGAGTATTTAACTTGATATTAAATGGTTTCACGCTTACATCCTTAAATGTAGTCCCTTGTAGATTTCACACAAAAAATATTAGTCGTTATATCAGAATATGAATGGCTGTGCCTACTCACCATATCAGCTAGCTAGTATTAGAGACTGAAATAAAATCATTATACCAATACTTCCTACCAAGTAGCAAGTACGTTGTTGTCTCCTAGCATTATACCATGTAACTAGTTCAAGGCAATTTTAGTAAGATCTCACTGTTTTGGCGCACCCTAGTCGCACTCTGAAGTGTTGCTTCAAGTGAAGCAGCAGACAAACTTTATTATCTCCCAGAAGTAATCCCCGCCGACGGCGAGTAATCAGTAGCAGATGAGAGCTGCTTCAACCGCAGGGTGTTTTGTTAGCTGCAGTTGGCATTACCATCTGCACCTCGTTGCAAATCCTCCGCAGGCAATAAGTCTCGTTGCGGGGTTCCTTATCGCACTGAGAAGTCACCGATGGCTGACGAAACGGCATCATCTCTAATTTCGTGTTTCTGGGTGCGTAACCACGTTTTAGAGGATACAGATAGCTGTCGTTTCTAACCTCTAAATGGCAGGAAGTACAGATGGAGGAAAAAATAATTCGAACACCTGTGAAAATGTATCACGTATTTTATACCTGCAGTACAGCCGCGCCACCTGCAACAGAAGTCTGCCACCTAGTGAGCGTGAAGAGGAAGGTATCAGTCTCTCAACAGCAGTCACCTGCGTTGCATGCGTCTATCGAACTGTCTGTGATAAGTTGAAATGTCAGACCTGTCAGAATTCCAAAGAGGGATGATTGTCGGAGCACGTTTAAGTGGAGCATCGGTTACGGAAACATCAAACCTTTTGGGGTTTGCAAGGAGTACGGTATCAGCCGTTATGACAGCGTACACGAAAGAGGGTAAGACGGCGTCTTCAAAGCACAACAGTGGCCGAAAGTCAAAGCTTACTGATAGGGATAGACGGGTCTTGAAGCGCATATCTTGACGCGGGCTTGGACCACTTGTTATTCTGCATGGCAGAATCAAATCCAATCACAATCTAAACATTCTAGGGGATCATGTCCATTCTTTTGTCCAGACTGTATTCTCTGGTGAGCGACCGCTTTTTCAAGACGACAACGCCCCTATCGACACTGCTAGGTGTTCGAAGAGCATGACAATGAGATTGAACATCTTGCCTGGCCCCCTCAGTCTCCGCACTTGAATATTATTGAACATTTATGGGAATATTTGGAGTCCAAACTTCGTACCCGATTTTCTCCTCCATCCAGCCTTTCGGAATTAGAGACTTAATATACCTTTAAATATTGTCGATGACTTTTATGCATCTATACAGCGTCGCATTAAATCTGTACTTCAGTCAAAGGGTGGTCCAACCCCCAATTAATAAAGATTTTCCATTATTTCACAGGTGTTCGTATTATTTAGTCCTCCCCCTGTATATCTGTCTTGAGAAGAGTACAGGGGAAGGCGATAGTGCAGCTCAGAGCACTGAGCCAACGCATATTGGATCAGGTCCCCGCATAATGACTGTCCTCACTTCAATTTTCGGAGGATTTCCACCAGAACGCTTCCCAATCTCCGCTTCATTAACTACACATTCCTCGAACAGAAAACACACTAATCACACACAGAACATAGTTACACATTTAGCAGACATTAGTATTTACTATCCTTGACAGTAAGTATAAAATGCTTGGCGTTAGCAGTGGCATGCGTCCGCAAAGTCAGAGCTCAAAATTTGAACTTGCCAATATAATATATCAAAGGCCACCCCTTAATGTTGAGTAAAGGTGGGAACTAAGAAGACGAGTGAATCTGTCGGGTGAGCTGTTTAAATTCGAGCCGGGTATTTGAGAGAGCGCTATTCTCTCCTCGATTGGGAAATCCCGATTCCAGTCTTCCACGGTTTTCTTAAATCACACCAGGGTAATACCACGATGGTTCTCTCACAAACAAAACAGTTGGTTTCCTTCCCGCGACGTGTTCAAAAGAGGTTCTGGTGACACGTCGTCTGTGAGCCGTTAAGCTCTAACTGTATACTGTAAAGAGTGGGAAAAGCAGGAAAGTCTTTACTTTATGAAGCATTCAACTCCAAAATTTAAATTTGTACCATTTATTAATATCGTGTGCAAACACCAATAAACTGGGTACTAGATTCTTCCCTTTGATTGTATTTTTCTAAATTCCATGCGCAACATATATACATAAAAAGACAGTTAATTATCTGCATATAGCTTTTTTGTGAGTTAATGGCTTTTGGCTTCGAGGCCATACAGCCAACTCAAGTGTATTTCGAATCATCCATTGTACTTCAGTTTCTTCATAGCTTCACAGTGTATTATTTTCCAAGTGGTTCTACACACAACGCGATGAACATGACATACAGACAACACATACACTAAACACCCATGCCCTCTGCCGGACTCGAACCGGCTACCTTCGGCACGTGGAACTTAACACTCTAGCCACCTACGCTACCGAGGCCGGCCTGCATATAGCTTTTCTGAGCTGGAGAACAGTGTTTGCTGAAAATTTGTTACAGGATAAGTCCTATCAAAGAAAATTAAAAGCGATCCATTTTCTGTCACAGTTAATTATATCACCACCATTCACTGAATTTAAGCCTCAGATATCACGACATATTTTTCTACGTTTCTACAATTTACTGAATAAATTATGACTATTTTCGTTGGTCATAAAGGTTCAATTGTAACTTATCCAATTTTTATTTGTAGTTTATAAAGTCAGATAATTAAATACATAACAAATTTTTATTATGTTGAACAGTCTGGTGGCTTAGTGGTTAATATGTCTGTAAGGAGATCGATGGGTCTTCGGTTCGAATCCCTGTCTCGGTGGAAATTTTCGAAAGGCCCTTAACACAACTTTCACCTTTGGCACAGCTACCTGTTTAGTGTGAAGTATGCCAGAGCCCTTCCGGATTCCACGATAAACTGTAGGTCCCATCTAGGGTTAACAACGGTAGCTGTTTTGAATGTGAACACATGCATATTACAAATTCAAGTTGAGCGAAGGCTTAACGCGATCCTAGTTGGATCAAACGAGTTGCATACAAATCTTCTTGACAAATTGATGGCTGGTAACATTGTGCCAGAATTATTATGAATTTTCTGATTTAACAACTATATATTATCGTCTAACGTAATTAATACAAATGGTTGAGAGTTACTCCCGGTTACATATGCTAATAAAATTATTATTATTTTTAAATATTTAATTCTAAAAAAAAAATGTTTCTGTGCTGGTGCAGTAGAGATTTTGCATTTTCAGCCACAGAAAAATGCTATAAACGTAAAATTACTGCGTTACAGAAAAAAGGCGATTATAAAAATCGCTGTCATGTAATTTGCATTTTCTCGTAGTTATCTCACCGAACATGATTGGAGAGCGGTAACGCCTTAGTCTCGCTTTCAGGAGGACGGGATATGAATTCCCGTTCCATCATCCAGAAATTGGGTTTTCATGGTTTTCCGAAATCACTCGGGGCAAATGTCGGCATGGTTCCATCAAAAGGCCGTGGCCGAATTCGTTCCCGTTCCTTACCACTAGTCGTTTCCCGCCTCTAATGTCCTCGACGTCGACGGGTAGTAAAGCCACAAGCAAAAGAAAAACTAAGGCATCAATTTGAAAAAATTATTAATCCATACTTTCGCTGATCTATAAATTAGTGGTTTGGTTTTGTCCGGCATCTAAGCCAAAAAGAAACTTTTTTTTTTCTTGTGGCTTTATGCTTCGTCGAGGTTATTAGAGGCGGGAAAGGACTGGGGACAAGGAACGGGAAGGAATTCGGCCTTTGATGTTTGAAGAAAGCACCCCGTTATTTACCTGGAGTGATCTGGGGACACCGTGGAGAACTCAAATCTGGATGCCCGGACGGGGATTTGAACCGCCGTCCTTCCGAATGCAATGCCAGAGCGTTAACCGCTCACCCACCAGGCGCGGTAAATTAAAAGTACAGAACAACAATGATAATACGTTAAACTTCAAACATTTGAATGATGCATCCGACCACTGTTCTAAGCGGGGCAAATCCCATTCACTCACATTTAGAATCATTTAAAATAAAGGGAGTTGCTATTATTCAACGGTACTCTAACTGTTTCTCCAAACAGTGTCCGAGGTTTTCACCTGTCATCTGTTCCGCCGCGATCTCTAACCGAATTACGGCCGTGTGTACATAAATCCACCTCTCGCTCCATCAGAGACAGTCAGCGTCGCTCGGGCAGGAAAACAGCGGTTGCGGTGTAACAGCCATGTTTCTCCCTCTCTTTTATCTGCACCGCCGCCGCTCGGCGTGTTGCATATGCATGGCCCCTGCAGGTTGCAAACAGTGGCTGCCGACCTATCGGCAATTCTAATTGGCCGCAGCCGCCTCGGAGCTGGAAACCTTGATTAATATTTTGCGGGGGAGGCACGCCGGCTGTCAGGAGACACTGTGCCGTCTCGCCGCCGCTGTAATATCGTGTTTGCAGGCGCCCCGTGCCATTAGAGTGTCGTTTGGAGCACCGCTACGGCGAACAATCACTGTCGAGTCTGACGGGACACGTGTGCTGCTAGATTACCCGGCCCCGGCGGAACCTGACATGAAGAATTGCCGCGCGACTCGCTTCCATCCGACTCGGGTAGACACCCGAATTCATTGTTATTGCGAGCTGAAGGTGGCGTACACTACACCTTCCCATCCGTTTTTGACCTACCACTCTCATTCGAAAATTAATTACCTGAGATGTTTTTTCGGAATTCTGGACCTCCCCCTCTCACCCACCGCAGTGAGATTTCGTGAGACTTTCCCCCTCTACTCGTGACCTCATAAGTTTTGAAGACCTGTCCTCATAAGCGGCTGGACCCCCACCCCTAACCTTGACGTCGTTTGTAGATTTTTTGTTTTTTTGTTTGTTTGTTCTGCTGTTATTTGATTAATTAAAATGAAGACATGAGAATTCTGTCGACCTCACCTTGGTGGGATTTCGCCAGCCACCCCCCCCCCCCAAAGAACCTCAAGTACTTGATGGACTGCCTCCTTTTTTTTAAAAAAAATATCCTCAACATTCCCCCTTTTCGAGAAAAAATTACTCATGGCCCACTTTTCGAAAAAAAAATCATCACCCTTTTCCGATAAAAAATTACTTTAGAGGACATCAATAATTACGTGAGGTGAAATAGGGGGGGGGAGTCCGAAAGTCGATTTTAGGGGGAATTTCGTCGAAAAAACGGATTTTGAAGGGTGAGACCTAAAAAAAAAGTCTCAAAAAGTTTCGAGGGCGGGAGGGGGGGAGGGTTCTCAACGACCAGATCTCACCAGAGGGGGGGGGGATCCGGCCATATCTCACCATTTCCCATTCTGTGACATAAACTACGCCTTTCCAAACAAAAATGCAAATTCATTAGAAAATCTAAGTTACAGAAATCATAGGCAGAAGACAACACTTAAGTTACCCCCTCCCCCCAGTTGCTCTAAGAACTGACAGTACTTGGTTCTAACTGTGCGGTGGAAATCATCTCTTTGATAACAAACGCGAACGCAGTATTTCATTTATAAACGGAGACGATGGATGTAACTAATTTCGAGTTTTGATTTATTATCTTATGAATGGTGTCAAATAAGATATCTAAGTAAAAATTGTGAAGTTTGATATTTTATGTCACTCATATTAGACTAACATTGGCTTCATAGTAGATTACTATTAACGTTAATAACGCATATTCGTACTATCCAAATCGTGTCGAAATTTAAAAGCGTTTAAATGCATGTTATTTCATTAGAAGACTTCTAAATTCTAAGCTTTCAAAGTCTTGGTATAACAATAAATTTTAATGAGACTCAGCAGTGATAACTGTAAATTTGTCTTAAATTTTAAATACTTAGGACCTTGTCATTTGTACGACAACATTTTCTATCTTGTTTTCACTGAATTATCTAATATCCACTTGAGATAATGCAGACGAAAAAAAATAAATTATTGCAACACATTGAATCTGGCTGTTTGGCTAAATAACCTGAATGTAAAATAATAATAAAAGAAGTTCTGCTCAGATTTTCAAAATTATTGCCCCATAACTCCTTTATAGTTTTCAAAACGAACTCCTGTTTCTGAAAAATTTTGAATGATTTTCATAATAAAGATGAAACTATAAATCCTATTATTTTGTGTTTAACAATTTTGCTTCTGCATATTCGTTTCTGTCAGCTCCCTTCAGTTAAATTAGCTTGTATTATAGTATCACTGTTGCCAACATTAACATCTACTTTCTTTTTTGTATGAAATATAGCTGACTAGGTTCACGAGTGTCTGAACATAACATAAATTTATTATAAGTGATTTTTATTAAACTTTCTGGTTCTGCTGAGGCAACTGAAATCAAAACAAAAACCACATTTGTTGCATTACTTGATCAAATTTTCTCATTTCCATCTCAGTTGAGGATTTCATTTCCCAAAACTTGTTAGATAGGTTGGGTAGCTTTATTAAATCTATTTTCTTTTAAGTTTTTTTTTATCGTATGGCATTATTGGCCAAGAGATTCCGAAAGATTGTTCGGCCACCGATTGTGAGTTTTAGATTCACCGCTCAATGCGCCTCGTGTCGTGTCTTCCTAGCCTTACTCGGTAATCCTGCAATGTACAAGGGACCTACAGTTTAACGTGCAATCCTAACCACGGAGTGGTTCTGGCGTACTTCAAATTACACAAAAAACTGTGCCAGAGGTGAAGGTCGGGTTAAGGGAGACCTACTTATGAAAATCCCCGCGGTATTCGAACAGAGCAGACTTATCGATCTCCATTTGTTACTTTTTTGCTTATGGATTTACATTTCGTCAACGTCGAGGTCAATAGAGGTGGGAAACGACTAGTGGCAAAGGATGGGAAGGAATTCGGCCGTGGCCTTATTTAAGGAACCATCCCGGAATTCACTGGGAGTGATTTGGGAAAACTATGGAAAACCCAAATCTGGATAATTGGAAGGGGATTCGAATCCACGTTCTGCCGAAAGCGAATCTAGATTCTAGAGTGTTACAGCTCGGCCACCATGTTAGATACTATCGATCTCTAGACAGAAGCCTTAACCACGGATTTCGCCAGATCACTCTTTTCCTTTAAGCGTTCGACATACAGACAGTACATTAAAAGTCTTATCCATTACATTCGTTCGTATGTCTATGTTCTGAAAGAAAAGGAACATATCCACGTAGAGAGCATTAATTTTTGTCTAACTCTCGGTAACCAACATTTCCGTAATGAAGATGTTCCAACGAATTCCCCATGCAATATTTCGTCATATACATTATTTACTTGTTGTTATATATTACACTATATTGTAATTACGTCAAATAGCTGCGTTTGGTTGATAGAAGTGATGATTCTGATTGCCTCATAACTTTGGTGCGGGTGTGTACAGACAGCTCAGTTGACTAGTGGCGCGCGTGGCTGCTCCCATTGTGGTTGATAGTGGCTGTACCTGCCTCCTCCCGGCATCCAGCCGCTCTAATTGGAATAATCCTCTACTGCGCTGCTCTCTGCTGGCTTCTCTCAATTAATGGGACGGCCCGCACCGCCAAGACTTAATAAAACAGCCCCTGCGCCTACTCTACCTGCCACGCAGAGGCGCGCGGCTGTGCTGTCTCTCAAGCAGTCGCGAGGGGCACGGCTTCTCGCTGTTTTTATGTGCACCATAGTACTAATGAAAATCTGCCGTATTCGTTAAAAAAGAATACGGTTTCTCTCTTCCACGGCAACCTCTAACAATTTTTTTTCAGTTTTTTGCATGATCTCGTTTTTTCCTATCCACAAATAACTCTATTTTCAATTAAAAGAGTATCTTAAAGATATTCAACTTTTAAATTCAGGCTATAATTAAGCAACCTCAATGAAAATTTGAATGTTTACTACTGATTCGAGGGAAAAGAGATATGTCTGTTCTAATATTATTACGTTTGTAGCTGTTAGGTATTTTCCTTGATCGTGTCTGTACGAGCCTATCGTAAGCAAACTTAGTTTTCTGTGTCGTTAAGCTAGATCAAAGAATAGACTACCAACAAGATATGCCTCTGACAATAGTACAAATTTAAGGATAATCATTCTACTGATTGATCAAAATAGTGTGCAAAGATAATGTATTATATAGCTAAAAAAATAAAGAAAACTATGTCTACTGTTACTCTTGTGTTATATTTCTTAGGCTGTACATGAAAACTGTAACAAAGACAGTCACTATGAAAGTATAATTACGATCTGCTGAAAAATCAAAGAACATATAAGGAAAAATGTACTATCAGAAAAGCGTTCCTTTAGTACCACTCGTCATTTTCACAAATTCTGAATACACACTTCTCAATGGCAATCAATATTCATGTTTAATACTATACTTGTGATGAATATAACGTAGTTATATTTGTTATGGAGTATAATTCTCGATGATTGTTGAAAATGTATTCCGAATTTAAAACAGCTGATGTGTAGTTAATGTTTAGTTGATATTGCACGATATGTGAGGAAAAACCTCTTAATGAAATATATAATTTTCTCAGATTTGATTTTACTTACATTCTCAGCTGTATGTTTTGCATGCATATAAATAATTAAATGTCTACTATTGTACAATTTTTCTGTTTCAGGTGAGTGCTGATCTTGGAGAAAGTTTCTTCGGTTCTGAACTATCTACTATCTGGGGTGAGTCCGCCTAAACGTCACCACAGTGCCATTAGTTATTATATGATTTACACTGGATGTGAAATATATTATGGCATAACAGCGAGGCAGCGACTTCAGTCTCGGAAAGCAATTGATTGAGTGAATTTGTCAGTCTATGATGTAGTCTAAAGCCGCGTTCCCACGATCTCTTGTAACGCAGGCGGGACGGGACGGGACGAATACTCAACAACACGCCATGGGAACAGGGCCGCCTCTGCTAGCGGAGATGAGACGCAGCTACCCACTCTTTGTCGGTAAAAATCACAGGCGTGCATAGTGGAGCGCTGTTGCCATCGGTTTGCAGCAGCGGTGCGCTCCCATTCTGTTGCTGTAAAGTGCTCTGTGCCAAACGACAGTAGGCAACGTGGTGGGGAGGTGGCGGCGAGGTAATCTAGGGCTAACCTGCGGCGCGCGCTCGTCCCTACACTTCGGCTAATGAGGTCCAGTCCCGTCCCGCCTCCAGTACAAGAGATCGTGGGAAAACGACTTAACTCGCACGCTCAGTTGACACTCACTTATCAATACCGAAGCTGTAGCGACCGAAGAAATTATGTATTATCGAGCTTTCGAAGCGTAGCTAAACAAGAATATACCAATTTTTGTTGATCCCTATTTATGGAAACCTAACCTCGTATTTACAATAAATAATCTTTTATTGTGAAGCATATCTGTGAGTTTTTTCTGCAAGCAAACATTTTTGAAGACAGTGGATGAGTTGATTAAGTATTTACAGGACTCCGTCGATCGGAACTCCAACATCTATGCACTTTAGTATTTTCCTACCACATCACCCAAATAGGCACAGTAATAAGTAACTAGGACAGTTAATTTATATTAGTTTAAATATCTTCAAGCATTTTTTTAAATGGCCACCGTGACAGGAATGTTGTTGAGTTAAGTAAATAAAAAAGTAAAGCAGGTGTAGATAATTTTTAGTTGATATTGCACGATAATTGAGAAACTATATAATTTTCTCTGATAGGATTTTACTTACATTCTCAGCAGTGTTTTGCATGCACATAAATAATTAAAAATCTACTATCATATATTTTAACGATACGTTACCGAGCGTGGTGGGTGAGTGGTTAACGTTCTGGCCTCGCATTCGGGAGGACGCCGATTCGAATCTCCGTCCGTGCATCCAGATTGGGGTTTTACATGGTTTCCAAAAATCACTCCAGGTGAATGCCGGGATGATTCCTTCAGAAGGCCATGGCCGAATTCCTTCCCGTTCCTTGTCCCCAGTCTCATTCCGCTTCTTCTAATGACCTCCACGTCGACGAGGAGCCATAAGCAAAAAAAAAAAGTCATTATAATGAAATACCATTGTTTGTCTAAACATTGTTTTGTTATTTAGCAAATACAAGTGTGTCACAAATGTCTATTTGCACACACAAATATTATTTACTAGCTGTTTCTCGCGACATGTCCGCCGACTTACAATTTTATTGCTAAAATTGGATATAGAAAACTGTAAGTTACGTGTCCCAAAAAGCACAAAGTTGGATAATATGACGGGGAAGGCATCAATTTATCTTTCTACCACTGAACCTGTCTCATGAAGAGAACTAATTTACAACATATTTAAAACTATCAACAAACTAAAATGGGTTTGGGGTTAAATGTATGAAACTCCCTGCCACATATCCTCCAGCAGATTTTTTGTTTGTGGTTTAAAATTGTCACTTTCGTTTTGCTATCCATTGCTGAGATAAATGTCCATTGGTGGTTGGAATTTATCGAAGGGAAAAACACGTTTTTTTTTTTTTTTTTTTTTTTTTCCTCCGTATACCCCTGCTATTTTCAGTATTTGTCTCTGGGCTTTAGTATTAGTTACCGCATGCAGCACAATTCCACAACTATACTATATAATAAGTTGAGTGTATACATGAAATTTGTTAACAGATCGTAGAAAAATTGACTGCGAGAGTAACAAATCCTGAGTGACCGATATAACATTATACAGACTGACACACACTATTCGTCTGTCAGTCACCATCGAGTTAGTTAACAAAATTTCATTACAAAACATTTTTTTTTATCCAGAAAAAAGTATCCTAATGATACATAGTATTTACTTGTCAAATTATATCAAGATCGGTTTGGCCATTTAATCGTGAAAACATAACAAACAGAGAGACAAAGGTCATCCGCACTTATAATATTGTTGTAGATTTTCTTTTAAACATTACTGTGGACCATATGTTCTTCTGTACAGTTTATGTTCCGTTGTATGTTGTACGTCGTCCTCTGTTGATGATTTTATTTAATTATTTCGTACTGACTACCTGTTACCGTTTTCTCGTTGATCTTTGCGAATGTGCTTCCGCTTGTTTCTGTGCGCCCGGTAACCACTGTGCACGTGAAGAAGTGTATCCCTCTGTGTCTGCTGAAGACCGCTATCTCCGCACTCCTTTAGCCTGGCCTGCCTCTTCCCCTCTGGTCCCGTGAGTGTAATTGTGAGCAGCGGTGATTGGAGCTAGGCGCGGCCCCTACACTGTTTCCACCAATTGGATCACAAGGGGGACCGGAATGAGCCGGGAACTGCAGGTGTCTTCCAGGCTCCTGGCTGCACACTCAATCATTGCTCGGTTTGTATTTGGTAGAAACCAAAACTGCTGCAGCGAAATATGACAATAAAGTAATCAGAAAAAGAATAGTTCGTACATATCTTCAGTTAGGCTGTAACGAATCCTTTAAGAGGATATTATTCTTGCAGAAAACCTTACCTGATCAAGTTACAACACGCACTAAACGACGGATAACCCAAAATCGAATTTAATGGGACTTTTTTCATAATCTTCCAGACTAAGTTAGAATTATCATCGTTTTTTAATACACAACAGCTTCTTAAAAAGATTACTGTACCCTGAATGAATGGAGGCCTTCTCGGTGTATCAACTTTATAAAATATTCTCGGGCTGGGACGCGTGTCAATTTTAAACGTCTTCACGCGGATATGGAGCCTGGGACCGGCGTCGAAACGTTGCTTCAAATCAAATATACGTGTTCCCCCGCTGGGAAGCCCGAGAATATTTTATAAAATTACTATACCCTGTTCACTCCGGAGTGACGGCTCAAGGTCATGCTCCGCTGCCCCGCTCCTCACTTCACCACACCGTCCGCTCTTGTATCTCCTAAATGACCGTTGTGTCCAGTTAGACGAGGAAGTTCCTCTTCGCATGTGGGGCCAGTCCAGATTGACCTTGAGGCGCCTCTGCTAACTGAATTTGCTGTAGACAAAAATCTTAAGGTGAGTACATAAAGGCAAGACTGGGAATAACACATATAAAAGAGATTATTGAGAAAACTAACGTCAATACAAAATTTAGAGACTTTCAGAAACTATTACATAATTAAAGGAGAACATTGATTGCTGCGAAAATAACCCTAGACTGTTGAAAGAAACGAAGAAAACTAAAGGTACTTTCGGAAAATACGAAATCGAGTTACATAAGGATGAAAGGATTACCACAGTTCCTTTCCTCCATTATCATGTATTCTCTTCGATGACTGTTTTCTTCTGTAAGGAAGGGAAGGTGATAAATGCATTCAAAAATACTTAATATTTCGGCCCTTGAATATCCCGGCTGAGACCGAAATTCGAACCGGGTACATTTGATATACAACCCGATGCCCTAAATGCTGAGCCAAAATAAAAATAAAAAATATATTAAGAAACGGTAGATACTTTGGTTCCAACCCAATTTTTTTGTTCAGTCTTCATTTTAAATTCCGATCTAAGGTGTCATTTAGCTTAGTGTTAATATCATTTTACTTGGCTGAGAACTCATACAAATTAGATATTACCAAAGATTTTGCGGTTTTAGCAGCCGTTACCATGTAAAAAACGTCGTGATATTTACCATTCATCCAAACAATTCTCCTTTTCCTGACGTTTCGACTTAACACTACAGTCTTCTTCAAGGGAAAAGCAAACTTCTGAGTCTGTAAGAATCTGCTAGAGATTCAACAGTTGGCTGTCTTCTGAAGATGACCATAGGCTTTGGTCGAAACGCAGGGAAAATGCAAATCTCCTGATATTATTTACAATAATCGATACAAACATTCCAGTTTTGAGAACATTCAACGAAGGCACGAATTACAGCCATACTCTGTTTAAAAAACATAATCATAATTTCCAAAGAAGTTGTGATAGTGGATTGGTTGATACTGTTGCCCGAAATTAAATAAAAGCATCTGTGACTTATGCATCGAAGTAAAAAATCAAAGATTAATTTTTAGAAATACTTCTTAGAAGGTTATAGTTACGAGGTGCTGTAAAGTATATTGTTTCTTCTGTCTTTTTTTGTTAAAAAATCTCTGGTGAAGGTTAAAAGACAAGAGATAGCTCGGATTTATTAAAGTCCACCCGAAAGAAATTTACTGGTTTTGCACTTCTCTTTTCTTCGCCTCGCGCAGGTTGGTAGCACTGATACACTCCGCTGGGCGTCTCTCAGGGGGGCAATATCTCCGGGGGGAGGAGCGGGGGAGGTGGCGAGATCGGGGGATAACTTGCCACCTGGCCAGAAATGACGAACGTAAGCGGATTCTGGAGGGCCCAAACTGGATGACGGGGAGCTGAGGCGGGGTTTTTTCTCTGTCGCTACCTACCCCGCCTTCGCTCTCTCTCCGTCGCGTCTGAGGTGCGGCGAATTGTGCTTGTCTCAGCGAACGCAGCGGCCTCAAGGTGAGGGCCTCTTCAGGACTGGAGAGGACTCCAGGAGGCGCTTTATTACCTCACGGGGCGGTTACCACGGGACACCGTCCTGAGCATACTACAAACCAAACACTAGCATTCACACTGGGTTAAACCTGTTGTTTTTATCGATTAACACTGACTTTCTTGTAACCATACAGTTCTGTGGTTTTTCCCCTTTCTGGCTTTGCCTTTCAACGACGACAAGGTCATTAAAGGCGGGAAAGGATTGGGGGCTAGGGACTGGAAGGAATTCGGCCATAGCGTTTTGAAGGAACCATCCCGGCATTCGCCTGCGGTGATTCGGCGAAACTATGAAAAAGCAAATCTGGGGACTCGAACCCGTGTCCTCCCGAATGCGAAGTCAGAGCGTTACCGCTCACCCACCACGATCGATATAGTCGTTGCAACAAAATCTTCTCGGGTGTCCCGCCGGATGGTGGTGTAAAAAAACGACGTTTCGACATCTGACTCTGCTGTCTTCATCAGGTATCTGGCAGTTGTTCTCAGCTGACTGTCTCTACTTCGACTTATTCGTTGTCGTGGCAGCATGTTTCCTATCCTTTGGAACCTTAGGGGACATGTTGTGTCTGTACCTTCAAAGCTCACCTACAAAGGTGCAAGTGTGTGTGTTCGCTACTTTGAAGTAAAATCCACCTTAATTGTCTTTAACACTCTCTGCAAGACAAGTAATGTTATAAAATTAACCGAATCCACCGCCTCCAGCTTTCGAGACACTAAGTACAGTACTGAACCAGCAAAGTCATGATGTATGACGATGTTTAGCTTGCGATTGTGCCTGATTCTCAAGACACAGCATGTCTTTGAGGCAGAAAAACACATTTAATTAACAGGAACAGGTGCATATTAGACATTCGTCGATGGCTTAGCAGTCGCACTTCTGGAATTCAACGCATTGCCCGAGGATTGTATGCTATTAAAGTACTATATTGATTAAAAGCTCTGCCAATTATTCATCTTGCTGTTTCACTACACAATCTATCATATTTACCATGGACGACGGAAGAAAGCCTTCTCTTACAATAATACCTACATCTTCCAGTATCTTGATTAAATGACAGGATGTTTCTGTACTAAATAACAAAGCAAAAAATAAAAAAAACTTCTTTTGTTCAGAATTTTCGTTGATTCTTTGACACGTTTACATTGAAAATTGTTACTGCTTAATAATTTTGACTGCTAACAAATACTTCTTGAATTGAGCGAACCATAATACTACTATCTAAGTAATGCTGATTTACTGCATTTTTGCTTTTTTCATCTAAATTCTCCTTTTCTTTGTATTGTGCCATTGTGTGACGTCGACAGTATTTTTTTAATTAAATTGCGTCTAATTTTTCGGTATTTGTTTTATAGAAATACCAAGTGTGTTATCATGATATTCTGTTGAGTGACCAACATTTTCTTTACAAACGGTAGCTGAAGACCAACTGAAAGTCAGGTTATGTTCAACACAATACACTTTTCCGTCCTATACTTTAACGACACTGTGGGTTGTCATTTTATTCATACTAAATTCATACCACAAAAACAATTCTTGTAACAGTAGGGCCAAGTCTAGTGGCTGTTAAGAGAAAAAACTCTGATACGTAATTTTAGATTTTTCTTATGATATGGGTTATCTGTGTACAAAATTACATCATTTTACAATTTTGATGATCTTAAATGAGTGAGTTACAAAATCGATTGAATTTGAATTTCAATAACTTCAAAAATAAACATAGGAGTGAATCAAAATTTAATGCGTGGAGTAAGCTTGTTGATTACGAATATTAGTAAATATTAAGTAGCATCATCCAGATCAAAGTTATTGAGCTATAAACGTGGTCAGAGTTCCCTGGAGAAAATAGTGTATGGTAGTGGCGCTTAAGACTTCTATTTTTTCACAGTAACAGTTTTTCGAAGTTGTTCTTGTGTTTGACCGAGAGTGTTAGATGAACGGTAACGCTGGGTCCTCGCATTAGGCCGGATGGCGGTTCGATTATCCGTACGACCAACCACATTTCGGTTTTCCATGGTTTCCCAAAAAACACACTAGCCGAATGCCGGGATGGTTTCTTCTGGTTCATTGCTCCCAGTCCTGTCTCACCTTTCATGGCCTCGACATCGACGAAGCATAAAGCCATAAAAAAAAAGACGCCTTCTGTTCGACTACAATTCTTGATAAACTTGCTTCACTCAATAGCAGGCTATCATGTTGCTATTCTCAGGCCACCTGTCAAATATCAAAGTGATATTGCCATATAGTTATAGACAAGAATAAACAGATGAGGTTAGGATAGCGCATGACGAAGCTGAAATGCAATAGGATCACTCCACAGCATTTCTCCTGACAATACAAAAAGAAGCTTGACTTCCAAACTCTAGTCGTCATATATTTTATTTCCAAAAGTATTTTTTTGTGATGAACCACTTATTTCCGTTCATACCTAACCGAAATCGATAAATGAAGTATAATTTTCAAGTTTAAGGTCTCCGCTTTGGTAACTATAAATTAAGAGAGGAAGTTTTCGAAATGGGCACAAGTACTAACTATCAAGGTCACGTGTTTGAGACAGTTCAGATTCAAGCCGCTAGGTTTCGCTAGCGTTGATAAGAATTGATCAAGTGACCGCTATATAGCAGCACGAGCTATCGGCAAACTCGGTGTATTTGCTACAGTAAGGAGCTTTTCTGATATTTTCTTCTGTTGATCGAACATTTGTGTTTTGCTGTATAATTCCAATGTAAAAATTTTACTTGCAAGAGTTTCGCGATATCTTGATCGCATTTCCACTAGACAGCAGCACATATCACAGATATATCGATATACTTTGTGTTTCGTTCACATTAGTTGTATTCTGGTGAGGTCTGTGATAGTTCGGTTTCCTGGAAGAGTAGCTTAAGGTGTTTACGTCAAAGTAGAGGGCTGCAGGGTAACATAAATCCGGTAAAATAGGAAAGATATTGCTTTAAATGAGACGGTTATCCTTTCAAACTACAACAAACCACGAGCTTAGTTATTCACCGTTTTCTATTTCCGACATTTTTTCATGGGCCATCTATTATTGTATAAAGATTTTCTATTTCCAGTTGGTAAGGGTCATCGGCTTACTGTATTGTAAATATTTCTTTTTCTGATAGCAGAAACCTTCTCGTTAAACTGTCGTGGCGGTTTTTTGAGCATAGGAAGAGTGATCTTGAAGGTTTCTCCCGTCCCTCCCTGCTGCAAGTCCACTCCCCCACTCGCAATCATCGTCTCGCTGCTGCTGCCACCTAGCAGCCGACCGCGGAGGTAGCGGTCGGGGCTGAAAAGGCGCCTGTTGGCGCGTGACCCGCATCTCACACCGTTTTATTATACAGCGAGGGGGCGGTTTCTGCGTCTGTCCGCCCCGGGCGTCCTTCCGGAAGATCCTTAAAGTAGACACCTCGCCCGACTGAATCCACTGAACAGCAGATTCCTCTTCGAGTTTTAAACAGTGCACTAGTTTCTAACGTTACATACCTGCATCTTCCATCTAAATGTGTTGGACTCGATCTCAGTGCTTTGTTCAAAAAATCGTTGTTAAATAAGGAATTTCAAAATTCTTAGTGCTTTTTACTGTCTTAGCGGGAAACCCGAGGTTGAAGTTTGGCGAGATCACCTGTGTGTCCATATCTCTGGCACCTTAAGCATTGTTTATATATATAATATAATTCGTTTGTTCACTCCACAGTCTTCTCGATAGCTATTGGCTAAAGCTAGCGCTGACGTCACGCACCCGGCCTTCGTTGGCAGACCAGCAGTGGCCAGAGATGCTACTACATAATTGAGTTTATAAACATTACGTATATTTAATAGTCAAGCAACTGTGAAGAAATGGTTTGCGAGAATACTTTCATTAAGTTTACTTTTCGTAGAATTCCATTTTAAATTAAATAGTCAATAGTTAAAAATATGATAAAACTTAACGGCTGAAATACACGGAATAAAATTACACTTTAGATTTAACGAAGTCCTTCCCAGTGGAGCCATTCTTCAATCACTACTGTTTTGCTGCGGGTCCATGTTTTGGTATTTATATTGGACTTCGGGCTTGAAGTTACACCAGTCTTGTGGTTAGGGCTATTAAAAGTAAAAAGTGGGAAATTTTTTTATCACGCTGAATCTAACGTGAACATTTAATTTATTATTTTAGCTTCCAATCACGATATTTGACCCTAAAAACTGAAACTGTTTGATACCCGTGATAATACCCATATGGTAGCAGGTAGTAATGTAATAATGATGCAATGTGGACTCTACGAACTGGAGTAGTGAGCCGTCAGTCGAACAGACGCTCTCGTTAATCTGTGTACCAGCCAGCTGAAACTCGAGACTCCAGTCGCTGACTCATAGGATCACCAACAGCCGGCACAGCTCACACGGCATCCGTTGCGCAGGTTCGCCATCATCCAGATGGTTGAACCATCTCCGTCGTTCATTGTGGTGGCATGCAATTCTCCTTAGGGTCGAAGCGTTGGTTGTTTATTGCTCAGCATTACTCTTTCCATGTTTATGCAGACCTGCTAGCGCTGTTCCTTCGTAGTGATATTAAACATAAATCTGTAGGTCTTCTTTGCTGATGACGCTTATGTTGTAAGCTTAAGCAGTGATTTCTCATCAAGTTCATAGTAATTATCACTAATGTACGTAGTTTTCTGTCCTCTCTTAAGGGATTGTGCATAAACTACGTGGCTTGGTCTAGCATCAACGAGGGCTCTCAACAGCGTCCCCGAATCTGACTTCCAGAAGGCGTACGGTCAATGGAAACAGCGTAATTCTAGGTGTGTAGCTGCCCAAGGGTGCTATTTCGAAGAGGATTAAGGAATTGTAAAGATATCTTCAATAATTTTTGTTTTAAAAATCAGTCCTACTACTTTTGGTATACACCATGTAACTTGTTGTTTGTGTCCATTTGGAATGCAGTTTCCTTAGTGATATCTACCTTTCAATTCGGCAGTTAATTATAATTGTTAATTATCAACCAACGGGGAAATGCTCGTGTCGCTATGTTTCCGTCAACAGTGAAAGTTGTTTAAAGTGCGTTAACTCGTAATTTGTTTCTATATTACGTAATTATAGAGGTGAAACATGGACATAGTCCCAGTATTCGACTCGCAAATTTGAGTAAAAACCGTCCTAGAAAAAATTCATGAACACCGATAAGACAGTCCAGAAGATTAACTGCTGCAGCTGATTTACTATCTCCACTATTATAGGCCGTTAAAGCCAAATATAAAATTTATCATCTTCTCTATTTTTGTCTCTACTTACCATGCAGGCATACTTTCGTATTTTACACTAAAATATTTGTGTTATTTTTATTGGGAGATAGGACAGCAGATTGAAGAACATAGTATTAAAACCACGATCTACATCAGGGGTGGCCAACCCGCGGCCCGCGGGCCGCATGCGGCCCGCCTTGAAAATTTTTCCGGCCCGCGAGATTCATCACACTTTTACAAAATATTTTTTTACATTTCATTTTTACTGTTATATACTTCTTTACAATGTGTACATAGTATCGTTATTATTGTATTATCTATGTTTACACGTAATAATAATAGTAAACACAATAATAATAACTTATGTTCCAATTTTTCACTCCAAAAAACTCTATTGGGGATATATAATTTTATATGCTGCCCGCGGAGTGATGATGCACTTCCAAAGTGGCCCGAATGATCATTTGGGTTGGCCACCCCTGGTCTACATTAAGTTATTCGATTGAAGAAATTGTACAAATCGGAATCATCGTGGCTGTAAAGGGGTTGGAAGTAAGGAGTAAGGTACTTGAATTGTATCTACCAATTTCGAGGGAGAAACACTTAGTCACACAGGTGCGCTAAGGATGCGGTTTAATCAGTTATTACGCTTCAAGCTGCTAAAAATTAATACGTGACAGTATGAATCATTAATATGTATCTTCTCTTCCTACCGCGCCATCAATATTAACTCAGAGGAGATGCTAAAATCTCGTTTATCTTTTCGGCGGTAAACACGGATCTCCAGCTCTGAGAATTACTCGCAATAAATTGCATTATGGTGTCCTGAAATAAGAGCTCCCTTAAAGCCCTTGTCCTCATTTCTTTCGAAGATATTGTAAACAGATTCATCTGACGCTGGGGCCTTTCTACACGCCAGCCAGTAGAGAATTACGGCCGTAATGTAAACACGCCGGTCATTCCTCTGGCGAGAGATTTAGGGCCGGTGAGCTCACATAGTAAACACCGACTGGTCACTTGAGATGCTTCTCATTGCGCGAGGAGCCCACGGTAAACATTGCCACGATACACTTGACACGGGGATTCTTCAACCTTGCCCTATAAATCTACCAGCAAACGATAAATGACCCAGAACACGCTATCAGTAGCCTCAAGTACGAAACAGCAGAACGGGTTTTCATTTAATGGATGTGTGATATACTATCACTTTATATCAGCTCATCCGCAATCACTATTAAATTTAATTAATTTAAATATAGTGAAATTAAAATTGCACTAACTTTTGGCTTTTATAAATTGTTGCCTACAGTACAGGGTGGCGCAAAAAGAACGTATGAATTTCAAACTGTTATAATTGCCTTTATTTTGGTCACATAGAAAATGTACTCACATCGATGCAATATGTAATTTATACAGTTTATGAAGTACACTTAATTTCAGACAGATGACGGCCTTCTTCGTGTATACACATTAAAAGTCTTTCTTCGAAGTTATCCATTGCTTTCTTCAAAGTGTTATGTGGAACAGCAGCGATTTCTTCACCTATTGCGACTTTCAGATCATTGAGTGTACGAGGTTTGTTGCAGTAAACTTTACTTTTTAAGTAACCCCATAAAAAGAAGTCACAAAGCGACAAATCTGGCGAACGTGCAGGCAGTGGACATCGCCGAAACGTGAAATCAAGTGTTGTGGAAACATTTCTCTGACAATTGCCATGGAATCATTCGCTATGTGGGCGGTGGCTCCATCTTGTTTGAACCACATCTCTGCCATGTTGATCCCTAAAGTGTCAAGTTGTGGCTGCAAAAGGTTGCGTAGCATTGCAATATAACTTTAAAAATTCACTGTTACACTAACACCACCCTCTTCAAAAAAAAAAATAATGCCCAACGATTCCCACTTTTGTAAGCCCACACCAAATGGTCACTTTTGAACTGTGCAGTGATTTTTTATGCAGTTCTTGTGGGTTGTCTGCTGCCCAATACCAACAGTTTTGTTTGTTTACATAACCGTCTAAATGGAAGTGAGCTTCATCGCTCTTCATAAACAAAACATTTTCATTAGCAAGAACATCAAGAATTCTCTCACAAAACAGTCTCTGTTGCTCATGATCACGTTTGTGAATCTTCTGCACGATCATAACTTTGTAAGGATGAAATTGTAACTCATCCTTCAGGATGCGCTGCAGCGAGCGACGAGACAAACCCAGAGTTGGATCGCGCCGCCTAGTGGAGCGGCGAGGACTTTGAAGAACAGACGCTCTTACTCTGTCGACATTTTCTGGGGTTCGCACCGTACGAGGACGAGACGACCAGACGACTTTTGCTTCATGACACTTCCAGTTTTCCGGAAAGAGTTAACCCAACGAATTATTGTGTTGCGATCAGGAACCAAACCATTTATCGGAACATTGAACTGTGTTCGGAAAAGACGTTGAATTATGATAACAGATTCATTAGTTTTGAAAAAATGTTTAACAGCGAAAACGCGATGCTGCACGGACCACTGTGCCATTGCTATTGAAACTGGACGCTCTAACCTACAAAACAACACATCGCCAACCCATACATTCCACTCCCACCACTTATACTACTCAAATCAAATCCATGCGTTCTTTTTGCGTCACGCTGTATTATTAATTATGTATTGTTTGCAATGCTGGGGACCCAATGTTAAGAACAGTGGGTATGATACAGGGAATTTTTCCGTTAGCGGGAAAGAGCCAAGACAGTTCTAGGTAATGTTCGATATACACATTCAGTAAGGCGGGGGAGTAGAACCGAGTAGTGGTCTGTACGGAGGACTAGCAGGACAGACATATTAAAGACGCAGGGAAGTATAAATGTGCTAAGACAAAAGCCTTAGTAAGAGTGAGTTGTTATGCTGGCAAAAGTAATAAATTAACTTTTATTTTAGAGGAATTTGAATGATTGGAAAAGATCATTCTAAAGATTTTCGTGTTTGATTGGAGCAAGTTCTAAAACAAATATAAATTATTGGAACAACGTGTAGGCAGTAGGTAGCAACAGCACCTTTCATTAGAGCTAAGAAAAAAAAAAGGTTATTTTATTTGGACGAGTGGGGGAGAAAGAAAAGAACATACCTAGTATGTGTTCCATGTTCCGGACAGAGGGGGAAATCTGTCCATAATACCGGAAGGCCCATGTGTTATACTACATATATGCCTATTCCATATTTAAAGACTCAGTCACAATACTAGTCACTACAGCAACTGATGGTTTTGCCAGTTTTTGTTTGATGGTTTGTTTGTTTG
Organism: Vandiemenella viatica; assembly: GCA_031002005.1. Taxonomy (NCBI): domain Eukaryota; kingdom Metazoa; phylum Arthropoda; class Insecta; order Orthoptera; family Morabidae; genus Vandiemenella; species Vandiemenella viatica. The sequence continues at coordinate 70,329,043 of CM061918.1, forward strand.
TTGGTTTATTTGTTTGTTTGTTTGTTTGTTTGTTTGTTGTTGTTTGTTTTTTGTTTGTTTGTGGTTTGTGTGTTGTTTATTTGTTTGTTTGTTGTTTGTTTTCTTTTGTGTTTTGTACTCGGTTTTGATTTTTCTGCCATACACGACGTTTTGACAGCTACCTCCAAAGTCTTCATAGGTGAAATGGTAGATCGAAGCTGCTACTGAGACAACAGGTCAGTCAAGTGACCTATTTCCGCAGGACAACTTCAACCTACCATTTCACCTGATGAATACAGCGGAGTTAGCTGTCGAAACGTGTAAGGAAGAATTTACATCAGGAAAAAGGTATGTTGACAAAAGAAATAATGAATGGAATAAGAAATTTTTCCACCTAAGTCTACCAAGCAATATTAAATGTTTACTGTTTCACTCAATCACTTTCCAGATTGAAAGTAGAGAATGTATGCTCTCCATTGAATTTTATTACACAAATATCTGATAACAGACAAGTTTACAGTGACAATCTAAAGTCAATACGACATCGACGAAAAGGTAGATTTCGCCTTTCTCATTTCTTTTTTGCTTCCGGTTTTACGCCTCGTCCAGTTCGTTAGAGGCAGAGGCGGGAAGGTATTGGGAGTAAGAAACAGGGAAAGAATTCAGCTATGACCTATCGGAAGGACCATCCCGACATTCACCTGGAATGATATGCGGAAACCATGGAAAACTCAAATCTGGATGGCCGGAAGGGGGCTGAACCCATGTGATCCCAAATGTTATGTCAGAATGATATCATTTACCTACCACACTTGTATTTCTGAGTGGGGAGACGTCCTTTGTTATGGTGCTGGATACATGACGATGAAGGCTGTCAACCCACACCTTCAGGTTATAGCTGGTAATCGATGAATAACAATTCCCTAATTTGTTCCCATTCTTAAGTTATGGTTAATTTTTTTTGTTCCGAAACCACCCAAGGCTGAGTTCAAACACGCATACACGACACAAAAGCAAAAACTCGCGCTTCTGTTCCCAGGCAGAGGTTGATATCGAATGAATTCAAGACAGAAGTGATTTGTTTTTGAGTGTACAGAAAACAAGTGATATTAAAAAAATGGAGTTGAAGAATCATTCTTCGAGCACCGTAATAACATCACAGTGTACTCGATATTTACCCCTGGGTCATGATAAATGGGGGTGGTTTCCCGTTAAGTTTCCCACTGTGATACACCGAGATTGGTGGTGGAGCGGTTAACGCTCTGGCCTCACATTCGGCAGGACGCCGGTTCAAATCCCCGTCCGGGCATCCAGATTTGGAATTTCCATGATTGACCCAAATCACTCCAGGAGAATGCTGGGATGTTTGCTTCAAAAGGCCATGGCCGAATTCCTTCCCGTTTCTTGTTCCCAGTCCCATCCCGTGTCTAATGAACTCGACGTCGACGAGGCGTAAAACCATAAGTAAAAAATAAACATATCATTATGACAGTACTCGTGTTATTGTAAGTGTCTGTGACTTTGTAGGTGTCTGTGTGTGTGTGTGTGTAAGTGTGTGTGTAAGTGTTTGCGTGTGTACAGTGTTGTGTGTTGTGGATAAGAGATGAAAGAAAAGAGACAACTCAGGCCTGCTCTTCCGAAGCAGACCTCGTACCCGCCAAGCTTAACTTCCCCGTCAGACGGGAGTATCACTATCAACAGTGTCATAAGCCTCACTTCACACGCACTGCAGGAGGTTTGGGATTTAACTGAGGCCTTTGGCGCAAAATCTAGTGATCAGGAAATCTGCTCCACCAACTCTCCCACCCTACCCGCCAAGTCCTGACGAAGAAAATTTCTTCCACCAACCAGCTAATCCTACGTCACCACCGGACATCATCAATATGAATTCAGAAAGATAAGTTAGGAATTTTAATAACATAATAATAATTTAGTGTGTTCTTGGTGATGAAGTTTCTTACTGACTGCATTATCAATCCTCAATCGTAACATCTAACTAAACCTGGCAAAGAGAACTTACATTTTAAAGTGAAATTCGAGCCACGTAGCTTCCTAAAAGACGAACGAAGTAAGCGGTTTAGACAGAGTATCAAGTCAAGAACGTTCTTAGACTCGAACGTACCCAGAGATTCGGATTATTTACACTGATGTTCACAAACAATTTTACGTAGTGTTTCGGTACATCTACATCTACATATATACTCTGCAATTCACAAAATTGTTGGTGGCAGAGGGTGCTCAGCACCAAGCTAATCTCTTTGTTTTGCATTCCAATCCCTAATGGTACGAGGGAAAAAAGAATTCATATAAGAATCATTGCGGCACCTTATTTCTCTAATCTTATCTTTCCTGTCATTCCGGCTCAAATAGGTTGGTGGAAGAAGTATTTCACTACACTCAAAAGTGAAAGTGGGAGTACACATGTTTACCAATAAGTTTAAACGAAACGTGCGTCGTCTATCTACCAGAGACTCCCAGCCTAGTCTACTAATCAGTTCTGTGACGCTTTCATAATTACTGTAGCAAGCGGTCACGAATCGAGCGGCTCTTCTCTATACTTTCGATCAACCCCTTACGAAACGGATCCCAAATGGCACAACAATAGTCCAAATGTGGACGCACGAGAGATTTGTACGCTATCTCCTTTGTTTGTTCATTACAATTTTTCAATATTCGACCTATTTAGTAGTATTTGTCAGTAGGGAGCATCTTCGTGTAATTTTACGTTTCATAATTTACCTCCAGAGAGGAAAGTATGTAGACCCTAGAAGACACTTTCACAGTCAATCTTGCGTCCAGCTGTGTATGCACATGTTATCAAGATAGGGTGGGGAATACCCCGGTTAAAAGTGGCGTTTGTTTGGTGACAAGAGTCAGTAGGGAGCTTTATGACGTCATCCTGGACGGATAGGTCACGGCGTCACGGATGGCGGTGATGTCACACCGCCCTTAAGGTCGTGGCCCTGGCGCAAACACGCAGCTGTCGGCACGCGTTGCGTGGGAGTGGAATTAACAAGGTGACAGGAAAACTGCCGACAGCAGGATTATTCGACCGCAGCAGATAAAAAAAATCTATAACTTGAGCTAGGCGAAATATGTCACCTTGAATATATCATCAATCCGGCATTAAATTATAAACGAAGAGTGGCAGTCAGGTATGTTGACAAAATGCAATTCTGGTAAATGCCAAACCCCTGCAGATATTTTTTGATGACAAATCCACATCACATGGATGTGTAAAATTTTGTAGATTTTATTTGTTTGTAATTGTTTTAGAAACAAGGCAAGTTTAATGTTATTAATGTTTCACAGTTATGATCCGTCTACGTCGAACTCATTAGAGCTCCGTGATAACTTGACTCAAGGAACGGGAAGAAATCAACCATTTCATTTAGCTATGTACTACCATGACTTTTTCGTGGAGTGATATCGGAAAGTCTTGGAAGGTCAAAATCTGGATAGGCGGAGAGGGATTCGAACTCGTGTCCTCCGAAATGCCAGACCCTTACGTCGCCACTAAATAGTACCAACAATAAGTTCATCGAATACTTTTATAGCTAAATAAAAACGTTTATGAGACTGTTGATTTTTCCTTACGTTTTCCTAACATAGTACTAGCACATCTAACGCTCTTTAGAGTTTTCAGCCTGCATCGCTGTTCGTTCTTTTAATACGTGTGTATTTTGTAATTACAACAAATTAAAAATAAACGGACAAACTAAGCTGAAGATGGTTGGCCTGAAAATCATGAGTGTCCAGCTACATGTTATCTTCAAATCAATGTAAAAACTAATAAGATAGCAATAAGCACACGTAAATTATCACAATTATATGCCGAAAAATGATACAGCAGAACTTTAAACAAAATGTGAAATATCAGTAAATATCCGCCACTTATGAAATCGCTACGAAATTAAATCACTAATATAACGATTGCATGGACGTCTCCCTCCTTTTTTGCCAGTCTTTTCTTCACCTAGCTCCATCACACCTTTTCTTCTTATGTTCATTACTCCTACTTTGTAGCTGTTTGTCCTCGAATTATATGAAGTTTGAAATTCGATGACCGAATCGGCAGTAGACGAGATTACGAAACTCCTATATTAATAAAAAAAAATTATCAGTTACTTAAATCGATAAAGAAATAAATTTAAGATGATAGTTTATTTCTTGGACCTGCCAGTCCCGTGGACTCGGGTTCAATTCACCATCCGGCCATCCAGATTTCGGTTTTCGGAAATCACTCCTAAAAAATGCCCAAATCATTCCGTCACTGACCATTGCCGAATTCCTTCCCGTTGCTTGTTCCCTGTCCTCTCTCTCTCTTGTTATGAACTAAATGTCGACGACGCGTAAAGCTATAAAAAAAATTCAATTCTGACGTCAAATGTTGTATATAAGGAGGTAAGTTGTCCCATGTTTACAGACTGCAATAGAGCGGTTCATTTATCGACATTTACAAACTTTAATGCTGTTTCAGACACTTGTCTCCGACAATATTCCCTGGAAAATCTATCTCATACGTCTTTCATCATTGTTTGATGATTTCAAATATTCTTTTAAAAAATGTAATAGCCTAAAAATACATGGTTCCCTAGTAGTGGAATATGCTTTACCTTAATCGCATCTGGATCTTATATTTAAATTGATTTTAATAAATCATACTGCAACTAATTTACCGAGATGTAAAATTCATATTTGGATTATCCGTAGTGAAATAAATTACATTTATTAGTTTGTTTGATTGTTAATTGAACCTTCGAAGATTTTAATATCAAGTAATGGTGAAAAGCTGTTGTGACAATTAGTTATTCTAGCATAAATATTGTCATTCATAGTAGACTGGGTGCAAATCCGAGACGTGATTTGAGTATGGTCAGGGGTCTGGATTAATAGCAGATAGATGGTTTCAGATGTGTAAATGCCTAGTTTGTCCTGGGTCTGAGTTTTTATGTTCTCAGAGCAAGATCACGTGACCAGGAATTCGCTTTAATAAAATGTGTTGAGCCTGGAGACTGCGCACCTCAATAGGTCGGCCGTCTTCGGCAAGTCTCGGTAATGCCCGAAGAATTAGTTCCGCTGACCGCCACAACAGCGCTGCTTGACGAGCCACAAATTGCAAATAAATAACTGCATTTAATTTTATTTGAGCCTATAATTCTAAAATAAAGTGTAAATTTCATATGAATAATCGAATTTTATTTTAGTTGCAATTACACCGTTAAAAGATTAATTGCGATGCCTGATACAATGCTATTGTCTGTTGTAAAGCAGTGACAAAAATTACAATTCGAGGCAGCGATATACAAAAATATACATAATTCGACATTTGTTTAAATTCTACATGTTGCTATTTGTTTATTTACGACGATTAAATCCATACATTCATGTAGCAGTTACTAGAACCAGATCACAACATAACCTAACAATTGACAAAAGATAAGAAACAGTGCAGTTACTAAAAACTCCAAGAAATTTAATAAAAAACGTACATAATCACGAAACAGACCATCTTTTTTTTAAATAACTTTTTCATGGCAGTAAAACTTTTTTATTTTGTTTCACCTGAGACTATTTTAAGTTTTGAGGACTGTGACTGTATTACTGCGATATTTCTACCTTGCTGCCAAAAATAATTAAACCTGTGAGGCAGTTTCGCAACCGCCAGTGCTGCACGTGCGGAGTTGTTGCAGATGTGTTGCGCGGAGCTGTACCGTAGTTAATTCGGGCAGAAACCGCGCTCGGTGTAAGCTACAAGGTGAGTTGCAGATTGCCTTCCTGCACGTGAACAAGCGGCCTAATTTGGCGCTGTAGTGGTTGAGGGCCCGTTATTACGGAGACGGAACTCGGCAAGTGTTTTATCGCTCGTATGTTGGCAACAACAGGCCCGCAGGTACAGCTACTTATCTGCAGATACCAACTACACTCGGAGAATAAGCGTACAAAGGGTCTGGTGGATAGGGATAAGAAAAAGTCGGCGGAGAGCCCTCAGTAATATATAGTTTACCCCGCTACCCAGACTTGATGACTGCCTTGAGAGAAGCTACTTGTCTACAACAGCTTAAACTGGAGTGTTTTCGCCTAGTCTTCCCAAGTGAAAGAAGGGTATTATGTGCTTCTCTTAGTTTCCGTGTATGCTCAGTGCAGGGTGTTGTTTGCGTTATGAATGGATGAAAGATGGAAGAATGGGAAAGGGTTAAACCAGTTTCCAGCCCGTTCGTGCCTACTCTTCCAAAAACAACCTAATGTGACCGTCAGCTCACAACCAACAGTATCGTATGCCGGATTGTGTAAAGTTTAGACTTTTAACCTAGGACTTAGGTGCACAATATGGTGGTTAAGAATCATGCATCACTATCTTTTCTACCCTAATCCCTATATAAGGGCCTGGACACTATCATGGTGATACAACGATCTGTGACAACGGGGGCGGTTTATCAATAGATAGTGGAGCAAATATTAGTGGCGTAGCATATAGAAGATAGGGACATAATTGACTCTGGTTATAATTCAGAGACAATGTTTTCTTTTGTAATTATGGGTGTCACAGAGTGAAGTAAGTGATCAAAATAGTTGTCCAGCACAATACTGCAGCAGCAGAAATGTGTTTATCCTAAAAAAAGCGTTGAGATATTACATTTTTACTAGAACAAACGATTTTGACTCTGCATCATAACTGAAAATAACAAAAGTACTATAGTTTCTATCTCCTGTCTGGTGGTTCTGAATTTTATTTCCCTAGTTACCCGAAGTGAATCGAGGGTAATATCAGGTTGAATGCTTCAAACATCGGTGTGAAAATTCTTTCCCGTTCATTACCAAATCCTTTTTAATAAAAAATAAATAAATAACGTACCCAGTTTCAATTAATTTCTAACCATTGGCCGGTTTTTCTTGAGCTGAAGTCACTCTATCTTATTCTGCCTTTAATCATTGTCGTTTTTCCTTTATTGTTGAATTCTCTCCATTTGCTTACAAGTATCCTCGCACCTCGTTCATCCATCTGTCCTTAACTCTTCATTGTGGCCTCATTCCTTCCATTTTTAAATAACAGATCATTCTCGGAGTACTTTTTTTCCAGCCCTCTTCATGTTTCGATACCAGCCATGTTCCCATCTTTCTACTTAGTCATAAACTATATATAGTTCATTCCCACTCCTGTAAGAACTCATTACCACTATCTCCATCTTACTAATACGCTATTAGTTCATAGCCCATGACTAAGAAACATACACCAATAGGGGGTAGAATATACGCTGTAAACATTATATTATGCATCTGTGGTACATATACCTCTCGTATCGGTGTTGTTACACCTGAGGAACCTCGTGATCTTTAGGATATTTCATTTGTTTAAATGTTTCTTCCATTCCTCTTGCCTGATAAATTTAGCTTATTTTTACGATCGCATTACAAGAAAACCGGGCAAGATTGCACTCGTATACGTGGTTGTAAGGATCGCATGTTCTTCCAGTCCCTCGATATTTGACATGTCTCCTGTACGCTCGCATTCTTTCTATCGAAGTCTGTACATTATCTCCATATTTGACCAGAGCTGCTCTATGCACTGATTAATAAACTGTCGCTGTCCTCCCATACTAACCTATTGGTCAGTTTTCGAGATAATATACCCTGTGCCATAGACGTGTATACGTCAACAAATATTACGTTATATATGATTGTCAACTGACTTAGTACTCCAGCTGAATATACGAACTAGTTGGTACTGGTATGTTATGAAATTCCGATGGCTTCCCCTGCAAGGTGTCAGGTAGGCAATTCACACCAGAGGAAGAGTTGTGTGCCGGAGTGGACAAACAGTAAGCTCTGCCGATTGTTGGAACGATCACTGTTTCTCCTCAACCTGTACCTCCTACTTTCTAGAGGAGTAGAGAGAGGAGGAGGGAGGAGGAGCGAAGTTTAAGATGCCGGATACGTGACTTCGTACACTATCCAACCAAACGTTAAACATGGGATTATCGCTAGAAGTCTCTGAATAATAAGGTGTCGCTATTCTCACATGGTTACTAATACCGGTCAGTTTTAGGGACAGTACAAGTTGTGTCATATACGTGTTTACGTCAACAAAAAATTTGGTAGATACGATTGTCTCAACTTACTTGGTACCACAGCTGAGTATATGAACATGCCGGCGATAGAGTGTGTTATGAAATTTCGATGGCTGCCCCTGCAAGGTGTCAGGTAGGCAATCCAGCTCTGAACAGGATTTGTGCGTCAGAGTGTACAAGCAGTAAGTCCTGGCGATTGTTGGAGCCAACACCGTGTCTACTCAACCAGTTCTTCCTGCTTTCCAGAGGAATGGAGAGAGGAGGTGGGAGGAGAAGCGAAGTTTAAGTTCCTGGATACGTAACAATCCAACCAAATGCTAACCTTGGAATTATCGCTAGTACTCTCTAAGTAATAAGCTGTCACCGTCTTTCCATGCTTACTTATTGGTGATTTTTGCAGATTATACGACTTTTATCATATACAGGTTAACAATAACAAAAATTTCGGTAGATATGATTGTTAAATTACTTAGTATTTCAGCTGATTATACGAATAGTAGGCGCTGATGTGTCACGAAATTTCGCCGGCTGCCCCTGCAAGTTGTCGGGTAGGCAATCCACCCCAGAGCAGGAGTTGTGGCCCAGAGTGTACAAACGGTAATCTCTGGCTGTTGTTGGAGCGAATACCTCCACCTGTTCATCATGCTTTCTATAGTAATACAGAGAAAAGATGGGAGGTGGTGAGGAGCGAAGTTTAAGATAGCGGATACGTGACTTCATAGATTATCCAGCCAAATGTTATTCTTGAGATTACTGCTAGCAGTCCCTGGTTAATTAGCTGTCTCCGTCCTCTTATGCATACCTATTGGACACTTTTTAGACAATACAACATGTGCCATATACATGTTTACGCAACCAAAAATATTGGTAGATATGACTGTCAAGTGACTTAGTACTACATCTGGTGTATTATGAAATTGTGCCGACTACTCCTGCAAGGTGTCAGGTAGGCAATCCGCCCCAGAGGTTGAGTTGTGCGCCTGAGTGTACAAACAGCACGCTCTGGCGATTGTTGGAGCGAGCACCGTGTCTCCTCAACCTGTTCCCCGTCCTCTGTGCCGTGTCTACACTGTGTATTATTTCCCTCCCTGCTCGGTTGTGGGAAGAGAGAAAGGGCCCACCGCCTCGGGGAAGGAAACAAGAGGTGGGCGGGAGACGCCGACGGTAGCTTCATAAAACATTTGTCGCGCCTCCGCGGGCTCGACACACAGTAGTTAGGTCCTCCTGCCTGCAGCAGAAGTCCTCCTCACCTCCCGCCGCCTGGCGCAGGAAATTAGCCTGTTTGTCCCAGGCCGCAGACGTCGCCGAGGAACACCTTGCTTTCATCTCCGAGTGGCGGAATTAACTGGAAGACAAGACGCTGCCGTGTTGATTAACGCAGAAAAGAGCCGGCGGGGCGTTTTAATTGCGTTAACAGAAACACTTGTTCGTTGATATACACAAGCCTCTTTTGCATTACTTACGATGCTTATTCTGTCTGTATAACAGTTTATAACACTAATCTTATAATCAACAATTAAATGGCAATGCTTGTTGCTTAATATATTTTGGTACCAATTTTTCTTTCACGTCTAGCACATATTTACTGCCTTTTAATCTTTTAGTAGTATGCGTTTCCTTCTTGATATTTCTCATTTTTTTATTTTTCTTCTGATCTAGCGTTCCAGAAAATTACTTTACTTACTATTTATTACGTATTTATCGTATTTACCACCTCTTATCTGCGACTTCTGACGCGTAGACATAAAATTTTATCGGTATAATTGGATACAGAAAGCTTTAATTTAAGTAAAAGGTGTCAAAAATGGCCAGAGTACGGATAATATGACGGGAAATCCATCGCGATAAACTATATAATGAGTTATGTCTGTACATATTTATGGACAGATCATACACAAACTGATTGCGAGAGAAACAAAGCCCGAGTGACCGATATAACATTACACACGCTACCCTTCTGTCTGTCACCGTCGAGATAGTTTTCAAAATTTCATGACAAAATAAGTTATTTATCCCTAAAAGAGTATTTTATGTCATACCTAATGATACATAATATTTCTTATTCAATGTTTAGCCGTTTACTCTGAAAACTTAACAGAGGGTTAGAATTACATTCTCAATTATAATATTAGTGTAGATTGTCGTCTAACCTTGGTTGCTGTTGTCTTTTCTGTTTTAGATGGTGGGGGGTATTGGCTATGTGATAAACTATCTGACCCGGCTGTCACCTGTTTATATTATGGAAGCTCTTTTTCTGCATCTTTACTTCTGAAAAATCTCTATTTCTGCATGGGAATTGCTTTAGAACAATTGCATTCATCGGGTTCCACGTAAAATTGTAGGTTCCAGTTATCCCCCAGAATTACTGTGTGCAGCTAGGTGACTATACAGAGCCGAATAACGTGAAGAACTAAGTCTGTGTCGTTTATGATTGGATTGCTAAAACTCCTCTTTAAACCCTCTCGCCCAGAATATGTAAACCGAGTGGGTGGCAGAAATTGATATTCGGGAGGAAGCTGGTTCGAATCTTCGTCCACCCATCCAGATTTCAGTTTTCCATGGTTTCTCCATTTAATTCAGTAAACACCCTCTGGACTGTGAATAAGTATGAAATAGAAAAGAGCGGAAAACTTGTTTTATTAAATTTCTCCTAACAGATAATAAAGTGTGTGAAAAAATTTTAACAGTTTTTTTTTAATAAACACATTTAAATTGCTCTCTTTATTCTATATAAGATGACAGATTGTAGTATGGTTATTTTTTATTAGATTAGTGTTACTCTGTCCATTACGTTTTTATAAATGATTCAGGTTTTGTGGGGTTCTAGATGATTCGATACTAAAGACACAATCATACAATACTGAGACTCAAATCTAGTTATTATTTGTGTAGAATGGAATCTAAACTGCCAATAAAAACTTGATGAATCCATATCAAATTTAGCAACAAATTGGAATATTTAAACTTAGTAATATTCATTCCTATTCTATTCCAAAACTGATTCACGTAAAATTATTATGGTAATTAGCGTCCGTTTCGCTTCAGTATTTTTTTTTTTTTTTCTTGGTTGCTTTTCGCCTTGTCGTCGTCGATGTCATTGGAGGTGGAAAAGGCCTGGAGGAAAGAAACCAGAACGAATTAGACCATGGCCATTTGAAGGAACTATCCCGGAATTCGCTTGGAGTGATTTGGGGAAACCTCTGAAAACCCAGATCTAGATGGCTGGACGGAAATTCGAATCCACGTCCTCCGAAATACAAGGGCATAACGTTATCGCTTACCCATCACGCTCGGTTTCATTAATTATCCTTCGAACTCCGTCTGCGCTTCAATAAATATTTACCGAGCGTGGAGGGTGAACGGTTAACGTTCTGGCCTCGCATTTGGGAGGACGTGGTCTCGAATACCCGTCCGGCCATCCAGGCTTGGGTTTTCCATGAATTCCGAACATCACAGCACGCGAATGCAGGGATGGTTCCTTCAAAAGGTCATGGCCAAATTCCTTCCCGTTCCTTTACCCCAGTCCTTTCCCGCCTCTAATGACCTCGACGTCGACGTTGACGAGGTGAAAGCGACAAGTAAAAAAAGTGAATAATTGTTTATTTCCCTTTGATTAATTTTTAAAGTAGGAGTCTAGTGTGGATTGCTACTGTATATATAAAACTACACCATCGGTGCAAGTCGATATCGTATATTCGTCACTCTACAAACGTTTGAAATCTGTCTGTTTCTGGAGTTTGATGGGTGTTACTGTATTGTGAAGCAGATAGTCAACGGTATTGCAACGACCCTCTTTGCCAGCAATCTACCCGCACCGGGACTCAGGAATGATGCGTGTCCTTGTTATATTTCGGCGCAACAAAAGCTCTGGAGGACTGTTTCTTCTATTTTAACGACCTGAGCGACGGAGTTAAATCACGGGCGAGTGTCTTCGCTGTCACAATGGCACGCCAGAGAGCTGTTTATTACCGATGACAAATATTTTCTCACGTTTCAACCCACACATTGACTCCGCCGAAATGTCTCCCGGGGTCGTAATTTTTGTGTTTGACGTTTCTGTGTCATGGTTTATAACCTGGGTGTGGACTACTTTCTCAACTGGCCTGAATACGGATTAAAATGAGGTCCTCTTTGTTGCGAAAAAAAACCCCTAATTTTCATTTATTTTCAGATAATTATACTTACAGGGTTCCCGGTTGTGAGCCTTGAGGGATAGTATAGCTGCTTGAATGGCAGAGTTTCAATGGGCCACGCAATCTACCTCCATTGTAGCCTCGCAACATAATCCGGTAATCAGACCGCAGAAAGGTGTGACAATAATAGTCCTAACAGTCATTTTTGTTTTCTTTAAAAGTCAATCGGATCTTCCAATAAATAGTTGTACTGTACTAATCTATGTAAATTAATTTGTTGCGTCGTAGGATTCTACGAGCAATAGAATGTATTTTATTTGGGGATAGAATAAGCTAATATCAATAAGTAGTGCTAAGATCTTTGATGGTAGCGATTTTAAATAGCTGAGAGCACATTGTGATGTAACGCACAGGTGCACGTCTGAATCTCCATAGAATGGGGACATTAATATGGTCGTAATTGGTGTTTACAATCAAGTCAAAGAGTGCTGTTATGAATATTTAATCATTGATTTTGCTAATAGATGCAAGGCCGAAAAACTACCGAGTGTTTTTGGAACAGTGATTATCATTTCTTCATAACAATAGTTGCCATCATTTTTGGCTGATTGAAATTAATTAACAGTATTCGAAGCTTAAAATTAAATCAGCAGCAGCTTAAATGTGTTCAAAATGAAATTGGACTTCTCACCTATAACACACTGTAGAATGGCACTATAATTAAACCATCTAATTCTTCGCGATCAGACGCGGATGTATAATACTACTACTTAACCACTGTAATTAAGGAAAGCTCATAGAGGGTACCCAATGATTTGGGTTAAACACTAACAACGGTAGGGTTCAAACATAATTCAAATACGTAGACCAATCTTTCCTAAAATTGTACTGGAAATTCTACCATAAACTTGATTAGAACTAGAAACATTTCAGTCTTCCGTCAGATGCCTAAACACCGACGCATAAGGCACTCTGTTTACAGATATTCCGCAAAAACAAAAAGGGGAAGGGATAATCTGAATTCTTTAAGTTTTTTTATTTATTATTTTTTTATTATTTTTATTCCTGCTCCTTCTGCTCTGATTCACTTACAACCTTATACGATCTATAATACTTGTGCAATCTGTGAATAGCTGTGCCAACAAACTCTTCTTCCACGTCCACGAAGGTCGTACAGAGCCAGAACAATACACTCCAGTGGGAGTGTCACAGGATGGAGAGGCTAGAACGGAAACACTCGACATATTAGAGTCGTATCACCATCTATTGTAGTAGTCTGCACTTGATCTCCTGGCGACAGATAATGATTGCCATCAAACGTAATATCTCTACTATGTATTCCAATCCCTGACGACATTAACAAGATTACCCAGTTGTCCTGAAAGCATCACTGTTATCATGACACAAATACGTTGGTAGATTGGGTTACACACTTTAGTCAAAAAATTTGAGAGGAAACTACGTCTTTTGTTTGCCAGACAATCCCAGCTTAACCTACGCACGTAAAGTAAGCGACATTTTATAGTCTGTTCATTTTCAGTAGGCGGTTCAAGGTCCTTGTGCCTCATCCCCTTCACTCTGCTTTTACGCCTCTGATGACCGCAACTTCGGCGAGGCGCAAAACTATAAGAAAAAAAATTGGGTCCAGTATCTTCCCCCTATACAGAAAGAACTGCCTGAACAATTTTTCATTGCTTTATTCTATACCTGCAATGTACATTCACTCACCACTCTCCCTAATAAATGTTTAATATAAAAATAAATCCTTCCACCTTCGTAATTGGTCCTGATATGGTAAGCTTAATACCTGTTTACATGCCAAAATGTAAAGTGATATGTCTGAAAAAGACTATGATTTTTTTTTTTTTTTTTTATTCCATCTATGGTTTTAGTTAGGTTTTGCAGATTTCGGATGTTGTACACTAAAGGTATAGTAGTTTTGAGACACGATTTATTTATACTCTTTTGAGGGAAACTTTGTCCTCTGTAATAGAGGACATTAAGTAACACCAAAATTTAGGGCTTCATAATTTTTTTTCAATTTTTTGTTTTATTGTCAAAGGCACTTTGATTCTGTATATTCGCAGGGTTTTCGATGCTCCGATATGCTGTGATCTGGTCTCTGCGTATGGTAACATTCCTATTTTTACATCAGGTTCTCAGTCATTTCGTTATTTCATCTGTAATATACAGTGTAGTTCTCGTAGAGTCATGTTGCATAGGGCGTTTAAAATTTGTCTGAGAAATCTGTTTTGCATACATCACATATGACACTTGGATTTGTATGATGTTCCCCACACATGGCATCTTTACAACATCTATGGGAGAATTTACATTCCTAAATTCGCTGTTTGGCAAATTTGATGCTTCACATAATTAGACACAAGTTTTGGAAAAGTCCGATTGCTCTTCTTCTTTTTCCGCTAATTAAATGTTCCTCATATCTCGGTGTGTTGTCAACTGTATGAAAAGGACTGGGAATAAAGAAGGGAAATGTTGCAACATTCTTCAATATCGTTACTTTTGTAATGTAAAATGCTGAAGATATTGGCTAACTGCACTGGGTAGCACTTGCTAGGCCGTGTCGTGCCGTATTATGCGAAGGTAATACTATTTACAGCAGCTTAATGTATTGTGAAGGAAATTCGACAGCGCTCAGGTTTCAAGGCGCGGAGTGGCGTGGAAGCACTTTGCGGGCCGCCGACGCCTAGTGCGTGGGCGTTCTGCGGGGACGGCGTCTCCTTTGAGGCCGACGCGAGGCGTCCGCCTGCGCCGCGGCGCCCGTGCATGCGCAGTGGTAATCCGGACACTATGCGGGGGCGGAGGGATGGGCCAGCCCTCCGAGTTCCACCACCGCCCCACAGGTGGCTCTGGTGGCACGCCTGACACACCCGTCCCACGATAATTCTCTGTGCTTCATCCCTTCCAATGTCATCTTTACTAGTAGTATTATAAACGCGAAAGTAACTCTGTCTATTTGTTACGTTTTCACAAATAAACGCCTAAACCGATATTAATGAAATCTCACAGCGAAAATCTATGTCTCGTTGGTAAGGATTTAGGATACTTTCTTCGGGATAAATAACATATTTTGTTATGAAATTTTGAAAACCATCAGAACGGTGACAGACAGATGGATAGCGTGTCTAAGTCTCTGTAATGTTACATCGGTCACTCAAGCTTCATTTCTCTCTCAGTCAGTTTCTGTATAATCTGTTCATGTACATACACAACTGATTATAAAGTAAAACTAACTTAGTCCACAACCCGAAGGTTGGTTTTGATCCTCCAGAAGGAGGCATACTAAGCCATTCTGTCAGAGGTAGGACGGCCAATAGTATAAATGTGAATTCGCGTTGCACCAGGCTATTATTTGTTCATATGTAGCTATCTCACCGGTTTCCAACCTCCAAAAGCTTTATGTCCAAACACGTTATTTACAAAGAGGTATTGACGTAATATGTCCCAAATAAGTGACCTGATTTTAAGGCACAAACAAAAATGTGCCGATGGAACTGTGGCAGGTACTATCCCACAGTTAACCGCCTTCCCCGTACCTTGTTGCTATCATTAAACATGCTGCAAATTGATT
The DNA here is from genome assembly GCA_031002005.1 of Vandiemenella viatica. Taxonomy (NCBI): domain Eukaryota; kingdom Metazoa; phylum Arthropoda; class Insecta; order Orthoptera; family Morabidae; genus Vandiemenella; species Vandiemenella viatica. The sequence continues at coordinate 70,344,816 of CM061918.1, forward strand.
CTCTTCATGAGACAGGTTGTATGATAGTATGGAATGGTGATGGCTTCTTGTGCGTCATACTGTACCGACTCCGTGCTTTTTTGTGACATCTTGTGCGTAACTTACAGCTTTCTATATCCAATTCTAAATCCACTCTTACAAAGTCGCAGGTAACCGTCAATGGCTCAGGTTTTATGAAGAGGTAGAACTTTTATAAACATTGAACGAATATAAAGTATTGTTCGGAATACAGGCTTTAGCTTCGTACATGTAGCAATATTTGGTGCTGTCATTTAACAAGTGGTACCAGATCAAACAAGGATTGCTCTAAGTAATCAGGCAAAATTACTAATTCTGGGAAAGAGTCATTTTTCTCGTTGTTTGGTAGACGCTTGAGGTAAATTTAGTAACCAGTGTTTTACCTTTTTTTTAAGGCCCAAAATAAAGAAGAGCTACAAATTAGATGTACTGTCGGCTAAATAGTATTTCCAGTAATCGATCTCATTTCTTCCAGTTCAGTGCCAAATTATCCGTGTATTACGGCTTCGTTGAGACGTAAAACCTAGAGTGTTGGATCGCCAAGTAATTCCCCTACGATACTTACTATATTATTGTAAATCTTGTATACGTCTACCTGATGTCGATTCTAATGTTTATTTTCATATACAAGTATGAAGTCTTTTAAGGTTTTAGATATCAATGTAATTTTCTCTGGTAAACATGTTTACTCGTCTAGTTACCGTAGAACAGTGGATCAATTAAATTTATTTCATTTTCTGACATTAGTCCTAGTGTTCCTAGGTAGATATTGTGGTAGTTTTTTGTCACAAATGTGAGGAGATTTCGCATACCGGTGATACACGTTTTCAATCATTGTTCCACCGCCTAATTCTTTTAAATTAAAGTTTTATGCTATGATCTGTACAGCCGCGACGGAACATTTCTCGCTGTTGTTGCGAATGAAATCCTTCGGAAATCTGATCACATCTCGGTATAACTAGCGTGGTAGGTGAGCGGTAAAATTCCGTCCCAGCGTTCGAGGGAGCACTGGTTTGGTTTCCGGCTAGGCCATCACAATTTTGGTTTTCAGTGGTTTCCAGAAATTACTCCAAGTAAGTGCTTCGATTTTTTTTTTTTTTCAGAATTGCAGTCAGAGGACGAATTTCTTCTAAATGATTGTCCACAATCATCTTTAGGCTCAAATAGCACATCGGAGACAAGCTGTAAATACACAGACAAAAACAATTAAAGTATACTACGCCAAACCACACAGGTTTACTTCGCTCATTGTAGAAACTCATTTTTCGGTCCTTATATTTCTACTTCCTGCGACGATTGTTCCAAATTGTTTCAGCCGGTCATTCTTTCTGCTAACTGGTCTGAAGTAAAGTGTTGTTACGATACTAAGATACGTAACATTAAAGAAAATAGTTTAGTTTGACTGTTTGTTAACCCCGAGAGAACTTATTCATTACTGAAATTCCTGGACTAGAGGATAATACATAACATTTATCAGCAAAAACAGTTCTAGAATTCCAATATAATAGAAACTAAATTTTGCAGGGAGATTTAATATTGCTGCACTAAAAGTGAAAATATCTCCAGTAGTTTAGAATAGAATGTCTCGCAGAACTATCATAATGATAATTGCGGGTAGTATGTGAAAACTTTTGCGAAGAAACAGGCTGCTCGCATTTTAAGTATCAGCAAACCAGTCACTAGTATAAATTACGGCTTTATTTTGATAAATTATTAACCGGATAATATATTTATCTCCACCAAATAAGAAACTACGGTTTGTATAGTAACGTGAAATGTTTAGATTTTGTTTACTGACGCGAATTTTTCGATTCAGAGATGATTGACGAATTTGTTCAGCTGTATATTGAGATGGAAATCATTAGAAATGTATTGATTTTTGTATAAAGATTGTAAAGTGGTTTGTTACCAAGATATCTGTCCAGAGTAGTAAAAAAGAATAATAATGTACATAATTATAAGACAAGGCAGACAAATCAGTCCCATCTGACACTCAAAGCAGTAAAACACAAAAAATTAGTCTTGCACAATGTGTAACAAATTACCAGGAGAAATAGAAGGTAACAAAACTGTCGAAAATTTTGGAGAAAAGATGGTAAAGTTACTCGAATGGAGATAATGTTTTCTTGTTTGTAAAGTGTTCTAAGATATTAACATCTTTTTTGTCACATGATGTATGAATTGATATGTATTTCTATTAGCCACAGACTATTCGAAAACAGTAAATAAATAACTAAATATAGCGTTGTTTGATGAAATACATAGACCAAAAAATTATTTGCCTTAAATGCGTAATTACCATAATACTTGTTATTTTTAAGCAATCGTCGTCAAAGATTTGATAGAACAGGTAAAATAAATTGTAATTATGGCGGTTAAAGCTTGTTGCCATAGCTGCCCTCCGAAAGGTTACTTGTTACCCTTGACGTGTGGCGCCTCTATGTGGCCACGGCAGATACTACTACTGCCCGTCGGGGGTGTGTTCCCCCACCAAGCACCCCGGCTGCCTCCCCTCCACGCTGTTGGTCTGTGTTTCTCGTAGACTTTCTCGGATCGATGTCCGCACCCCCACCCCCTCCACCCTTAACAACACCAATAAGGTCGTTGATGCTTCTACTGTAGAGGTGCCTTCGTTCAACCTGAGATGCTATCGCATTGGATTGATGTTAACGACCTGTGGAGTACTAGAATCGACTTCACTACTGTGCGTAGTAAAAATCTGCTATTCACTAAGGAACTGCGTAAGTGCTACTAACAGAAGTGAATACTGGTAAAAAGCTATCATTCAGTAGGATGATGTTAAATACCTGTGGGATAGTAGAAGCGAAATTATTGTCAACAGTAGTAACTTGTGATCAAAAATTCCTATTTTAATATAATCACTAGATAACTATTGCGTAAATTTCGAGAGTAAAATACGATGAACACCGAAGTGGAATACATAACATAACACACACAATATAGCCATGTCTCTGTGATATTGTGCTGCTATCTAGCGGTTCGCGATCAAACCTTATCGATGGCAGCGAAGCCTAGTGGCTTGTCGTTGAACTATCTCATACGCGTGACCTTGATAGTTAATTCTATAGCCCTCTTTGGTTGGCATCCGATAGAATCCCTTACTTAATATATAATTTTATCAAATTGGTGATCTTAATGTTTAAAATAGTACTAATTTATCGATTGTGGTTAGGAATGAACGAAGATGAGTGTCTTGTCACAAGAAAACACCTTTTAGAAATTGTAGATATGTTGAGAACTGTGGGATACTAGAAGACAGTTTATCATCGCGTGTGGAAATTCTGATAAAAGATACCTTTAAGGAACAGCTTTGTGAGTGGATAAAGGATTTTCTAACTGGTCGATCGCAGTATGTCGTTGTTGAAGGAGAAAGTTCTTCTAATCTAGATGTTACATCGGGTGTACCTCAAGGAAGTGTAATAGGACCACTTCTTTTCTTAATTTATACAAACGATCTCGGAGACAAAGGAAAAGCCTTTTTCGATTGTTTGCTGATGATGCAGTTATTTATAGGGAAGTAAGGAATTTAGCCGATTGTTTAGCAATTCAGCGTGATCTGGACGTTATTTTGGCATGGTGCGCTGAGTGGCAACTCTCACTAAATTGTAAAAAGTGTAAGACAATGAGCATAACTAACAAAAAGAATCCGATTGTTCAGAAATACGAGGTAAACAGTTCAGTTATTGATATGGTCGATTCTATGAAATATTTGGGAGTAACAGTACAAAGGAACATGAAATGGGACTTACATATTAATACGTTGGTAGGTAGAGCTAATTCTAGGCTGCGGTTCCTAGGTCGAATTTTGAAAAATTGTAATGAACAAACAAAGAAGATAGCGTACAAATCTCTTGTGCGTCCACATTTAGACTATTGTTGTGCCGTCTGGGATCCGTTTCGTAAGGGGCTGATTGCGAGTACAGAGAAAGTACATAGAAGAGCCGCTCGATTCGTGACCGCTTGCTACAGTCCTTATGAAAGCGTTACAGAACTGATTAGTGGAGTAGGCTGGGAGTCTCTGGTAGATAGACGACGCACGTTTCGCATAAACTTATTAGTAAACGTGCGTACTCCCACTTTCACTTACGAGTGTAGTGAAATACTTCGTCCACCGACCTATTTGGGTCGGAATGACAGGAAAGATATAATTTGAGAAATAAGGTGCCGGACTGATTCTTATATGAATTCTTTTTTTCCTCGTACCATTAGGGATGGGAATGCACAACAAAGAGATTAGGTTTGGTGCTGAGCACCCTCTGCCACCCACAGTTTTGTGATTTGCAGAGTATATATGTAGATGTAGATGCAGATTGATTGGAAGCGACGGTATTACGGAGAGAAGTGCTTCGAGATTAAAATCTCTTCTTTTCCAACTTTACCCAACATTAGAGGTCAAATTTGGCACTTTGGTTTTCCGGTCACATGCCCTTGCTGATGGCAAGGGTTTTGTACCTACTGCCACGTCCTACTACATATTAATGGAAGACGTGAAGTGTTGCCATCTGTCTCCGAAATGTGCAACTATGTTTCGTGTGTGATAAGTGTTTTTTTTTTTTTTGCAATGTTTAGTTTATGAGGTGGAGATCGAAAACCGTCTCGGCACACCGCCTGACATTAGCGGAAAACAACCTAAAAACTGCCGTCAGGATGGCCGATACGCGGAGACCTGCGCTGGTGTAGTTCCTGCCCGATCCAGTGTGCGGCGCCTCGGTGCACTGAACCACACTGGCGGGTATCGTGATTAAAATCTGTCCATTAATAAATCAATGTTACCAACCTTTAGAATACTGCAAGAACAATTCTTAGTTTGTTTGCTTGTTAATCTATTGTATATATTGTGTTTATTGCTGACGCTTAATTGGTCAGCCAAATGTCCAGTCTTTTTCCTCATACCTTTTTCTCAACAGCAACCTAACAAAGCGAAAGCAAATTTCTTGATATAAGTGTTTAAGTTTCTTTCTCTTTTCCCCAAAAGAAAAAAAATAGTAAGAAAGAAGGTAGAAGAGGATGAGACAGGGATGATAAAAATGAGAACGAAAGAAAGAAATTAAAACAGGAAGGAAGGTAAATAGGAAGGGAGAACATGAGAATAAATAATAGGCAGACAGGTAGAAAACAAAGAACAAAGAACAGAGAACGAATGAACGTAAAATCGTTTATTCTTTGAAAATTTCTTCAGTGATTTAATATTTTTTTTCTTTGCCTCTCAAGATAAACTGCTGTCAAACAGAGTGGACCACACAAGACGCGTGCATCAGTTGAGAGAATTGTCTGTGAACTATACAACCTCTTAATACCACTTGTCGTGTTATGTCGCTTGTAAAGTTTATACGTATGAGGCGGAAACAGGAAATTGTCCTTGCGGACGCTACGTTATTATATGAAACCGCCTAAAAGACTTAATGAACATGTCCGGTGTGCGGACGACTCTTAAAAGTCCGACCCAGGACTGAAATATCCTCTACACCTACTCGTCCTTCATTGACTACCATTTCCTGTTAGCGAATTTACACTGCGCATCGTAACTTTCACCGCCGTGTCAATCGCACAAAGCAAAACACTACTTTTAACAAAGCTCGTCAGGGTCACTTACGGACTTAGACTCAGGGACTATAATAACAGGTCACATTACCTCTATATTAGGAACAAGCATCAGTGCCGGATCTGTGAGGGATCAAACCGGGACACTTGCTCCGGGCGGCAACTTCAGGAGGGCGACAAGATTATGTTTGAAGGGGAGGTAAATTCATATAGCGGCGATCTTTCTTTTAGCCCTACTGCCCCGAGCGTCAACATTCAAGGGAGCGGCAAAAGTGAAGAATAGCTCTATACTATCCAGGGCGGCAAATTCATATTTGAAGGAGCGGCAGTCTCAAGTTTTGCCTCGGCTCGGAAAATTCGTAGATCCGTTATTGAGAAGCACTAATTTATTTAGGAATCGAATAAAGTAAGTTATATGGTAGGCGAGAAAAAATTTGCCACCGAATGTTCTGGAAAACAGCTGGTACCCTAACCAATAACAACACAACCTTCACCAGAAACGTCGAAATTTATCGATAACTGATAATAATTTTAAAATTCCATGTTGGCACTAGCCTTGCAATTCGTAAAAATTCTTTTATTTATTAAAACTGAGTAAAAGTGAACTAAATCACAATTGGAACCTATTTAACTATTTTCAACATGGAAAAATACAGAATACCTGTAACATCGAATAAGTTCAGATTATCAAAATTATATGAAAAATAATCAAAATTAATAAAAGGGGGGGGGGGAGCACAACGTCACTGTACAGTGGTACAGTAACTGAGGAAAGCGAAATTGATCTCTACACATATCACTTAGTTTCATAATTCCGATTGCATTTATGATTGGCGTTTAAATGGCGCTAATGTTGAATTCGACTATCAAGCTTCAACACTGGATCAAAAAAGACTGCTCCTCGCCAACTGGGTTTAATATCAACTACCGGAGAATACATCACCAGATTTGAGAAGATCTCCATGCTAGTACTGTGGTATGTAAGCAGAGGTCAGTCTGTACCAAGCATATCGTATGGTCCCAAATGTCATCTTCTACACTAAGCATAGAGTTGGACAATAGACTGCATTTTTATCGTCTCGCTTTTCTGTACAGGCGAGATCCTTGCTTTCGGTCGACAAATAGGATACAAAATTATATTCTAAGGGAATAGTGGAATAGTAGTACCAAGCGTGGTGGGTGAGTGGTTAACGCTCTGGTCTCGCATTCAGTTCGGTTCGAATCCCCGTCCGGGCATCCAGATTTGGGTTTTCCATGGTTTCCCCAAATCACTCTAGGCGAATGACGGGATGCTTCATTCAAAAAGACCATGGCCGAATTCCTTCCCGTTAATTGTCCCATCCCGCCTCTAATGATCTTTCGACGAAGCGTAAAAAGCCATAAGCAAAGAAAGAAAGAAATAAATAGTACTGCAAGGAAGAGTTATTACGTTCTCTCTCATCTTTTCTGCTGCTAGGTGGTAAACATTCGTTATTGCTGCGATTTCCATAAAGCTACGAAGGCGGAGAACTAACCACCATATTGACAAGGTGTTCCAAACTAATCCTGTGGTATATAAGCGAAGATCAGCGTATCCTACCATATCGCACTGACCCAAATGCCATCGTCTATAATAAGCGTAGAATTGGACAGCAGACTTCATTTTTATCGTATCGGTTTTCTGTACAGGAGAAGCTCTTGCTTTTGGTAGCCATAAGAGGATGCAAACGGAATAATGAAGTAGCACTGACAAGGAGGAGTTACCACGTTTTCTTACATCTTGCCTCGTTTTGGGTAGTAAATGTTTGTTACTGCTGCGATTTCTATGAAGTCACGATGATGGAGAACTAATCACCATGATCGATATGGTGATGAATACACCATCTCCAATCTAATCCTGTGGTATACGAGGTGAAGATCAGCCTACTCCTACCATATCACACTGACCCAAATGTCATCTTCTATACTAAGCTTAGAACGAGACTGTAGACTGTGATTTTGCACTATTCTGTTCAAGTGAGATCCTTGCTTTCGGTGGCCATAAGAGAAAACGAACTTATATTCTAACGGAATAATGATATAACACTGACAAGGAAGAGTTTTGCGTTCTGTAGCAAGATGCCCGGTGTTAGTAGATATTGGTTATCGCTGCGATTTCGATGAAGCCAGTTGGCGCTACATTAAGATGGTACCCATCTTGTGAGTTGTCACACACTGTGCGGTTGTTTGTGTGTGGCTGACTTCCCACGGGTAGCTTCACACAGTGCTCTCTAATGAGGCCCAATTCGGCCCAGTTAACCTGAGCTGCAGGATGTTTGTGGCGTCAGCCTTCCTGAAAACACACGGCTCCTGGCGCCGCCGGCCGGAAGGGTCTAATATCAGGCACGGCGCGGCCCTTTATCACTTCGCATGATGTCACTCCCGGCGCCAACGAATTACTTACTGTCCCTAACGCCTCACACTTTCTGTGTATCTGTGCTCCGCCGACAACGGCGTCTACACTGCTTCGTTTTGCTTGCCATCTACATTGCAAATCCTGGCTCTCTGCAACAAAACTAATGTTCTCTGTGCGCATTCCAAAAGTGGTCTGGTAGCTCAGTGGTTAGGTGCTTGTTTCCAAAAGTTTTAGGTACAGTTCCGGGTTCAGATCCCGGCGGGCCAGGAATTTTTACGAGTTGTGTTTGATCAAACAAGCTACGTCATGACGTTCCGCGGTTAGGAATCGACGTTAAACTGTAGGCCCAGAAAAAAAGGAACTGGCCGTCTTACCTCTGACTCAATGGCTTAGTATGCCTCTTTCGAGAGGATCCAGCTCAACTTCGGCTTGTAGACTAATTTAGTTTTTACTACATCATATTCCCATAACATATTCTACGCCGTCATTGAGACACAAGTACGTTTGAGGGAAAAGTATTTCATTGTAATCTTAAATTAATGAGTTATTAAGGGTTTTCTGTTATTCAGCAGGTCCACGCACAGTGACAGCCCTCCACGCCTCCCTGTGTTCCACCATTCTCTTAGTTTCTATATATATCCCGTTTATCATTATATCATCCATCATTTTCATCCTTCGTCGACCTCTTCTCTTCTCTCCGTTTACAGTCGCCTCCAGAGCAATTTTAAGCAGGGATTCTTTCCTAAGCACATGACCAATCCATTTCTTTTTTCTGTTTCTTATTGTTTTTATGAGTGACCTTTTCTCTCCTATTTGTTCCAGCACTTCCTCATTACTTACTTTGTCCTTCCAACTTATTTTCTCCATCCTCCCCCATACCCACATTTCAAAAGCTTCTAACGTCTTTAGATCCTTCTTTGCGTAGCGTCCATGTTTCTGCTCCATACATAACATTTAGCTAATTTTTTCTCAGGGTTTTGTCCATCCTTCCGCATAGTAAATTTTTCTTTCTATTAAATGTTTGGCAATTAACTCGGGTAAAAATTAAGTCGTCGATGACCCAGACAGTCCCAGACAAACCCCTATACCAAGTCTTTTACATATTAGTAGCGACTGTTGTAGAACATTGCCTGTATCCGTAGATTCTCTTTATTGTTACGTCAACACCATTTTTAATCTTTCAGGACTCTTACGCTCTCTAAAGTAGGAAGTAATCTTCATTCGTATAAGTCTCTCTCTGGGATTTATTGTTCAACGGCTATAACAGATATAGTAACAAGTATAACATGTATAGATACAGAATATCTTCAAGTGAAGTCTGTATTAACTGTACGCTACTGGAAAGACTTAAAACAACGGTATATACGATACCCAGTTAAAATGGACTGCCTCGTCGCCATAGGAAACTCCTCACTATACCAGAGGATGGTGTGTTTCGCGATAATAAACGTAGAAATATAACGCCGTGGAACCCATTTTACTTCTCATATTTAATAAAAAGTTTATCAATACTGTAAGCAGTTATCGTTTACAGAACACTACACGTTTACTATTTTGTTGTTGAATTTTAATTGTAATGTTTCATAATACTTTTACTGTATAAAAAATTCTGGATGATCATAATTTTACTTTTAAGTCTGTCTTAATCCTATCGCTACGCTTTTTTAAATTGCTAACTTTTAATGTACACAGACCACTGGACGGTCACAAATTGATTCTTAAATTCATCTAATAATGATTATGTTCTCAATAATATGTAAATTTATTTATCATTTCTGTAATATAATTCGATTAAAGTAATACTACGAAAGTGAATTTGCATTACAAACCGTGACTTACATATACTAGCTGTTACCCGCGAGGACTTAGAATTTTGTTGATTGAATATGGTTATAGAAAGCTGTGTCACGTAAAACTTGTACCAAACAGCACAAAGTCGTGAGAACGAGACGGAGAAGTTTGTCTAATTGTATTCTATCTAATTTTAGTATCCTGGGCTTTATTGATCGTCATCGCTAGTAGCCCAGATCAACATCTATACTGTATAATAAATTCTGTATTTACAAGAAATTTTCTGAATGGATCCTACACAAACTGACTGTGAGAAAACAAAGCCTGAGTAACCGATATAACATTAAAAAGACTTACACACGCTATCCGTCTGTGTGTCACAGTTCGGTTAGCTCACAAAATTTCATGAAAAAATATGTTATTTATCCCGAAAAAAGTATCCCATATCATTTCTGATAATACATAGAATTTCCTCGTGAAATTTCATCAGGGGGCGTCCATAAATTATCTGAGGGTGAAATGGGGAGGGGGGGCTCACCTCACGGTCCAGATCTCACCAGAGAGGGGGGGGGGAGGGCCGGAAATCCGTAAAAACCACGTAATTTATGGATTGCCCCTCATGATCGGTTTAGCTATTTAGAGTTTCTTTCGCAGTCATAATATTATTGTAGTATATGCATCACGAAGTGTAGCTTACCCTGATTGCATGGCCAACAGGCTAAATGTCAATAAATAAACAAAACCTTACGCTATATAATAGGTACAGCTTTGCTATTGCGCTGCAGCAGTAGTTGTGAATCGCAGAGTAGTCTATACTCGCTTTAGCCGCCACTTGCCAATGGAGACGGCTTGTGCGTGATATTCCCTGTTGTGGCTATACCTTGACCCCGCATCTGCCGGCCCGTACCGTCGTCCCCCCGACACATTCCGTCTCATCACGGCCAATTGACCGCAATTGCACCTCGGGGCCAGCCGCCAGGTGCAGCGGCGGACGGGCATGCGGGCGCCGCCACGTCCAAAACTACTGTGCACTAGCTGCGCCCGCCTCCACGGTACCTTCAACGACCTACACATCTAATCTGATCAGTGACTTGTTCCTGTCCATTATCCTATTACCTGTAAACGGTAAAGCCAAATTTAGTTTACTGTTGTGACACTATCTTCTCCACTACGTAATTCTTCTATGAAACCGGGAATAGCTGCTACCATGGGCGATGTTTATCCGTCGATGCCAACATAAACTGGGCTGGTTTCTCATTGCATTCCCCAATATGCCAATGTTCAAACTGTGATGTTGAGTGCAGAATGTTTGTGCTGCAGATGAGAGATGAGAGAAGGGAGAGAGTGCCAGCCAATTACGGCCTACTCTTTCGAATGACTCCAATGAGACTATCAGGCCCAGCGTCCTCTTACGACGGATAAATCACAATTATTAGTGCTCTATGCCCTCATTCTATATGGATAGCCCAGAGATTTACGATTTAGCTCACAACAATCTGCTGGTTATTAATTGTACACTACCATCTCTCATACTCTACCAGCCAATTGCTGGTAGTGAAAATTTCTTCCACCACCAAGAGTCGAACCAAATAACCCCGTGTCAGCACCGGACACTATCACGGTGCCACAACCAACTGAGCCAACGAGGCAGGCTACAAAATTCTACGTATCCTAATTAGTCGACTAATATCAGTGCAGGTTTTCTGCATAGCAAACATTCACTTTACTCTCCTCCTGTTGCTAGTGACTCCCAACTCAGCACATTTATCATAACGGTTGCTGGTTGAATTTTATGTTAAATATCGCAGTAAAATCTAGTTGCCCTCCATCTACAGTATTTCATAACAGAAATTATTGTCACATACGATCACACATATTCGAGCAAGGGTGTGTATCTTGGTTCCCTTATCTAAACACTATACCTCCACAAGTTCTACATCTTTTACCCATCGCATATCTCACTAGCCTCCACAAGTGAGCTTGGAATCAACAAAAGTATACCAATGTATATTACAAATAACGGTTTCATCCAGGAATTTTACTTCCACTGCATGTTCGTATGGAACCTTCACTTCCGTATGTGTTAATGTAATAAGCTGATTGTTCTTTTCCTTATCTCATGCTGACTGGCAAACTAAATATCTTGTGTGAACCCCGCAGTAGCACTTGACAATTGTCCTTCAATGCAGTTCAGTCATGCAATATTACGTTGTATGCAATCCACGTGACTAGTAAATATTAAACAGAAGAAGTCATTAAAATTAAGAACAGCAGTCGTTCAATGCACTTCACCCTAATATTACTGATTTCATTTATACCTGGGAATGACAGTTTTTAATTCTTAATCATTCAACACACGACACTGAGTTTGTAGAAAACTGACTGCAAAAATAGTTGGCTACGAATATATATATATATATATTTTTAACTGATGTTATGTTATTCTAGAAAGGTCAAAAATTGTTTGATGGAAGACGTAAATATAACCTCAAAAGCAGACTACAACTGGAAGAAAAACTTCGTACTTTCAACTTTAAGATATGATTATGGAAGAAATTTCTAGAACTGTGCTAATGGTGAACAACGCTTTTTTGAATTAGTGCGCAGAGAAACATGAGACGTTGGAACATTTTAAATGTAACGAACGTGATGGGTGAGCGATAATACTCTGACCTAGCATTCGGGAGGACGTGGGTTTGAATCCCCGGTGAGTCATCCAGATTTGGGTTTTCCATGGTTGCTACAAATCATTACAGGCGAATGCCGAGATTCTTCCTTCAAAGACCATGGCCGAATTCCTTATAGATCCTTCCTCCCCCACAATCCTTTACCGCCTCTAATGACCTCGACGTCAACGAGGATAAGCAAAACAATAAAAATAATGTGTGGCAACAGAAGGAGGTTAAACATTAATTGGACAAGAAAATACGAACTGAAAACGATGAGTGAAAGAAGAATCTTGTTGTATATTTTCGGAGACAGTGATGGGTCTCATTTTACGATCTGCGGGATTGGTTAACTCGATCGCGGAGCGAACAGCTGTAGAATTACAATAGCATACGTAAAGAAGATATGTAATGTCGTAAGTTGTGATTGGTACGTTGACATGTAAAAGTCAGCTTAGGACGGGAACAGATAGAATGTTTCGGAAAACCAATTGAAATGCTGATGACAAAATACTAGTATTGTCAACTGCGAGTTTTCCTCTTAAGCTGAAGATGCAGTACATGTTATGTATAAAAATTAATTCCCTCAAAGAAATAGTAAAAAAACTTTTAAAAAAAATGGAGATAGTCATTTTTAAGTAGAGTTGACAACACTTATGGTATAAATAAATTAAAGACAATAAAATAATTGAAAAAGTTGTTGTGGGTCTTAAAAAAATCTATTTTTTGAATTTTATTTTTTAAAAAAATTTTTTCACAGCGTATTTGCTACGCGATTCACGAATCTTTTTTATCAAATTATAAATATGATTAATATAATGTTCTCGGGTGACTAGTCGAGCGAACAAGCTGTTTACATATGATATTTCGGCGATAGAAACTCTGCCGCCATATTATGGGGAAGATATCGTATGAAAACACCCCACCCTGTTCACTCAGCTAGTCACCCTAGGATGTTATATTAATCCCCAACTACAGGAAAAATTTCGTTCTTATTTGTAAAAAAAAAAAAAAAAAAAAAATAATCTGACGAAATATAAAATTTGTCAGTATCACTCACTCTGAAAAACAAAAAGACATAATGTTTAGAAAGCTGCGTATCACTTGAATTTTTCAAAGAACTTCCGTATCAGTAGTTCCATAAATTTGTTTTCCAGCTAAAACATTCCAATATAATTGGCTACCATTTGATACACACGAAGATTATTTTACGTTAGAATCATGTTCATGTTAGTAAGAAATAAAGTAGTTCACAGCTAGAAATTTCTACATAAGTATAAGAAAGGTATGAGGGTGTGACATATAGACGAACAAACAAGCGAATCTTTGAGTACACCGTTTTCCTCTAAGGAGGTACGTAAGAATAAAAATTAATCTTTCCATGACACCGAACGTAGTGAATGAGCGGTGACGCTATGGCCTCGCATTCAAGAAGGCGCGGGTTCGATTCCCCGTCCGGGCATTTAGATTTGGATTTTCCATGGTTTTCCCCTAAATCGCTATAGCCGAATGCCGGAATGCATCGTTGAAAAGAGCATGGCCAAATTCCTTCCCGTTCCTTATCCCCAATCCTATCCCGCCCCTAATAACCTCGACATCGACGAGGCGTAAGGCTATAAGAAAACAAAACAAAAATCTCTTGCCATAACGGAAAATGTTTCAACTTAATTACTCTGTATGTGATGAAATACAGTAACATGTAACAAAAACTTTTTTTTATTTATGGCTTTACGCCTCGTCGACGTCGAGGTCATTAGAGACGGGATGGGACTGGGGACAAGGAAGGGAAAGAAATTCGGCCATGGCATTTGAAGGAAGCATCCCGACATTCGCCTGAGGTGATTTGGGGTAACCATGGAAAACCCAAATCTGGATGCCCGGACGGAGATTCGAACCACCGTCCTCCCGAATACAAGGCCAGAGCGTTAACCACTCACCCATCACGCTTGGTGTAACAAAACAGGAATCATTAGAATAATCATATGTGGGTAGTCACATGATAGCAGTGGAGGTGGTTAGGTGACTACAGGCGGGTAGTTTCTGAAGTAGTGACGAGGCACTCATTACAGTGGGCGCTTTGCCTCGCCACTTTGCGTGTCCCACTGGGTGAGGTGTCCGCTCCGCCAGTGTGTGTGGTCCCTTATCTCAATTGGCTGTGTTCCTTCTCACCGCTCGCCAGTCCCGCATCGCCGCGCCGGGCGGGTGACTCAGAAAACCTCGGAACGTTCGGATAATTGGCCTCTTCCGCACCAGGAGCGCCGTGCGATGCGGGCAATGCCATGACGCTGCCAAAGTCGAGGATCCGTCGGAAACGGTCCTTCAGCAGATGTCGAGGACTGTGTACCAACACTTCCTGGTCGCTGAACGCATCAGGCTGACACGCGAGATTCCACTTATACTATCTAGCTAACAAGACTGTACTGTCATGTCAAGCATGGTAGATGAGCGACGACGCTCAGAAGTCGCATACTGGGGGACGTGAATTCGAATCCCTGTCGGACCATTAAGATTTCGGTTTTCAATGGTTTTGCAAATTCACTCCAGGCGATTACCGGCATGGTTTCTTCAAAAGGGCATAGCCGGATTCCTCCCTGTTCCTTTTCCCCAGTCCTCTCCGAAATCTAACTAGCATGATTTAGATGAGACGTAAAATCATAAACAAATATATATATATATACGGAAAATTATAAGAAAGATCCTTGGCCCAGATAAAACAGATGACAGATATAGACTTAAATCTCGAAAAACAACAGAAACACTGTCAAACCTCGCGTCAAACATCAGGAAACGAAGATTAATAGAAAAAATTAACAAATGGGAAGTACCACCAGACAATGATGTCATTAAGAGACCGGGGACGAAGTAGACTGAAGAAAGGAAGAGAATCCACGGATGAAAAAAATTAAAGCTGTATGGGAATTTAGAAAAGTGAATCGTTAAGGCTTTGCGTGATCGGACAGGATACAATTGCATATAATAACTTATATATATATATATATTTATGGGAGAGATTTCAGAACCCTTGGACATTCAAACAGGTGTGAGACAAGGCGATGGGCTCTCTCCTCTTCTGTTCAACGTAGTTCTAGACAAAGTTATTGAAGAATGGGTGAAAGAACTCAAGAAATGTAAGCGTTGGAAGCCAATCCCACTTGGTTTTCCCAAAAACAACTTCGCTTTTGCGGATGATTTGGCGATACTAGCAGAAGATGGAAAGAATGCCATCAAACAGCTTGAGACACTCAAAGAATGTGCAGAAAAAGTAGGGTTACAAATCTCATTCGAGAAAACTTAATTCGTATGCTCAAAGACAGAAATAGCAAGTTTGAGAACAAAATACGGTAAATTCAATAGGGCCCCATACTTTAAATTCTTCGGAGAATTCATCGAACCGACAGGCCTTGAGAAAATCTCAGAGAAAAATCACCTCCAAAAAGTAAAAAAAGCGTTAAGGATAGTCCAAAAATCTCTAAAACAAAAAAACCATGTCAAGACAGATCAAAAATAAACACCAAGACACAGTCATAAAACCAACTGTCCTCTACGCAAGTGAAACGTTAACACTTAACAGAAAACATGACCTTGATGAAATAAAAAAAAGTAGAGAGAAAAATCATTAGAAATATTCTAGGAGCAAGACTCAATAAAGATGGTTAGAGACTACAATCAATCAAAACAATAGAAAAGTTTTCAAATATCGAAATTGACATCAAGAAAAGGCGAATCAAATTCTTTGGTCACCTTAAGAGGTTGCCAGAAAATCTATTGACAAAAAAGATAATAGATTATCACTTAAATATCAACACCTTGGCTGAATGATCTTAAAAGTGCAAACATAGGAGCAACAGACATCTTAGAAAGAGACACCTTCAGACACCTAGTAGATAAATCTGAAATTATAACTGAGCAACCAAACCAAAACAATACAGACCAAAGTGATCGGAAGAACGAAAACAAGCTTTCTCGGGAAGAATGAAAGCCTGTTGGAACAACAAGAAAAACTCAAAGAAAACTTGATGCGGTCATTTGATTGACGTCTTCCATTTGTTGGAATAATAATAACTTGACTAGTTGATTTTACTTTTCAGTTTTCACGTCATATTTTTGCTTATGTAACCTCCTGGAGTTTACCATATAGTCTGATTCCAAAAACTTCACTAACTCATCTCATCCGCTCATATGTATCTGGCGGCTCAGCGTTTATGACGAAATGTTCTCGGTTCGAATCCCTAACTCGAGAAAGAGTTTCAAAGGCCCTTAACCCAAGCTTCAGTTTAGCACAGCTTGTTGTACAATGTAAAGTACACCAGAACGCTTTCGTGGTTCGGATTCCACATTCAACAGTAGGTCTTCTTTACCCGGAAGGATTACAGGATTAGGTTAGGTTACCCACGACACAGGAACAGGCGTAGCAAATCGAATTTTAGTCAGTCGGCGACAGAAACTCTCCGGTATATCCAGGCCAATAATGCCATTCGCAATATACGTAGATATATATATAGAGAAGAAAGTAAATATATTTTTATTTTCTACTATCTCCCTCATATCCCGTTCCAGTGTTGAAGGCAATGGCCTGTTACAGTCTGCTTCTGTCTTTTAGTTGGTCTTTCAAGAATTCGAGACAGAATGAATGTCTGAGACCTTGAAGTTATCCCTAAGTGAGGATGGAGCTCGGTTCCATGCTGCCCGTATATTGATGATGGGCCACTGGCTGCGAATTCAATTCCGGGTTAACTTGGCTCAATCATGATTCTCTATTGACCACATGAAAAGCATAGTATACACCAATAATTCATGGGTACAGAGAGCACATGGTTATTAGCTGCAATACGAATGCGCACAAAAAAAACATTGCGGTTGGCCAAAACAATAGCGACTTTAACACAGTTCACACAGTTAAAAAAAATGCGGATCCTATGATACGTGTTTACTTGTTGAGATTTGACGTACTAAAACTAAACAAACTCTCAAATACAGGATTTAAAGGTGTTCTGTAACCGCTATCGGACCAAAACTTGAACATCAGGTTGTAACAGCCCTCATACCTGAATTTTGAATGGTATTGTACTGTATGAAGTATTTGTAGTGAGCTAAAGTTTGCTTGAATATGATCTGGTAAGTTTGTTTAGTAATTTCTTGTAAATCAGTGTATATAGACTTTGTTTTATGAAAGAAAATTATTTAAAGTCCATTTAATATGTTTAAGAACCGAATGGTGCAAGAGAATTTCTTAAATGTTTGTAATTCCATGTATTAATGTAAGTTACGATGTCTACAGGACAATTTTCTACAGTTTGAAAGGATTTCTGTAAATAATTTTGTATTTAAGTATCTCTAATTACCATTTCTGATCATTTTGTAATGTTGTTAAGTAATTTTGTACTAATTCCGATTGTTTTTAATATGTTTGATTGTTTGAGTGATTGTTAATGATCGAGAAATATCGGGCGGATGTCTTTGAAGAATTCTCGTAATTTCAATAGAGACTATATAAACAGATCGGCTGGACAGAGCAGTTAGTTGACATTATTCAGTATTCAGTGTTACAGAGAGTTTCATTCATTCATCCAGTTAGTTCACAGAGATTATCTTTGCAACTGTTCAGAAGTGCATCTCTGTATTGTATCTATGCATGTGAATATCGCTGACTTTGTTTTGAAAACAATAAACAACTCTTCAACATTATCTTTTTGGTGGACTTTTTAATTAATCAATATAGTAATTAAACCACCGTAGTACGTAATAAGGTTCTCTGCTTTGTCGTCTACGGTAGCATAAAAACTTGACTGCAATGTTATCAATTCTTTGACCTGTCAGCAGATCAGACAGAGTATCTTGAGAAGTTACTGAATAACATGAACAAAGTGCTGAAGGAAGATTTTAGACTAAATACCAAAGCAAGACAAAAGTGATGAGCTGCAGCAGAAATTATACCAATAATAATAGATTAAATGTAAAAATAGGACCGGATGCGGTAGAAAAAGTAAGTTAATTTTGCTACTCGAGAAGTAAAATTACAACTGATGGCGGAAACATGAATTACTTTAAAACAGGATAGCAGTAGCAAAAGGAGCTTTCTTGAAAAAGAGAAATCTTTGTTTCATACACAGATCTATGACTAAGAAAGAACTTTCAACAACTCTGTGTGTGAAGCTCAGCACTTTATGAAAGTGAAGTAACTGACATTAGGAATACATGAAAGAAGAAAAATTAGAGCTTATGAAATGTGTTGTTATAGAACAATGCTGACATTTAAATAGACTAAAATGAACGTGTTTTGGAAATGATGGGAGGGGAAAGAAGTTTGTGGAAGAATCTTACAGAAAATATTTTAATATACGCGGGATTGGTTATTTTGTTGGTAGGGGGAAGGGTTGAAGGAAGGAACTGTAGAGGTAGACAAAGATTAGAGTATATGAAACATGTTTTTGAGGACAGGTTTTGAGGGGTATGTTGAGATGAAATGGGTGCCGCGTTGGCGCAAGATAGGAAGAGATGGAGGATTGCATCAAACTGATGACTGATGACGAAATAAAAAGTGTGTGAAATTACTACCGATAGTAGGAACATTTATATTATGTGTAAACCTAGGGGGTTTGATAACGTACCCGAAAGCTTGTGGGCATGCATCGCCTGTGTTCAAAAAGTAGAACAGACGTTTCGGTGTTGGCTGTATGCATCTTAATGCCATAAAGCCGACTTATTACAAATACCGAGACACTTTATTGATATCTTCTATGCTGAACGGTTTACGGAACACGGGAGTCCGCAGGTTTCGAGTTTATCGCCCCTGCGCCGAGCGGACAGTAATAAGCCACACTTGATTCACGGCGGTAGCCCCCTTGGCAGGTGTTTGGGCCTCCGCGCCTGAAAAATACACACTTGTCATCTACCGCGCTCCATTGTTTTGAGCGCGTACAAATCAACGGCTGCCTGTTCGCTGACGTCCCATTGCTCTTACCGCCTCAAGTGACGGGAAGAATTTACAACAAGTGAAGGATACACGTGTCCACTTCGGCAAACCAGGTCGCACTTCGTCTTATGACTTTTACTTCTTACATGTATCTCAGATTTCAACCTAGGACACTTCATATCCCGAAAAGACACATCCAACGTTTGACGGCTCAGTATGTTAACCTCGCATACCGTGGCTCTTCAGTACCAACTGCGATGCATCTGTAAAGTGTTCAATTGTACCTGCCTTCCTTCTTCGGAAGCTGTATACAAGGTGATTGAAAACTATAACGATAAAGACAATTAAGTTTTTCCCGGCGTATGGTAGACAGGAATTCTTCACGGGTCTTCTGCCGGATAAGATCTTTTAAAAACGACGTTTCGGCAGTCACCTCCGCTGCCTTCATCTGGTGAGCTGTCATCGCGAAGTAGCTGCCGCGACGGTTCGGCACCGAATGTGTGCGCCTCGTGGTACTGGCCAGTCGCGGCAGCTACTTCGCGATGACAGCTCACCAGATGAAGGCAGCGGAGGTGACTGCCGAAACGTCGTGTTTAAATGATCTTATCCGGCAGAAGACCCGTGAAGAATTCCTGTCTATAGCGATAAAGCTTCGTATGTTGTGCGAAAGGGCAAATTGATGATGTTTTAGGAGGGGACCCATGTCTGCATAACGTGATTTGGCTACTGTGGGGCGTGGACGTTTGACAACTGTTCGGATGTGGTGGTGAATGTAACCAAAGAAACTCAACAATAGAACCACAGCGTACAGTAATTACGATATGGGTTCAAAACTTTGAACTCTTACTTCAGTTCAGTCAGTTGTGTAGTGACTCATTGGTTAACGCATCTTACTGGGGATCGAAAGGCTCCCGGTTCGAATCCCTGTATAGCCGGGGATTTTCACAGGCACTTAACCCGACATTCAACTCTAGTACAGCTTGCTGTGTAATGAAATACAGGAGTACGCTTCCGTGGTGCGTATTCCACGTTAAACTGTAGGTCCCCTGTACCCGGTAGGATTGCCGGGTTAGGTTAAGGCAGTACGAGAGGGGTGGATTGCACAGCCAATAAAAACCCTGTCACCAGGTCATTACGACCACACGAAATTATTATAGTACAGAGACCATATCACCGATTCAGAAATTCACTGTAACATGTGGCTATGTGCTCAATACGAGCGTATCGTTGATCCACGCTATAAGCTTCTCCTCTGATGTTACAGAAGTATCAATGCAAGATACGCTTATTCGCTACATCTTACAAATAGGTAACCAAGCTTTTTCTGTTTTTCCCTTTGTTACCGCATTGAGAAAAAAACCACCAAACTAATTTCGATGGGGTTTTCACTGTTTGATAGCTTGTCTACCTTAACAACTGTGGTGACTTTGTGACTGAAGGACGGAGGATGAAATGATAATTTGTTTATAATTAGAACATATAGCCGGCGCAGAGTACACTGCATCTAAGATAAACACGCCTTTTACAACTCAAAAAATACCACCAAAGATCATACTACATTACAAATAGACACGCGTTTGATTCTTTTCATATTGTTTTTTTATTATTATTTCATAATTTTTCTGAAATATAGTAAGTTAGAATTTGAGGAAATGTAAATAAAACTACTACATCAAAGATTAGTACTCCAATAAACTGTGATGTTTACTTTAAGGTGAAGGTTCAACGATACTACACTACAAACCTCAGATATTATCCTAACCAAAGTTCCTGCTCAATATCTACATTAAATTGCATTTGTGTAGAATCTTTTCTCTTCTTATTGAGATGCCAAAATATCACGTAGCGTTGTAGACATTTAATTAGTAAATTCTCAGTTTTTATAAATTACATTACGCTAAAATACAAATTTAAAATTTCTGATAAATGGAGGAACATTGTTCCAGAATGTATTCTCGACTGTAAATCTGTATTTCCGTGAGTCATTTTCTTTAAAAAGTACTTAAAACTACCAGTAATGATATTTCCAAGATTTTAGTCTATAGCACTCTACTAATGGATTATATACCTGCATAATTTTTGATCTTTTGTTTCAAAGTTAATCATTTTAGCATTTTTTAAAGTCTTTAATTTCATGACATCCTTAAAACTGAAATGATTTTACTCCTTCTTACAGCATAATTCAAAAGATTAAAGTTCTAGACACAATTCAGCTATCATATATTTGGCTACATCGTGTGGAATCAAACGCCAATTTAACAAAGCAGCAAGAAAGATTGCAAACGTCCTCTGAACCTTGAACATTAAAGCAGTAATAAATAGTGCACGATTGCATCAGTAAATCATAACAGTCTGCTGTAATGTACAGTGCGGGTTGCGTCTTCCATTAGAGCAGGGGAAGCAAGAAATCCCGCACCTCAAACATGGTACATGTCCTGTTTCAATACGTGACATCAGTATTGGCAAAGTATACGATTTGTGCCAAATCTGTGGGTGATACGATGTTCTGAATATCATTATCGAATTCAGGAGGCAGAAATACATACCTACTTTTGCAAACAAGATTTTTTTTCACATTGCTTAGTGTAATGTAAGCTTCGTATATGATTCTGAGGTAGAATGTCAAGGCGTAACGACTAAACGGGGGTTGTAGAGAGGGCGTTATGAAAACTAATTTCCTGATGAGAGGCTAGGATGACAAAGATATATTTACTTCACAAGTCAAAAATTTTTAGTGTCCCAGCATGTAAGAATTCTCACGACTTTCTTCATCTACAGATACTAGTCTGTTGAAAATTGGGTTAACTACTTTGATATAATGTCCTCTTAACATTCACCACTCTTATTTTGCAGAGAAGTCACACAAATTAAATTAAAAATGGCGAAATATTAGAGTGACGCACAGCTATGAGATTCCGCAAGCACTGCAAAATTAAAGAAAATCTCTTGAAACTTTGGTTGATTCCTTTGTTTTAATGTTTTCTTGAAAATTCAGCTTCTTTTAGTTGTAAAAAGTGACACGAAATTAACAAACACAAAATATATGTCCGAGTTACATATCAGTAACGCCGGCCATTTTTATCGATACACGAAAAGAGAGAAAATCGATTAATTCCGTTCTAAACAAAAGTGGCATTTCCAAAATGGCTGTCACAGAACGAAATTTTCGTGATTTTTTTCCCTCTTGGTCCAGGCCGCGTTTCAACGACCTTTAGGTCAAAACGAAACTGTGTAGGTTGATGTGATCTCTGAACTAACAATTTTGTGTAATTTTTGCAGTGTTGATGGCATTTCACTGTTGCACAGCGACTCACATTTCAGCATTTTTAGTTTCATTTGTGACGACTTTCCCGTAAAATGAGAGTGGGAAACGTGAAGAAGGCTTTGTACTGAAGCAGTTAACAAATTTCAACAGGTTAGTGCTATTTTCGGATAGGTGAAGAAAGTCGTGAAGTCTCCTTAGAGTTGATCCTCTAGAATTCAATGCGGGTCGAAGTCTCGTCGGTAATTTTCTCCGTCAGTTTTGTCCGTATACCCCGGCGAGGCAGGATACAGCTTCCAGCTCCAGCGCTGGACAACAGACCGGAAGGGCCTCTGGCAGACGCACACGACAGGAAGTGGGGCCACCCTTTGTGGACTGCGCTGCCCCCGGGGGCGGCGGAAAGGTGAGGGGCGGACAACAAGTAGAACACCTCTCCCGGTCCACTGTGCCAGCGAGAGGTAGCCTCCATCAGCTAAATGTAGCGAGACTTCCCGTCGCAGACGTAATTTGTCAAGCAATCCTGCATAACATTTCCAGCCAACCAGGCTCTGTCATCAGTCCTATAAACTTTACTCAGGTGGACAGTCAATATACTCCTGCAAATCATTTAAATTTTCTTAATTATGTAATATGTTTAACAAACTCAAAACAGACGATTTTTTTTTAAAGTTAATCTTAAATTTCTAGCTTTCTAACATTATTAAAGTAAGTGGTAATAATGAAATATTGTTTGTGGAGCTCGGGAACTCATTGTTGTTGTGGCGCGGAAAGGCTCGTTAGCTAGCTACCGCACAGTACAGTAGGGATGTTGATATTTTAAAAAATATCGGATTTTCGATATATCGATATTTTTGAAAGTATCAATATCGGGTTCGATATATCGAAGAAAAAATATCGATATATTTTATCGAAACAATGTTACAAAAATTTCTGAAACAGAATGCTTTTTCACGGCGTTACGGTTAAAAAAAAAATGTATCAACAGCATCAGACATTTTTACTAAAATGAAAGGCATAATGTGTATATTTTACTCTAAGCCTTGTAAAACCAGAAAGAGATCCCAGGTAAATCTTGGCTTTAGTGAATTTATAAGACTGATAAAACAACAGTAGAGGCATTTATTTAGGTAGAAGTAATTAAACAGGACTGTGTGTTTAAATATGGTCCTATAAATTTTATTTGATCATGTAGATTTTATTAATTTTCATCCTTTCTTAAAATTCTATCTTGAATTAATTTAGTTCATGTGCAACGCGGCTAGCCGTCTTCTTTTCCACCAATAATAACTAGATATTTTCTTTACGAGGAAAGCGTAAAACTGACAACTTATTTTTTTAAATATCGTCTCCAATATTCATATTTTAGTATCGATATATCGTCCTAAAATATATCACTCGTAATTATCGATATTTTCAAAAAAATGATATCGATATTTCGATATATCGATATTTTATCAACAGCCCTACAGTACAGCCCTCGCAAAGTGTTCGCAGAGTAGGCGTCGAGAGAGGACGTAGAAGTATATAGTATAGTATTGGCTTGTAGGGTGCTGAGGCAAGGATTGTGCATATAAATTCATAGTAGTAAAAGAACTGTATTAAAAGTAATTAAGCCAGTTGGTTTAGAGAAGAGGAGAGAAGGTAACTCTCTGATTATATGCTCCGTGAGAAGCGTGACCAGGGGTAAGTTGCAGTGTATTTGGAAGCAGCGATTAACTTGGAAAGAGCGATAAAGTCCCATCACTCGGCTGGCAATCGTCCGCGTCCAGCTGTACTCGTCCGTGTGAAGCTGTGATCCGGATGACACGCTGGGAACCGGGGAGAATGTCTGAAGCACCGCCTCGCCACTTGTCGCCCTAATTAATATTTACGTTTATTCGCTTTATAAATACGTCCGCCATTAGCGGCGTCATCACACAGAGATTTTCCAGACACGGCTGAGCGGCGCACTAACTCATTCCCGACCTCCGAACTCCTTTCATCTCGCACGACACTATTTCTTCTTTTTCCTTTGAGGAGACAACCTGTGCGGGATGCCCCTAATTATGTGCTACAAATATAGTCCCGGCGTCAGCCCGTAGGTAATTGGCAGTGGCGTGACCTTATAAAACGTTTCGGCACAGTCACGCTACTCAAAATCGCGTCAACTTGTGAGACATGGATCACGAAGTATGTGTACTTCTGCATGTATGTTTACACAATAACAGTTTTCTTTTCTTACTCCTATAAAATAGCTCAATCACACCACGCTAGAATATAAAGTATTCCATTTTTTTTTGTGTTTAGTCTTTTATATCGGACAACTTCTTCAACAAACTCATTTGATGATAATAATAATAGTAATAATTGATAAAATTGCGATGGAGCGTCGCTCCGGTGGCAATAGCCCTACACACTCCCTTTTCTGCTTTCTTCTTCCAACCTATTTTTTCCCTCTACTAATTTTTACTTTAAATTCTTTCTGTATTTCTGGTAAATTATTCATCCCTTCTCTTGGTAGTTTATTCCAATCCCTTATACCTTTTGCTATGAAAGAAAATTTCCGCACACCCTTATGTCTAAAATCCAGTGCCAGCTTGTGGTCATTGTCATCTTTACTCTTCCATACATATCTCTTAATTTTCCCAACAATATCTTTCCATGCTTAATCACCAATATATGCCTCGTATACTCCCATGACTCTCTTCACCTTTCTTCCATCCTCCAATGAATCCCACTCCACCTCCTTAATCATATTAGTTACCGATTGTGATTCTTACAGACAATTTAATAACTAGCTTCTAAACCCGTTAAAAATGACCGGGTTGAAGCTGATACCTGGCTCATAATTTAAATAAACAAAAAGCAACAAATAAAAAAGAATTGAATTAAAAATACTGTTTAATAATGACGACTCCTCTGGATGTAAATATGCTGTGTTATGTCGTCGCGTGGTTCGTTGGGTAACAAAGCTATTTAAAGGCGCATTCTCTGATCTTTTCGGCGCATGCTTAGGTTTACTTTTGCATCATTTACGTAACTGGAAAGTTATATCAAGGAATAAGTCATAATCTACAGTATATAGAGAGCAATAACAAGGGACGGAGCTTATATCCGTTTTTCATCCTTTTGTACCAGTGTCCACGTCTCTGCTCCATAACCTTCGATACTCCATACTTAAATGGTAAGAAAGTGGTAACAGCACTACTGGAATGAAGGTAGAATTGACGCAATGCTGCGGAGTGAAAGTAAGTCATGGGGAACCTCGAGCTATGTTGGACCCAGTGGTGCAGGGGAGGGATGAGATGGACATGGACTGCCCAAATGTAAATAAAGATATACTACCACAGTCAAGCAGCCTTTGCTTTTTATATCTGTAAATCTTCTATGAAACATAGGTTCTAACAGTCAAGTACGAAGTAGAAGTGTCTCTTGTGCGCTTAAATAAAATGTGAGGCTCTAAAGAATATTATTTGTTTGACTGACTAATAAGCTAAAGATAGACGTATTGCTATTTACATCTATGGCGGCAGCTCCGAATACTAAATACTACCTTTTAAAAAATTACATTTATTTGGAAGGTTACTATCTACTGCATAATTTCGTAAGGTAACTCATTCACTCACCTCGATAGCTATTGGCTGGAGAACGGTGTCACATGTCAGCCTTCGCTCGCAAAACAGCGATCAGAGATACCATTAGAAGAAATTCGTGGTTATGTCAAAAATTTAGTATCCAAGCAACTGATACCAAATTAATTGTAATAATAAATTCATTAAGTTTGCGTTTCGTAGCGCTTCATAGTTTAAAAAATATAGATGAACGTGGATCTGCTTTTCAGTAACATGTTACTAATGAAAGCAACCTAAAAAAAATTATTACTTACGGTCTCTGCTGTAACCACGATTGCCAATTGTCATTCCGGCATGGGATAAATTTCAAATTAATTAAAACATTCACCAATGATGTTGCTTCACCAAACTTTATGCATTACGGTTTATTTGCGTTTCAGGTATTTTACTGATAACTTTCGTTAATATTCGCTGTACGTAAGTTATTAGATTATATTAAGTGGACATCAGACCAAGTACGTTACCGAATCAACTATTCTGGCAATTATTTTCTTCGGAGTTGCTCAAATATTTAATAATATGCACTGTGTATTAAGTTCTATGGCCGTTACAGATACTATGACCAATGATTACATTATGAGTGTTGGCCCCGTCTCAGTAAAAAACAATGTGATGCTTTCGAAGCAAACAGAAAATTTTTAAATTTTGTGGAGTGAACTGTCAAATAAAAGTGAAGTTTGTATTTAAGCAAGTTCAGGTCTACTACCTTTGAAACAATTATACGATTGCACGATCTTACCTGTCCGTGTTTAATACCTACATTTAATAATACTTCTGAGTTCTTCAAGTTCAAGAGATTTTGTTCGCCCTAAGGGTGAAACACAGGCCAAGTTCATATTTTCTCAAATCAGGTCAACCTGTTGTAATCTTTGACCTTAAAAACTGGAAGTATTCCAAACCAGGGACAATACGCAAAAAACGGTCACAGGCTTACACTAGTACTTAAATAACTGAACATTCATATGTGTGCAGTACAACACATTATGCTAGTGACGCATAGACTTTATGAATACCGGAACGAATTAAAATTGAATGATTTGAAATTTGGTGCTATAGAAGGATGCTGAAAATCAAGTAGACAAGTAAAGTACAAAATGAACGTGTTTTTGAAATGATGGGTGAGGAAAGAAGTTTGTGGAAGAGGCTTACAGAAAGAAGAGACAAGATTAGGGGCCACGTTTTATGACATGATAGATTTGTCAAACAGTGGAGTGATCAGTCGTAGGTAAGAACTTTAGAAGAAGACAGAGATTACAGTAGAACATACGAAGCATATAATTGAGGAGTAGGATGTGAGGGGTAAGTTGAGATAAAGATGTTGGCTCAAGGTTGGAAGGTATGGAAGGTTGCATCAAACCAGTCGAGAGACTAATGACAGCAACTGAAGCATCAATGGTGTCAAGTGCAAAGCATATTTTACTATAATAATAATTTAATAGCAATGGAGCACACGCTCCGGTGGCAATTTCCCTACACCCAACTTCCCCCTATCCTGCACCAACCTACATTTGCCCTCTACAAATTTTAACTTTAAATTCTTTTAACGTTTTCGGTAAGTTATTCATCATTTACAACATCATAGGTTTTATTACTGTAACTAGAAACAATACGAATTTTTTTTTTGTTGATCAAATGATATAAGATCAGAGAGTCTGCCAATTGAAATATTATTTTTTTCTTTCAAATGATCTAAAGAAAATTGTTTCATATTTGACATAAGGTTTGGCCATAATGAGTAAAACATAAATCGACTTATTGCGCAGTGAGAATGGTGGCAAATTGTCTGCAGCAGTTACAATTCACGGCGGAGAACAATTTCCAGCTAGACATTTTAGCTTCAGCACGGAGAGGGGGCCGTCACTATTACGCGTCGTATACGTCTGTAAGTAGCGCACGGCAGAGAATGGAATTTAAGCTCGTTTTTTCTGCCGGAGAGAGCGCGAATAATGCTTGAAGCCATTTTCATTTCCTGGCCGAGAAAACCGCGCCCGCTCCAAGGATCTCAAAGGACACACACACACGTGTGGCAGTAATAAGGAACCAGCAGAGCTCGGAAATAAATTCGCGCTCGCCCAAGTACAAAGGGGCTTTCGCAGGAGCCGAACCACCTTGGAGCTTTAATTTCTTTTGCGAAAGAATTTTTGTCCTCTTCGGGCGGCGCCAAATTTCTCCCCGTTTCCCGCAACAATCCGAGGCAATTTCTACGTCTCTTTGGTCGAGGACCGGCTTCTCTAATATTCGAAACGCCGTGGATTCGAGAGAGGGTCCAAGGAAGCTTTGAGCTCCAACCTCTGTACTCACATCGTGTCCCAGGGACACAAAGAAAATACATTCCGCTGCCCACTGCTGTTTCACAACCGTTCTGATGACTGCGATGACTTTAATTTCTGTGAGTCCTGTATATTCAAATGACATGAAACGTAGTGGTACATGCGATAATCACAAATGGTAGCCAGTAACAGAAAACTGGTGGCGATGAAATTGTATTCATATTGTAACTGCCCTCAAAACTAAAATTAAATGGAATGGTATTTTATGAAGCACTTATAGTTTGGCTGAATATAATCTTGTTTGTTTGTTTTACAGTTTACTGTAAATCAATGTATAAAGAGTTTGTTTTATGAAAAGAAATTATTTAGAGGGCATTTAATATGTTTAATAACAGAATTATGCAAGAGAATTGCTTAAATGTGTGTAATTCCAAGTATTAATGCAAGTTACGAAGTCTAAACGACAATTTTCTACAGTTTAAAATGATTTCTGTGAATAATTTTGTGTTTAAGTATCTTTAATTTCCATTTCTAACAATTTTGTATTGATTGTAAATGATTATGTATTAATTCTAATTGTTTTTAATATGTTTCAATTGTTTAAGTATTGTTTATGTTCGAGAAATGTCTGTCAGAATCCTTTGAAGTGTTCTAGAAATTTCTATGTAGTTTATATAAAGTGAACATCCGAGACAAAGAACCAGTTTTCACCGACTCAATTTACGACGGCCAAGGACAGTATTGTCTGTGGAAGAATTGTTGTATACAATCGCTGGATTGTATGTATGCATATAAACAGTATCTTTGACGTCGTGTTTATGAAAATAAAAGCAAATTTAAACTGAACTGTATCGAGGACTAGTTATTTATCATATTAATTAAACCAAGAACAATCTAATAATATAGCTGTTGCCCGCGACTATGTACGGGTGGACTTAGAATTTTATTGCTAGAATTGGATATACAAAACCGTAAGTTACGTAAAGGTGACCCAAAAAGCACGGAGTAAGGATTATATGATGAGGATCATACACAAACTGGCTGCGAGAAAAACAAAGCCTGAGTGACCGATATAGCATTACAGCGACTTATACACGCAATTCGTCTGTCTGCCACCAGTGGTATATTTTTCGAAATTGCATTACAAAATTCGTTATTTATACCGAAGAAAGTATCCTACATTCTTCCTAATTATATATAGTATTTCCTTGTCAAATTTCAACAAGTTCGGTTTAACCGTTTAGTCGTAAAAACTTAACAGATAGAGTGACAGAGCTATTTTCACACTATGACATTAATATAGACTGTAGCTAGTAATAATATTTCCAGGCAGTTTCACCTTCGTTGACATCACATTTCGAAGACTTAAAACAATTTGGCGTTTCACGCATAAGACACGATAAATATAAATTTTAATAATTTAAATTCTCTTAGATAGTGCGATGTTATTATATAAGCAAAGTTTCGTGATAAGTTGTATTTGTCTTTGATGTAGTGTAATCTTTGGCACCTGTTTGTTTAGGGAGCGAAGGGAGCTTTCATCTTTGATGAAGTGGGATCTTTTGCGCCTCTCAGCTTATCTTACAAACAGTTTATCATTTATTGATCCGTCCACCATTAAAGTAGAATCTCAGGCGATACCGACGTTTTTAAGTTGGGCCCGAAGTTTATATATAAGTAGTTGGAAGCTTCGGGTCCAACTTAAAAACGTCGGTGTATATATATATATATATCGAAGTAATATATATATATATATATATATATATATATATATATATATAAAGAAAATTAAGAAAAAAATAAAAACGTCCATACCGGTTCTATAGTTTTTGCTTGATGCGTGTTTTTTTTTTTTTTTTTTTTTTTTTTTTTTTTTTTTTTTTTTAAATCTCAGAAACAGTCGCTTATAGATATATACATGTAGCGATTCACTTAATGACTCATCTGACGTTAAATTGGCTTCAAAAGTTTTCTCTGTGTTTATTTGATTCGATTATTAATCTCTTGATCTCAAACTATCACATTCAGCATTATCTGCATCAAATTCTCATATCTTGTATTCCTCTACATTACTTATCTTCGACTGTTTCCTCAAGTCTCCATATTTGACCACCAGATTTTCCCTTCTTATTGTTGGATTCTTCCAAAAATTTCTCTCCTCTCCCTTTATTTTTAGATACCTTCATTTCGTACTTTATCGGTCCACTTAATTTCCAACATGCTTGTGTAACACAATATTTAGTTGCTTCAATTTTCCTTCTTTCAGGTATTACAGGATCCACCATTCACTAAAATAAAAGTTCACAGCTCCTAACACAGGGTTTTAGAAGAGTCCTATGTCCATTTTTTAAATTTAAATATTTGACTTTTTTAAAAATTGCTATTTTCTGCTGATCTATTGTGGTTTTGAAATAGTTCTTATCCGTCGTAAGTAATAATTTTGCTTCCTATATAAAAGAAATCGTTTACTTCTATTATACCTCATCCGAACCAAAACGATTAATAATTTTGCATAAATTCTAAAATTACATAGATTCACTGCAATTAACTATAGTACCTTCAGCAGAAAGTTATTGTCCAATAAGCTAAATATCACTGTATTCAAGCAAAAATTGAATCAGCAACATCGAAGTAATGTTTGAGCCCTCCAAGATTGATGTTCCTGTTGAGGATTCGAGAAGTTTTTCTGGCATGCAGAAAAAGTGGAAACACGGCCTCGTTACTACTAACCTGTTATTCACGTTGCAGGAATGCAATTCTGTCCTATTGCCACGGGAGTATCGTGCCAGGATATTTAATTTGGCGCGTTGGGCCCTCACAATAAATATCGGCAACACCTCCAGAGAGCTCCTCAAGACCGTTCCGGATTCCCAATCCTCGCCCACTTCTCTCGTGCGAATTCCTGACTAGCAATTCCCCCGTGCGACTGTCTGCGTATTTCGTCCGATTCTTCCGCTCCTACAGCCCAGTGGAATGCGCCCTATCGGAAGTGATCGTTTATTGCTGTCAGCATTAGATCACTGCCGACTCACAATTTTGTTTCAGAAAAAGGTGTTCTTTTATCGGATAACTGGTTTGAACACCCGTCAGAAATGATGGGAATCACCTATGGTGGTAGAAGGAATTTGTTCTCGAAAAGTTTCTAATGAAAAACGAATATTCGTTCTGGCCTCTCATTCGGGAGGACGCCGATTCGAATCCCCGTCCGGGCATCCAGATTTGAGTTTTCCATGGTATCCCCAAATCACTCCTGGCGAATGGCGGGATGCTTCCTTCAAAAGGTCATGGCCAAATTGCTTCCCGTTCCTTGTCCTAATCCCATCCCAACTCTAATCACCTTGACGTCGAAGAGTCGTAAAGCCATAAGTAAAAAAATTAAAAAAGCTAATAACGACCTCTGTTCCTGATATTTTTCGTGATGGGAGTAAACTTTATCTGATTAGATCGTCGAAGTATTTTGTCTTTAAGCAACTGTACTATCTGTCTTTAAATGGCGAAAATTTGTAATGCTATTAAAAAGTTTCTGAGTAAGGTATAATTTTAACAAGGAATAACTATTATTTATTTGATTGATATATTTCGTGATCGCGTCAGTCTTTCGACTGGTTTAATGCAATCCTCCATCCCTTCCTATCCTGTGCTAACCTCTTCATTTCTACATACCGCTTACAACCCACATCCCCAATTATCTGCTTCATATATTCTAATCTCTGTCTTCCTCTACAGTTTTTACCTTCGACTGTTCCCTCCACTAACAAATTAACCAATCCAGCATGTCTCAAAATATGACCTACCAGCCTGTCTCTTCTTTCTGTAAGCTTCTTCCACAAACTTCTTTCCTCACCCACCATATCCAAAACTCGTTCATTTCTCACGTTGTCTGTCCACTTAATTTTCAGCATTCGTCTGTAGCACCACATTTCAAATGCTTCAATTTTCTTTCTTTCCGGTATTCCTAAAGTCCATGTTTCGCTACCATAAAGTGTTTTAAAAAGTTCTATCTAATTCCTAGATCAATATTTGAAACTAAAAGGTTTCTCTTTTTCATGAAGGCTCTTTTTGCTAGTTCTATTCTGCTTTTAATATCATTCCTGCTTCGGCCATCGGTTGTAATTGTGCTTCCCAAGTAACAGAATTCACTTACTTCTCCTATTGGATCTATGTTTTGTGAAAACCTTCTCTGACGTTTTAATAAACCTGTTTCTTCTGTCAAAATTTCTTGGGTTATGTTATGACCTAGTTCTAATAGGCTAACTGCTACATACGTAGAACACAGCGTAAATATCGGATGTTCTTCTCCTTAATTGAATTTCTGATCGTCGTGAGTAAAAATAAGGCAACTGTAAATTTAAACGAACGTAGCACTCTATTTTTTTAATCTCTGCCTCGATTGATAATTATTTATCTCCACCAATCGTATTTTAGTGCAGTTACTTACACAATAGACAATTGTCTTTTAGCTAGCGTCCGAGTTACATTTCTTATTAGCAATGTAAGTGCAAATGTGATAAAATGCAGTTATTTATTTGAAATTTCCTGGTTAGACGAGCAGCGCTGTGGTGGCGTCAAGTGTAAGTAACTGCTGTTCGGGTATTATCGGACTCACCAAAGGTTTTCAAGTCGTCATGTTCACATCCAGCATCTAGGTTCTATGCATTTTCTTAAAGTGGATGTTGTTCTCTTCATAAGATAACGCCATCTGCATTTCAGAATGAAATAAATATTTTGTATTGTAATGTTACAAGTAGGCAAAGTTCTAAAGTTATCTAATTTTTGTGGTTGAAATTTAAATTGTAATCAAAGAGAGTTTATTTTCATTGGGTCGTTTCGGAAGTACTGCCAGTCGTAGTTGGTATTTCGTTTTTGGTGTACAGTCGTAATTATCACTTCCTCATTTTTTTTTTTTTTTTTACTTAGGGCTTTACGCCTATTCGACGGCTAAGGTCACCAGAGGCGGGATGGGACTGGGGACAAGGAAGGGAAAGGAATTCGGCCATGGCCTTTTTGAAGGAAGCATCCCGGCATTCGCCTGGAGTGATTTGGGGAAGCCATGGAAAACCCAAATCTGGATGCCCGGTCGGGGATTCGAACCCGCTTCCTCACGAATGCGAGGCCAGAACGTTAACCGTTCACCCACCACGCTCGGTCCGTCATTCGTATTAATGCTCTGGGTAGTGAGAACATGCAGGACGGAAACAACAATTAATTAAAATCAGTGATACCGCAGATTGTCAGGCTAGTGCTCTGCCCCTACACTGCCGGAGCCTATGAAAATTTACAAATTGGCTGAACTGTATGAACCTGAAGACAAGTACAGGGCCATTGTCTGGCGTTGGACAAGTAAGGTGCAGCGATTTACTGTGATTAAGCATCGAAGGAAGCATTAAATTTCTTGCTAAGGAAATGCAGGATCCATCGGAAAATTGTGGCAGACTGTAAGCCAGTATCATGACTAAATTTTGTCACACTTGGAAGTCTATAAATGAGGTAAAGTTTTCAGGTTGCGTAAAATGTAGCGTTAATGGAAAGTACTTTCGACATTTTGGGACAGAGAAATAATTCCCCCCCCCCCCTCCCCTGCCGAATACGATTAATAAGCTTACAACAGGTATAAATGCACCGAAAAGTAGGGTGGCTGTACGTGAAGTCTACTTCTTCTTTTTCTTCTTCACTATCTTGATCTGACTTTAGATCTCGGTTATATTTTTCGACTTTTGTGATAAATGTATCTTTTGTTTGTGAAATGTGTAGCTTATGGGTCGACGAAGGGGAACCGTCGCGGCATTCGTCTTGATGACTGCGGAAAACCGCATAAAAATCGCAGTCACGACGGACTGTACGCGGGGACAAAGGCTCGTGCCCGGTCCCTTTGTACCTCCCCGACCCAGTGTGTGTGGAACACCTCAGTGCAATCAGCCAACCTGGCGAGTTTTAAACTACGCGCATGAATAATTATGTTGAAATAAATGAAATAAAGTGGAAAATCTGAGTAGAGTATGGTGATTCTCCTCAGTTTCGAATTTTTAGACTAGGAAATCTGTAATCAATTAAAATACATTCCGGCAGCCTTTACCACCGGGTACATTTGCTACCCTGATTCGTTTGACAGCATACTCAGGAGATGTTCAGAGATCTGGGATTAGGGGAGGTGTGGTTAGTGCCATACTCTGGCCATCCTACCTCTAGGAGATTTACGTGGGTTGACAACTGAGTGGTTGGAATCATCTTGCAAGTTCAGCCTGATTTTCTGTTTATTCGGTATTTGAAGCTAGCCCATCTCTTTCGTAGACAACATGGCGGCCAAAATCAGCATCTGAGAGAATCAAAATATGATTGCATAGACTTATCGGTCGTTTCCAAAGTTATCTTGGTTGACGGGGTTATACTTCGTCAATGTTCTGCAAGCTGTGATTTCAGAAGTCATTCTGAGCCACAGAATGAAACGTCAGGTTTCACACAGTGTTGACCATGTGCAGAACCCTATCTGCGAATAGCTCCCCCGCATCTGTCGCGAGGTGCTGGCCATCTGCTGCCCCGCATGGGGGTCGCGTGCCACCCTAATTGGCAGCCTCGTTGAGTCGGCTGATTAGGAACGAGCGACGCTCACCTGCCTCTTTGACTGATGTCTCCATTCACTGAATGAGGGTCGGTCATTCAATTAGGATTTGTGCCCTTATTCTGTAAACTGTGTCTATAAGGAATACTACTGGGCTAATCTCGGGTCAGGCGTCAAATTTATATTACGTATGCTTTCCCGAAATATACCAAAACGAATGATAAAAACATTATCACTGCTATTTTCCCCTTTTTCTTTATTTGTAAAAAGACTGATACAGGTCGTAAATCACTGGCTGACAAAAAATTGAACCACTCAGAAGGATAGGAGGAACACGGGTTGAGAAGGGTTACAAAATCGACTGAAATTTACATATAACTTTGCAGTATGTGCCCACTTATCAGTATGAGTTTGCTCCCCCTTCTGTCTGGATTCATGCACTCCATTCGATTAGGAAGGGTATCAAAAGCCGCTGTATCCTCTCCTGAGGCAAGCTGGCCCAAAACTGTTGTAACTGGTCCTTGATATCCTGGATTCTGGCACTGGGACGGAGTTGATGTCGGAGCTGATTCCACCCATGTTCTATCGGGGACAGATTTGGGGATCTTTCTAGTCACAGGAGTACCTCAACATCACGCAGACAGTTATACAGACACGTGCCGTGTGTGGACGAGTGTTTTTCTTTTGAAAAATGGCATCATGGTCCTGTCACGTGAGAGATAACACTTGAGGATGCAAGATGTCCGTGACGTGCCGTTGTGCAGTCAGTGTTGCATCAATCACCGGCAGCCGCGACCTGTAGTCATACCTGATGGCTCCCTACACCACAACGCCAGGGAGAAGGGGACTTATCCCAGATAACCACCATACTCGCCGACGATGGTCATCCTAGGTAATGCAGAAATAGTGACACAATGAATGGCGTCGCATTTTATTCAGCGATGAATTGCGGTTCTGCAATTTATTCTTCACTCATAGATAACGCTGTTGTAGCTACATATGAATAAAGGTTAACTTTATTTTGTAAGGTTCAAAATGTTTTACATTGTAAACTAACTACAAAGAAAAAATATCTTTCGTTTAAAACCACGTATTAATTAATAGTTTTTTGCATTTATATTCAATCAATGTAGAAAGAAATATGTATAACACTAGTACAAAGTAAAGGCTATGGGAGTTATTTAGATAAAGGACAGTGAAGAAACGAATTGCCAGAATACTGCTTCAAATTCATCATTTTGGACGATCTTGGAAGCTAGTTATTAATAATGAATTAATTTGTATTTTGTAGTATTTACAACATCGTTAGTAACAAAAATATTCATGAAGAAATATTTCAAAAGTTTTGTTTTGTTTGTTTGTTTGTTTGTTTGTTTACAGTTCCTTTTGGCTGATAAGACTGCTGAAGAAACATTGCATATGACATTATGTCTTTGTTAAACGTTCAAACTTCGTGCTGTCGTTTGGAGTTCTGTTTGTCTAATGCCTTGTTTTTGTGGCGAAATTAATGACCGTCTCAGCATATGCCTCGACCAATGTAATAAGGGAGCCCTATGGGATGAACACGAGAAATCCTTAATATTTTATGTAGTGACATTTCCATGTATATTTGCTCGGATGATTTCATTAGAGTTAAAGAAATGTTTAAACGATCTGGGTTGTCAAACTGTTGCCCTATTTTATGACAGTGTAGTTAGCCTCATTTGCGTGTGAAGTTGGCAAACAAACGTATCGCATTTGAAATGCGTGCGGCATCAATCCTGCCAATTTTCAGTATCCGCACAGTTTCATGTCAACAGGGACAACGCAAAAACCCCTAAATGACCTGCATCAATCAGCCGCCACCGTAAACCCTGTGTGCCTTCCCCCAAAAGCGCGCCTCTGCGTTTGATCGTCTCATAATTCCGATTTAATAGAACGGATATTAATTTTAGTAGCTATTTATCATTTATACGCGTCCAACGCGCAAGACCCGTGTTTCAATATTGCTTGCTAAAACTAGAATTAATTAGCTGTTTCAGAGATATTTATTGTCCTGTACATTGATGATTATTTAATGTGCCGCAGGATGTAATTATTATGGTTCAAACAGCTGCTAGATTAAAAGGTCCGTCCCGTATTCATGATCACGTTCTATTAATAAGGCCGTTAGGGACCATTTTGTAATTTGGTTTTTATTCTGAAAAAATAAAAACTCTTTTTGTATCAGAAACCTTGAAGATTATATCTTTGCTATAATTTGGGAAGATGTCGTGGAGTAGAAGATGTATTTAGTATTACATGGAAACTTATTTTTATTTTTATTTGAGTGTTATATTTTTACGTGTGGAAATGGAGTAAATTGAATTAGAAAGTTTATTGAATTAATGTCTTAAAAATAATGGAACATTTATGATTTTGGTTTCTAAATTAATATATTAATATTTTTAAGTTTTTGAAATTTTTCAATATTATTTGTTAATTCACTGTCCGAATTACTATTTGAAAAACGGTGGAGTGGTTTTACGAGGGTTTAATGATAAACAATGCCTACAAGATTATAACTCGGGACTGAATTGGAATATTTCAATAAATCGAACACAGAAATAATCCTTGGAATATCTTCTTTAATTAACAATATTCACTTTTCCACATAATCACCAGAAAATTTATGTCAACGATGAAACAATTTTCTGAAGCCGTCACGGAAGAAGTCGACACTCTTTTTCCGCAACCATAGTCTCACAGTTCTCTCAACGTCTTCATCAGACGCGTAATGATGTCCCCGCAGATCTTCTTTCATTATCGGGAACAGATGGAAGTCAGACGGTACCAAATCTGGACTGTATGGAGGATGCCGTACGGTGGTGAGATTCAGTCTCTGAAGTTCTGCTGTGGTGGCACGTGAAGTGTGTGGTTTGGCATTGTGATGCTGCAGGAAAACATTTCATTTTTTTTTTAATGGCATTTGGCAACGGAGGCCATAAAGCCAGCTCAATGTAATTATTAAAGCTTTAAGTGTATAAGTCATCATCCAGTATATATATTGTATTTTTCCAATGTATGGACACCACAGGACGGACAGGACATTCACACAGACACACGACACTTAAACCGAGAGGGGCGGTGTAACGGTTAGCGTTCTCGCCTCGCATTCGGGAGGACGGCGGTTCGAATCTCCGTCCGGGCATCCAGATTTGGGTTTTCCATGGTTTCCCCAAATCACTCCAGGCAAATGCCGGGATGCTTCCTTCAAAAGGCCATGGCCGAATTCCTTCCCATTCCTTGCCCCCATCCTTGCCCCCCATCCTTTCCCGTCTCTAAAGACCTAGATGTTAAAAAGAGACGTAAAGCAGTTACAAAAAAAAAAAAAAAAAAAAAAAAAAAAAGACACTTAAACATCCATGCCCGCGGCCGGATTCGAACCGGCGGCATTCGGCACGTGGAGCTAACATTCTAGCCCCTACGCTACCGAGGCCGGTCATTTCCCTTTTCGACCCTTGTTAGCCGTCGTTTCAAAGTTCGCAGTGTTGTGATGTAACGCTGAATTTATTGTCCCACGTCTACGGACATCAACATGGATAACATCATCTGCGTCCCACAACACTGTTACCATGATTTTTCCAGCTGAGGGCTGTGTTTTGAATTTTTTTTTTCCTGGGACGAGTCTTTCTGTCGATATTCCATAGACTGGCGTTTCGTCTCCGGGTCGTAATGGTGTACCCATGTTTCTTCTCCTGTCACAATTGAATGGAGAAAGGCATCACCTTCATTCTCGTAACGCGAGAGGAGTTCCTGGCAAATTTCAACTCTGTTCGCTTTCATTTCAGGCGTCAGCATCCGAGGTACCCATCGTGCACAGATCTTCCGATAGCCAAGCAAAGCAATATTGTGACTCACACATTCTTGTGAAATGCCGATTATGCTTGCAGTTTCTCTCTGAGTGATACGACGATCGTCCTGAATCAGTCTGTCAACTTTTTGTGAAACTCGGTGGTTGGTGTCACAGGACGTCCATCTCTTTGTTGTCACGCAAGTCAGATGTTCCCAGCTCAACATCTTACTCGCTCAGCGACGCACAGTACTCACATCGACACAATCACCATAAACAGCTTGCATTCTTTGATTAATCTCGTTTGGGGTGACACCTTCTGCTGTCAAGAATTCAATGACTGCACGTTGCTTAAATCGCATCGACCGACCGTCTGCGCAGGGTTCCATACTTAACACTGTAACACTACACCCGTTCAATGCTAAAGCTTCCGCCAACTGGAGCTGTAGAGGAGAGTCTACAGAACAAGCCAGTACCTGCCGCATACCAGTGCTGTCATCTGTTGAGGAGTTATGAAGGTGGAGACATTATTTATCATTCAACCTCTGTATAACAATTAAAATATATAAAGAGCGACTTACATAGTAGTTTACACAGAAATCTGAGAAATGTAACAGTAGTTGTTGCTTCGTCTGAAACGTTATCTAGTTAAATTAAATTTTAAGTAATAGGCCCTATTCTTACTAAAAATTGGCCTTATTTCAGTTTTTTTCTGCACAAAATGAGTGAAGTCATCGTCAATTTTTTAAGTATATGTATGCAGTTATATCCTTTTACGAACAGTTCCTTTGTATACCTTGGAAAATATCTTTACATTACGTACCGTTACAATCGATCCTAGGGTGTAGTAAGTTGCATCAGGAATTCGGGAGGCCACCGGTTCTATTCCCAATCTGGCCATCCAGATCTTAGTTTCATGTTTCCTAAAAACTCTCCAAGCGATTGCCTCGAGGGTTCGTTCAAAGCTCCATGCCAAAATTCCTTCCTGTTCCCAGTTCCCTACCGGCTCCAATAACAATGAAAATTCTGTCAATGCTCAAAATTGGGTAGTAAGGTGACGCACTAGAAGTGATCGTGTTCTCTTCCAACATTTCACAATATAATAATGTAATCTCAGTTCTTGTGTATAGGTATTCGTTATTGGTATAGAAGTGAAGACAGACAACAGATGGATAGCTTAAAATGTCAGGGAAACACTACGTAGTTATCTCTCAGATTTTTGCCTAAAAATGCAAGGGAAGTTTTCACTTTTAAGTGTTTGTAACGTTTCTACTCTTCTTCATTGCTTTTAATGAACCTTTCGAACGGTGTCTAATTTTTACTTACTTAATATACTACACATAAATTATTACTCTAGACCGAGTTTCAGCACAATTACAATTATTTGACACTGCCTCTTATCACTATTTCAGTATTCTCTTACCAGAGACAATATTCTGCATCGTATGATATATATTTTTATCCTACTTCTGTTTTCTTTTACCTGAAAGGAAATAAACATACTACACCTTTACTTTTTCTCGTTTTCTTATACAGATTCATCCATTTGTTCACCAACATTAATCACATGAATTTGTATTTTACTTCATATTTATTCATAAATTTCTTATACAAGTATGTTGCACTCACTTTATTCCTCAGTATGGGGATTCCACGATATCCATGCTGCTGAAATATGATAAATTTGATGGTCGATTCTAATATTTTTCGACGAGACAAATCGAAAGAAAAGAATAAAAATTATTGATACCTCGCATAATATTCGAGATATCGCATCTCAAAATAGATGTGGTTAGGTTGAAAGGCGGCCTGGACCAGTATCGTTTTTTACCCCCCCCCCCAAAGCGGCGTATTTGATTATGGATTCTTATGTAACTCGACGAGACAAATCGAAATTAAGGAATACCATTTTTAGACACCTTGCTTATTTCTCGAGTTATCGTATCTCAAAATAGAGGCGATTAGATTGAGATGCTGCCTGGACCGGAAAAAAAAATCACTAAGCCACTAGGAACAGTACGGTGAATATACCACAATAGGTGTTTTGCTTTCTTTCCTAGCTGTTGTGGTTTGGTTGAAATACGGCCGTGGCCAGAAGAAAAACGTCACCAAAAGCACAAGGAACTATACCTATAACTAATTTTTAACATTCGATATCTCGAGAACTAAGCGAGATATCAAAAAAATTAAATTCTTTACTTACGATTTTTCAAGATAAATAAGAAACAATCATTAAATTAATCAAACTTCAGTGTCTTGGAAATCATAGTATTGCCCTCAGAACAATTATACTTGTCGTAACTTTAAAGTCCATTTATGTAACGTTCTTTGGCAGCTTCAACAGCCGCGTTCAAAATACAGATCTCGCATCATTCTTTTTTCGTCCTTTCATTTTCTTGTTAAAATATAATCTCCTTTTAATCGTATCTCCTATGGCCCGCTTTACTCCTTGCTGTCAAGAATGTTAGAAAAACAATACTGCACTTGCTGTTGTTCATATAAAATCACACATGTAATAAAATTACATTAATTTTTACATATCGGGTGTTTCAAAAATGACCGGTATATTTGAAAAGAATCAATAAAAACTAAACGGGCAGCGATAGAAATACACCGTTTGTTGCAACATGCTTGGGACAACAGTAAATTTAGTAAATTTTCAGGCTGACAAACTTTTGAAATTAGTTACAATTTTCAACAACAGATGACGCTACAGGCAATTTGAAAGATATAGAAGTAAACGCAGTCTGTGAGTTCGCCATTCTGTAAGTCGTCTTTCTGCTGCAAGCGTGTGTTCACAGATTACAAGTTTGCTGTGAAAAAAAATGGTGGAAAATATCGTACTTTAGATTTTTCGAGACTGCAGCGCCATCTGTTGTTGAAAATTGTAACTAATCCCGAAAGTTTGTCTGCCTGAAAATTTACTGTTGTCCAAAGCATTTTGAAACAAACGGTGTATTTCTATCGCTGCCCGTTTAGTTTTTATTGATTTTTCAAATATACCGGTCATTTTTGAAACACCCTGTATATACTTGTGTTAGTGTCATGAATGTCCACTACACGTTGAAGTATACAAAGAGTATTTTATTTCTCTGTAGCTGGTTGAAATATTCCTTAGATTCTGATGTTTTAAGAAGCGTTGCGTCGGATGTAGCTGCGTGCACTTTGTGTCTGGCCGCCCAGTGGCCTGCTGCTGCAGGACGGGCGGAGCAGGTTGATTGTCCTGGGGCCTGGGGACGCTCTCTCTTTGACCTGCCCGCCGGCTCCGCGTGGCCTTCATCATCTTGCAGGCCACCTGGGGACGGGGGAGTCCACTGGCCGACACGCCAGAGGCCTTCACACAGTCAATACCGCAGCAAGTGCCACAGGTGTACGGGTTGTAACACAACTTGCTTTACTTCAGTCCCTAGTATGTTGTATTTCCACCAACCTGATGCATGTATCGAGACTTCCTAAATTATTATATATTAATACGGTCGCCACGGTCGAATGGTAAACGTATTTGCGTGCAATTTCAACCCTCTGTAAAGTTTAAGTATCCACAATTTCACAGGGAACTGCAACATAAAATACACACACAGTTAATGTACGCTGGCATACACTTTTATTCTAACAGTTTTTGATGAACATTAATACGTCACCTACCAACCGAAATTGTATAGTATTTATCCGAAGATTTCAAGTTCTTCCTAGTCATCATTCATCATCATCATCTAGGACAGCTTCCAGCCACTGGCCGGGTCTGCTGGGAACAAAAGCCTCGCCAGCGCTTCCTGTCTAACCACCATCTCTCTTCTTCCACTGACACCCAAATTCCTCCTCTTTCCTCCACACATTTCTAAACACCTTTAACCCATCTGTTCCTCGGTCTTCCTCTAGGCCTCTTCCCTTTCAGCTCCATGTCCAGCATCTTCCTTGGTAGCCTCTCCTCTCCCATTCTCTTTACATGCCCGTACCACTGTAGCCTAGATTTTTCAATTCTTTGTTGTAGCGGCTCTTCCTTTATCATCTCCCTGATTCTCTCATTCCTTATTCTTTCTCTTCTTGTTACTCCCACTCTACTCCTCTGAAATTTCATTTCCACCGATTGTACCCTCCCTTTGTCTCTCTCCTTCATCACCCATGTTTCTGCTCCATATGTTAAAATTGGTACAAAATATGTTTTATATATTGCCGCTTTACTCTTTTGTGGGACTTACCTACTCCATACCAGGTTTCTAATATTTTTAAAAAATCCATCTGCACATCTTCCTCTTTCGTTTATTTCCATCCTGTTTCCTCCATTTTCTTCAATACAGCTACCCAAATATTTAAAACATTCCACTCTAGTTCTTCCGAGTGAGAAGTTTAATTTACAGAAAGTCTGTTCAGTCAGATCTGCACAACAATTACCGATCCGCTAACACACATAAATAAATACTCTCGGTGGATATACAGTTTTATATCACCTGGCTAGTCTGATGTTGTGGACGCTAAATCAATATTTCTTTCCCGACGCGGAAGCGCGAATTACGTATCCAAATGGGCCTGGGAAATCTTTGTAGCACACCACTT
Source organism: Vandiemenella viatica (assembly GCA_031002005.1). Lineage (NCBI taxonomy): Eukaryota > Metazoa > Arthropoda > Insecta > Orthoptera > Morabidae > Vandiemenella > Vandiemenella viatica. Next base: position 70,388,204 of record CM061918.1, read on the forward strand.
AAACACAGAGCCACCATCACAAAATTTCCGCGTTACTTCTGCGAGTTCCAAAACGTGACTGTCGTACAACGAGGCTAGCTCAACGATGCGCTTCTCGATCAGTCGACTATCGATACATACACACAGATGTGGAGGTCGCTAACCTATTGTAATGTCACAAGGTCTACAGTAGTTAGGTTAACACAGAACCTAATGCAAGTGAAGTTTCGACTCTAGATACACCAGAATGAAAGAAAATTAACGCACTTCAAATATAGTCCTGTAGGGGCATTTTGACAGTGGATGGATATGGTACGAAATGAACGTGTTTTGGAATTGGTGAGCGAAGAAACGAGTTTCTGAAACAGTTCGATAGAAAAATGACACGGGATGATGGCTCATGCAGGACTGTCTATTTTGTTAGTGGAGGGAAGATACTAACTACCCGCCAGTGTGGCACAGTATGCTGAGGCGCCGCACATTTAATTGGGGAGGTACAGCATTGCTAGACATTAGCAGAGTTCCAGCCGTCCTCATTGCAGTTTTCAGTCGGTTTTCCGCAGTCATTAAGGCGAACACCGGGACGGTCTCCAATCTCCCCTTCATAAACTGCTCATTTCAGAAACAAAAAATACACCTAACACACAGAACGTATTACACATTTCTTAGAGAGATGGCAGCAATTCACTTCCTCCATCAGTACTTAGTACGACGTGACAGTAGGAATAAAATGCCTGGTGTCAGCGACGGCATGCGGTGGTAAAACCGAAGCTTGAAATTTGACCATGCCAACGATGAGTAAAAATCGCCCTTTATTTTTGGAAAAGGTGGTGAAGTAAAATGGAAGACACGAACTGTGGAGCAAGACATAGCTCAGATTAAATGAAGCGGATTATTTGGGACAAAATATGTGTTGGGTTTGTTGAGATGAACAGATGAGAACAAATTATAGATATTACAAAAAACCAGTCGAGAGGCTGATGTCAAAACATTTTACTGTCACATTTTTTTGCTAGGAACATGGGCATTTAAAAGAGTAAAGAACATTAAGTTGTGAAATACTAACACAAAATTTTCATCTGAATCAATTCGTTTACATTGTCCACCGTGAATTGCAAGAACGATATAAAAATCAGTTGATCACCAGCGGAGATAGTAGGGAAATAACGAAAGTGGCCGGAATCTTGGGAAAAGTTTCCCCTAGCTGTACATAGGGAGCACATCATTTTATTGAACTGATACACAAATCTTGAGGAAAACCGAAATAAATTAGCTGAAAAATTCATTACTACTGATATCAATTTCTTATATCCTAATTAAAATCTGCATTTATAATAATAATACAAAAACCATCCGAATCAAAATGACTTTCACAAACAAACATAAGGACCAGTAGGACGGTGTAAAACGGCAATGGAGAAAGAAACAAGGTAAGAAACTGTATATGAAATCCTTATACGAGTAGGTGAGGTACTTTTAACAAATCAGAAAACCGGTTTATGTTTTATAATGTGACGCATCACGCCACCTGCTATGGCATATATTTTATTATGTTTGTAACAATGTATTAGATTAATTTTTCTTACAATCTTGGACGATTATTATTTTCTTTAGATAATTTATATAAAATGCGCAAGTTTCTAAGTAAGGCTGTGATGCCAATATTAAATATTCCGTTTATCTTAATGCAATGGACGGAAGGCATGTTATATGGTGAATATTGACTTTTGAGCGATGTCCTATGGATACCGTTATCCAGCCGCGACAGTGTATCACCACCAACGGGTGCAGTGAGGCGTTTGCCTGCTACGGATAGTTCCTCGAAAATTTTGAGAGGGTCCCAAGGGATTGTAGTCAACAGGAACGTCACTGCCCCTAGCGGGAAAATACGCTCCCGACCGAACATAGCGTCGCCCACAATAATTCCCGAATCATTCTGAACGACGTAGTCCACACTCGAGATAAGCGATGTCCGCGATATCACGTGACATCAGGATGACTAGCCCACGAGCCTATCAAAATATGAGATAAATTGTGGGATTTTTCTGTCCTGCATGTATCTTCGACACTACAAGAGTGGAGCCAAAGTTTACTTGAGCGGTGGAAGACCGACTAGATTCATACTATATAAGGGAGCGTGCATAAACCACGTAGCTCCATTTTGGCCTCCTACGAACCCCCTCCCTCCCTCCCCCCCCCCCACCCCCACGGAGCCCAGCGTAGCCTTCCAGCCAACTCCTCCCTCCTCCCCCTCTGGATCGAACCACGTAGTTTGTGCACGCTCCCTAAGACTGGAGATTTTCTCGGCGTTGCAAATTTTATTCGAGATTTATTCTGGTTCTGACTTCGGATAAAATATGAATTCTATCTCTGGCTGCTGTTCCTGATTTGCATTATGAACCGAATGCTGAGGTGGCATTCGCACAGCGACAAAATCCGTAATGCTGATAAGAGCTTGAGGCTCTGGTCTCACATACCGGTCCACCTTCAATCATCGCCTACTGCAGACACAGCTGCTATGGTAAGGTGTTACGCCAAGTCCTGTATTCTTGCATTCCATGAAACAGATACCGACCCTTAAGCGTCCCAGGAATAAGAAGTTTCACAGATTTGTTTATTCTTTAACACAGCAAAATCTTTTATAACATATTAATACTTTTGATGACTAGTCAAAAATTACCGTTCATCTGCACGTAATAAATGCAGTAATCGTCAGATTAATAAAATCTTAGCCATTCTTATGACAAAAAGTTGATATATATGAATACACACAAAGTGCAAAGCACCTTTCATCTAACTTAAATGTCTCAAAGATACATCGTCGGGGCATGAGGTAAAGTGGTTGTGAGAGAGACAGGTTCTGCAAGGTGCTTTTAAGGATTAAAATCCTGGCGCGTCCCTTATCTCGAGTCCTTTGTGCGTGACACCTTTTGAGTCGGTCCACTTAACCGTATTACCTCTCAGGCAGGTCAAGTCCCTCCAGCAGTGCAGCCAACTGTAACAGCGCACGAAAATCATCTGCATCTCAACACGAAACTGAAGAAACTACGAGTCTCTTTTAAAACAAAGAAATATCTTTCCCTTCTTTTAACAAGTTCTCTCACAGCCTGAATAGTTTCTTATATCTGACCCTTCATTCTTCCTTTTTACAGACGTCGTAACGGCCTCCCCGTTGCATTATTTCTTCTTACTCAGATGTGCACGTAATTTTGTCCTCTTCTGTCCTACTTTACCATGACGTTTTCCTTAATATTGTTTGTTGTGTTATCCAGATTCTATTCACTATAGCTTCTTCTCATCACACCAGTTTATCAACCTTGGTGTTTTCTATTCTGTTTCTTACTGATGTCCCACAATTCCAACTTGTACATTAAAACTGTTCCTGCAATACTGGATAATAGTTTATTTATTGTCTTGACAAGCAAAATGGATGCATTATTTAACATAAAACACACCATTTTATCCAACAAGTTTATATCTACCATTACAATAATTTAATTTATATTTGCCTATCACATTTGGCAACATATTTAGATAATGTTTTTATCTTCACATCTGTTAATGACGTTAAGAAACACTGCAAGTTTTCATGGTTTATGATTTTGGTACATTTCTTTTCCTACGTTGATTGTATTGAGGGAACTCCGTAATAAAATGGACTATATTCTTCTGTTGTATGTTGTTGTATCTTTATTGTGCTCGGTTGTAAGTTCTCCTGTACGTTAGTGTGATATTCGTAATTTTCTTTAAAAAAAATCTATTTAGTTTCCTTTAGTCGTTTTTTTTATTTCAGTTTTTCTTTTGTTTCATTCTGTGGCCTCTGATGACTTTTATTGACTTTTTCTCTGTTCCATCATTGTTTATTCACTTGTTAGGTCGTGGATAGTGGATATATCTGCTTTGGGTTTCACTATGTAATCGCATCTCTCTTATGTTTACACAGATACTACAGGGAGTCCACCTTTGTCTTCTAAGTTAAACTGTAAAATTATTTTAGACAAATTATTAGTATTTTAAATCATTCACGTTTTAAGAGGTCCCTAGTGGGTATAATAAACCATTCAGTTCAATCCCAGAAGTGATGTTACAATAGTATTTTATTTGAGACCCATCATGAATGCATTCTAAATGTTGTGTGTAGTTTATGATTTTTCTGATTCGTACTGTGTGTCATATTTCGTGGCTGTCTCGGATACCTTAGCTTGTTGTTCTTATATAAATAGGTTCTTGTCAGCCACCAATTTATTTCCCTCTTTAAAGTATCCTCAGATTGAAAGAGAGAGTGCAGTTTATTTTTTGTACTCGAACAAGATAATTTTAATATTGTCCTTTTTTTTACTTCTAAGACCAAACTACATCAGGAGAAGCAGTTTCTTGATATCGAAAGAAAGCAAGTTCTTCTTTTTTTTGGCAGTAATTGGGTAACCAAATTAATTTTCTCACTTCAGATCATTAGAACGTCAACGCAGACGACGGTGTATTTATTTAAAACGCTCAACGGGTGTTTGTAACTGTCTCACATTCCTGTATGTAACCGCTCCTGCTCAGTTTACACGTAAGCTAGCGACATTCCGTCCACCTTTCTGTGACTAACCGCAACAACCATTTCAAAGATTAACCAAATGTCTATCAAGATTTATGACAGAGATTTCAAAAGACTAAGCTATAATTTAGTATGAATAACATTAATATAATTTTATAACATTACAATAATTTGGGAGACTGTTTCAGTTATGACATATGTCGAAAGTTTGTTATGGTACTATTCTATCATAATCCCCCATAATTTATAGCTATAGCGCATAAATAGACAGTTGTTACCTATTACACGATGTTGAGAATTTCCAGACGCGTTGCATTTAGAATTTGTCTATTTTAGTACCTGGTGATACTAGTCTCATCCATAGGAAAGAGGGGCATTTGTGTTTTGGATTTCACTTGTGCTCTTGTTGGGTGTTTGTTACAGCATATTAGTGGAGAATACATTCCTACACCTTTGGGCAGAGTGTCTTTGTGTTGCGGTGACAGCTGTGGACGCTAATACGAGAGCAAACACAGAGGGCGGGCAGGGCGCGTGGAAAAACCACTCTCGCCAATCGCCCTCCGAACCTTGACTCAATACAGCAAAGTGCAGCCCTCCAACACAGACAGCGGAGAGAGAGGAAAGGCATTCACCTACAGGAACGGCAAAACGCTCGTAACCACTCAGCTTGTACATAGAACACAACACTCTGTGATTAGCAGACACTTAGAGAGCGTCAGGGATATTAATTTCAACATAAATTAATGGATTTAATTGAAAATAGGGATCTAACGAAGCTCCACGTCCGCATCCACAAGTGTTAACTTCCGCATGAAATTCTACTTCAGCATGAAATTCGACTTCCGTATGAAATTCTACTTCCGCGTGAAATTCTACTTCCGCATCCGCATCCGTATCTGAAGCTTTTAATTGCGGAGGTATAGCGGATGTTTTGTTTAAATTGCAATATATATGTTAGGTTCAAGAACCGAAAATAGGGATCTAACGAAGCTCCACATCCGCATCTGCAAGTGTCAACTTCCGCATGAAATTCGACTTCCGCATGAAATTCGACTTCCGTATGAAATTCTACTTACGTGTGAAATTCTAATTCCGCATTCGCATCTGCAACTTTTGATGCGGAGGTATAGTGGATGTTTTGTTTAAATTGCAATATATATGTTAGGCTCAGGAACCGAAAACGCTCAATAACGGCCACAACACGTTATTCACGTTGTGGCACTTAAAAGAAAGAGACAGAAAGCGTTGTGGCGAACTCAAAAACGTCCACAACGCGAAATTAGCGTTTGGTCCAGGTCGCATTCTCCACACATAATAACTCACATTTTCCTTTCCTCCTAACGCGATGGGTAGAATCATTTATATTAAATACAGCCTTTACCGATTCGTCGTAAACACAAAGAGTTAGAGACTGTTAAGCCACAACGTGTTGTGGCCATTTCAAAGAAACCACAATACGTTGTTTTCGATTTTTTCGCTCATTGAGTATTTTCGATCTTTGAGCCTAATTTATATATCTCATTCTTTTCTGTTTGTACGAGAATCGCCCTATCGTCGCTTGACTAGTAAAAACGAGGTAGTTTCCTTTCTTACGATACTGTAATAAAAGTAACAATGAACTGAACGGGGTTATTACCTAAGCACCAATTTAGAAATTTGAACGTGCATTTTAAGTAAAGCGGTCTATTCGCGGTCCAACTTGTTGGACCTCCGTGCAAAACTACCGTAGGATGCGCTCACCCATTCACATTACTAGAAAGGGGTCCAAGCGGTCCATTCAAGCCGTACTTTCTCGCGGCGCACCAGTCTCCTTATCGCACACATGTAGGGGGATTCCCCCAATCAAAACCCAAAGCCATATTAACGTGTTGGACTGCAGGGTCCCGTGTTGGTTGTTTTCGAGTCCAACCACATCCAGCATGTAGTAATGTAACACTTTTCAAGATCCAACAAGAATCTTACACCAGAAAATCGTATCATCGTAGGTCCTACAAGTTGGACTGTGAATGGGCTGCTAGAGAGGTGGCAAAGTGGGTGATGGGTATGGAAGCTGTGTGATAGCGTGATCTTGAGCTTGACGCTTCAATTAGTCGAGCATCGAACTCCAAAAAGTTCATATCACAAATATTTTTTTTTTTTTTTTAAGTGCGTAGTTATGTAAATTATTTAATTCACTTGTTAAATCATCTAACGTGTTTTATTGTTGAGAGATAATGTAGAAAATAATATGACAGTATTAGATGGAAATATACTTTGCTTATGTAAAGTGTAGAATTTGTGATCAAAATATTTTAAATTTGTTATGCATTACGTTTATTGTTGATAAAATATTAAAATCTAAATAATTATAAATTTATTTTTCCACATCCACATTCGCTTTCGCAAAAAATCCGCATCCCCTGGTGTGAAGCACTGAACATCCACATCTGTATCCGCATCACCTAACATGAGCTCCGTTACAACCCTAATTGGAAATCACTATACCGTTAGAACTGCGTTTCACCGAGCGTGGTGATGTAACGGATAGCGTCGACGAGACGTAAACCAATAAAAAAACTAGATGGCAGAACTATTTCTGCTGGGATCTCCCTGCCAAAAGAAGACTCACGATAAAAAAAAATTAAAAACTGTATGAATTACTTCTGAAAGTAGTGTCATGTCAGTCTAGGGTGCAGTACAACCTAATTACTGCTTGAAAGTAATACGAACTATGATATTGACTATGGTAGTATGATGATGACAGCACCTTGCGCCGTGGAAAGTAGCTATTGTTTTTAATGACATTACACTTGGTCGACGTTGAGGGCATTAAAGGCGAAACAGGATATGGGGACAAGGAAGAGGAAAGAATTCGGTAATGGCCTTTTGAAGGAACCATCTGGCACTCTCCCAAAGAGATATAGGAAAACCACTGAAAAGCGAAATCTGCATGACCGAAAAGGAACAATTCCAAGCCATTCGTATGGTTTCGCCAAGTCCGACGTCCCTATCCGATGGAAGAACCTCCATCTACAATGACTCACTTGGTCACTCAGGTAACGGTTGTAATACAAGCCTTTCGTACATATTACGGTGATTAGGTTCTATGACACCTTTCTGTCATCCACGCTGTGTTAGAAGTCATTGGCCGTAGCAGTGTTTTACCTTTATCGCTCATTAGACGGCCTGAATATAAAGTGAAGGCTATAAATAGTGATTCTAACAGTAACATTTGTTAATATTCCACAAAATATTGTACACACACGCAAAACATATCGCATAAATCAGAGTGGAGCCTTAATTCCAAAGAAATAGCTGCAACAAGTTGTTCATTAACTGAAGGCAACATAAACGTGAGAGAGAACAATTGTGATAAAAACTTACATTGTATGGTAAGCTGTATATATCTTGTTTGTAATTTCAGTGCATTAATACAGTATTCGATACTAAAGCCATTTTCAAAACATGTGAGCTCTTTAAGTACAGGAATTGTGTATAAGTTGTCTCAGTGTAGGAACACTATCTTATATGTGTAATTAATATTAATATATATAATAATATGAATGTTGATTCAAGGGAACAGCCATGTCGGAAGAAAATATTTTTGGTGTGTCGATGGTTTGTTTATATCGGCACTTCGTGAAAAGTGATTGTATATTTTAAATTGTCTGTTTAAACCGGCCGCCACTATCAGAAACCAAAGAGATGTTATTTATTGTTCTTAAAATACACCTTATTTAAACTGTTCAATATAAAGTCAACCCTTGGCGACCGATCGAAATAGAAACACACATTTAATCGTAGGTACATTTCCGATAATTACAAGTCCGCAGAAAATGTAAAAAATCACTTCCTTTTCTAATAATCTTGTCGCGTCAGTACATTAATCATTAACACAGTTCACCTTTGTGTCTTGTTAAACTCTCATGCATACATAACAACTTATTTTCTTCATCATTGACATTTATATTTTTTTTTACTTATGGCTTTACATCTCGTCGACGTCGAGATCATTAGAGATGGGATGGGACTGGGGACAAAGAACGTAAGTGAATTCGGCCATGGCCTTTTTGAAGGAAGCATCCCGGCATTCGCCTGGAGTGATTTGGAGAAACCTTGGAAAACCCAAATCTGGATGCCCGGACGGGGATTCGAATCGGCGTCCTCCCGAATGCGAGGCCAGAGCGTTAACCGCTCACCCACCAAGCTCGGTATCACTAAAATGTTTACCTTTTTTCCATCAGTCTATCAGTCGACATAATGGCGACAGTGTGCATGCTCTCAAAAAAGTTCTATTATTTTTATTATTGCCTTTCTCTTTTTGTCTTGTCTCAAAAGACACTTATTTAGGATTATTTTTAACTTCCCCAGCCAATGCTCCTTAAGGATAGTTTTTATCATTACAGGGTAACTAATTATATTTATAATAAACTAAGTACCCTCAAAAGCTATTCACAAGAAATAAAGACGCGGAATTCGATTGCTAAACGCTTCTTACGTCCGATAGAAGTACTACTTTGAACTGGCAGTCTAAATGCTTAAAAATCTTTACGGAAGTAAACATCCATTCTCTCATGCAGACGCTTGCTTTCCTGAACAAGAAATCAACAAAATTAATCTACTCGTATGTTTCAAGAACTAAAGGTTATATCTAACGCAAACCTATTGTACGAGAATCCTACTGTGTATCTGGCTGAATTAGCTTGCGGCTAAAGCCAATAAAATGAAATAATAAAATGCTTGTAATTCGACATGAAATCACCTGAAATACGACATATCATTCTTCTAGAACTAAATCCTACCAGCTTAACTACATGTTGGGTATTGAAGCTGAAGGATAATTTTCAATAAACAATTGTGAATTAAATCAGTCATGGTCTTTGGAAGAAACCATCCCGGAAATCGCCTCCACTCATTTCGGAAGAAAATCGCGGATAAACCTCAGTCTGGAAGGTCGTACCGGGACCGAACTCAGGACGTCTCAAATGACACACCCGTTCTTTTACCCTCATTCGCTAGAACGCTATTTCGCAGTCCATGAATTTCAGAAAAAGTAACGAAGTCATAAATGTTTTGCAAAAATGTCACCTTATTGCGGACACTTCTTCAGTGGAACAGTTCCATAAGCTAGTAGTAAAAGAAATTCCTCTGCGGTTCAGGAAAAAAAAAAATGCAAAAGTCATAACGTAAAGGTGGAACCGTCCACAAAAAAGGAAGCAAGGGAAACGAAGGAAAAAAAAAGCAGCGAAACGAACAGGGAAGTGCCGTGGTCGGCGACAGAAATATTGACTATAAAATATCTCGTGCAACGCTGTCCGGCATGCCATATTATTTCTCATAGCGCGGTCAAAACTTGGTACGGGCTATAGCTTCCTCGATGTTTGTATATATTGAAATATCTTCCCTCCCGTCTCCTCCTGTAAATACGCACGGTTCTATTAGTCTCGTGTGTGTGTGTGTGTGTGTGTGTGTGTGTGTGTGTGTTTGTGTGTTGCAGGGAGGAAGAGAAGGCAAAAAAAGACCAAGGAGGAAGAAGTAAAAATAAACTTTAGGCTTCGTTCTTTATTGGTGGGCGTATGAAAGGTCCACTGGCCACGGGACAGAAATATGCAAAACATCTTTTATTGGGGGCGGTATTAAAAAGTTGTGGCCCGCGCAGGAACACATATTGTTGTCGTCTCCGGCACGCCGGAATGGTGGCACCACTGCCCCCGGCTCTATAAATCACGAACCCTCACATACACGTCTCGATACCCGTGTGTGCCTTCCCTGTCTCCTTGATTTGCAGTTTTGTAACAAAAGAGTTTTCGAATGGCTTTCGGCTTCTTAGTCCATACAGCCAACTGAAGGGTCATTACGAATCATACAATGCTTTCGGTTTCCCCAGTATATATCCTTTCCAACTGACCACAGGTTCGTTTGTACAGTAGCACACACACCACTTAATCACCCATGCCCTCGGCAGGATTCGAACCGACAACCTTCGGCACGCGGAGTTATACTTAAGCACCTACAATACCGAACCTGGAAAAAGAAAGGTTAACAAAATTCACACACCAGCAAGTAATGACTTAAGGGACTAGGTACAGTTATCAGGTTTCAAAAAATGATTTTTTTTCTTTCGATTCAGGAAAATAGTTATTACTTTTGGCTTCATGTTGGTGAAAAAATATTTAAATAATTTTGATAGTGTGGAATTATGGGTGATTAAGCAAAGTCCTGCACGATTGACAGCCACTTAAATCTTAGTGCACTTGTAGGCTATTCAAATCTTTAACCTTAAATATCTGAAAACAGCAATTCATCAATTGATTTTTAAAGATAACTTTTATCCACATGCATAGATATTTTTCAAATTTACAAGACGTTCTACATACTAATTACTACAGTCCCTACCATTACTATTTATACAGCTTTTCACAAATGGATAATATGTCTATATGTTTAAACAAAAAAAGCAAGAATTTTAATTTCTTGATTTTTTTTATTAAAAACAAATATAAAGTTAAATGTGTTTTACTATTGGTTAAACTAATTGCCTGGACATTAGTTTACAAGATTAAAAAGATTCTGCAAAATTTCAACTATTATGCTTTCTATCATTAAAGACCTTAATGACGACATATTTTTAACTGTCAGTTTGAATGATAAATTAACATATTGTTAAATAATATTTTTCTAAAAAAAGTATATTTTTGTATATATGGTAACTACAACAGTTCTATGGTGCTATGAAATTTGAACCCACAAATTTAAATACATTTGGATAAAATGAAATTTCAATTTCCACAAATATTTGTACGTGTTAGCCGTAACTACCCCCTTAAAGTCTTTATACTAAGTTGGCCCATTGTCTGTTCTTTGTCTTTTCTATACTATTACAAGTCTGTAAGTAGGCTCTGTCTGTCTGTATCTTTGTCCAGGCATCACGAAAAAATCTACCGAACCAATTCGGATATAATTTTCACAGTTTGGAAGCTTATGGTCTGCCTTAAACTCTGCGGTACATTTCATAACTCTTTGTGACAGGTGAATGGAGCAATAAATGATAATTTTAGCTTACCGAGGACAGACAGACGCTACAGAACACAATGCGTATCACATGAACACCAAAGATCATGCTAGAACACAAATAAGCCATATACCTTTTGGATTCCGTTAATAGGCCTATTGTGTTTTGGCTACGTAACTTTGGATATTTATTTCTTCAGTTTTCTGAAATACTTTGTCAGAATACAATGAAATATTAATCAAACCACTACATGAATTGTTAACATTTCAATAAGTATAACGAAACTGTAAAATTTAATTTTCTGTAGAGTTTTCAAGGATATTAGATTACAAACACGTTTTCACGCACACTATGGTCTGCATGAGCGTTATATTCCTACTTGTATAATAATCGTTTACACTCCGTATCTACAATTCTGTGCTCCTGTTAATTCAAGTTTTTTATTTTTTTATTTTACTTTCCGTGTTTACTGTGATCCTATCCCCATTTCCCTATGCATTAGTTTATTTCCCTGTCCGATAAGTTCCTGACCTTGATCATATTTAGAGATGCGTATTATTACAAGTTGTAATGAGAATTTTTTTAATATCAGAATAAAGTTATCTGCGGTGAGTGATAGTCACGAAATTGCACTTTTCTTAGTTTCCGCTGACATAAGAAAATATAGCCAAGGCAAAGTAATATTCGCATATGGCATTTTGTTGGTTAAAGTTACTCTCACTATCAACCTATTTTACTCTCTCTCTCTCTGTCTCTCTGTCTTTACACAATCTTCCTCTCATCTTCCTGCCTATCATTTCCTGCATCTAGCAGCTTCTCTTTATCATTAATTGAACCTTGCTTTTTTTTTGTATGGCATTTACTCTAAACCTTTTTTTCCAAACATTTTATTTGGTATTATTCTTTCTACCTCTTTTTTTACTCCGTTACCTATTCTTTTATCTTCACTACTCTCTATATATATTTAAATGCTTCTGTCTTCGGGCTTGGAAATTGCGTAGACATGGGTAAAAATCTCTGTTACCCCATCCTAATTTCTGTTTTCCATGATCTCTCAGAATTACTCCAGTCGAATGCTGGAATGATTCCTTCAGAAGGATGTCCAATATATGTTTGAAGGGGATTATCTCTGGCGATTTAGGTGGCCAAGTCATTTGATGGAATTGTCCAGAATTTTCCCCAAACTGATAGTGGACGATTTTGGACCGATAACTTGGTATAATAATAATTCCGTGTGGTCGTAATGACCTGGTGACAGGGTTTCAACTGGCTGCGCATTCCGCCCCTGTCGTAGCCGCCTTACCCTAACCCCGCAATCCTGCCAGGTACAGGGGGTCTACAGTTTAACGTGAAAACCGGAAGCGTTCTTACCTACTTCACATTACACAGAAAACTGTGCGACATGGGAAGGTAGAGTTAAGGGATTCAAACTGAGGACCTAATCACTGAGCCATCATACCGCTACAGATTAGCAACACTAAGTGGTGACGTGGGGTAGAGATAAGTGGATAAATACTCGCGTGACTGGGTATATTTTGATAAATGATTTATTTGAATTTGTTAGCTTTATTTTCTCATTTCAGGACACCCAAGCCACCAAAGTCTTCTAGCTTTATAAATCTAAAATATACCGTGGTGAATATCATTCCATTTTCTCTGGTAACCAACATTATTCGGCTTCTATCCAACTTTTCGTTCGCATCTGCCACAACTGATCTCTCTTTGTAAATCCATATCGATCTACGTCACTGGTGGATATTATTGGCAAAGTAATAACTCCCGCATCTCCCGATATCTCTACTACTGCCCACAATCCATATCCTAGAACTGTGCTTCTAGATCTCTACATTCCTCCCTGTTCGTAAGCAAATCGCCAGTTATATGACCTATGACTGCCGGATTAATGATGGTATCCGCCTCCGACTATGGCAACAGCTGTCCCGTTTGGGAGTGTCCGTAAACTACGTGGATCAGTCTAGGGGGGGATGAGGTGTTGGCTGGATAGCTACGATGGGCTAGGGAGGGGGGGGGGAGTGGGGAGGTTCCGAGTCAGGCCACGTAGCATTCCATTTATATTAATTGTCACAGTTAAAATGAGGTACAGAACACACAATAGCCTGTGAATAATTATTTCCGTCATTTAATTATCTCCGTATGTAATTTTCGATAACCGAGCGTGTTGGGTGAACAGTTAACGTTCTGGCCTCGCATTCGGGAGGACGCGGGTTCGAATCTCGACTCAGGCATCCAGAATTGGGTTTTCAATGGTTTCCCCAAATCACTCCAGGTGAATGCCGGGATACTTCCTTCAAAAGGCCATGGCCAGATTCCTTCCCGTTCCTTGCCACAATCTCATCCCACCTCTAGTGATCTCGCTGTCGAAGAGGTGTAAAGCCCAAGCAAAGAAAAATCGATAGTATGACAAGAGAAAACAGTACAAAATGTCTTCAGGAATCAACAAGGGAATAAGCTAGATACTACGTGGGGGGGAGGGGGGGAGGGAGGGTAATAGAAAAAAGCCACGTCGGGCTACATGGGGGAGGAGGGTTCACAGGAGGCCAAAATGGAGCTACGTGATTTATGGACGGACAAGTGAAAATAAGTAAGCAGAAATATTCCTGTATCCTTAAACTTTTCCTTACCTGAAGATTTCTTAACTATCGGTTTACACACCAAGCGACTGCCGTATGGCTACAGCATCCATGCTGTTACGGTCATTACAGCACGAAACACGCGGCTTGCAAGCACGCGAAGCTCGACGGCACATGTTTTATTTATAATCCACCATTTCCTGAAATCCAGCGGATAGTCATATCAATACACTACTAACAATGCTATCACTGCAAAGTTTACACTCATCTGCCCACATACCGTTCTGTCAAAGTGTGAAACCTCCTCATTACTGCAGTTCTGTTTGTAGTACGTTGAAAAATACAAGGCGGGGCGTTTACAAAGGGCACAAAGGACGCAGAGACGAGGCGCGGATGAAGGCAATCGTCGACACTTTTAGAGAGGCGCGGATGAGTGGAGAAGAGAGCGTGCGAACTCTAAACGGCAAAACACTGAGAATCCTCACACGGGAGACGCACTCAATGTTTATTCTCGCACAGAGCACATCAAGATATTTGTTTATCATGGTTTCTCCATGAGAAGGCCGGGATGATTCCTTCAAAAGACGATAGCTGCATGTCATTCAGTTCCTTGCCCCCAATCCTTCACTTCATCATCATCATCTTCAAGGGTTCTCTGCTATTCATCAGGTCCATGCACAGTGACAGTCCTCCATGGCTTCCTCTGTTCCGCTATTCTCTTAGTCTCTATATACAGGGTGATTATAATTAAAGTTTAAGTTTCAAAACGCTCTAAAAAACGAACCACTGATGAGAATGACGTCAAAATTGAACGGCGCATTATTTAAGAAGGGGGAAATAACATTAACGGTGATTCTGCACCAGTAGCTCTGCAGAAGTTCAGGACCCTCAAGGGTATGAAAAAAGGCGTTGGACCGATAACTGTCATGGGTCTAGGGAAAATGATGAAAAAATTCGAAAATTTAGGTTCGTTTGATATGCAGTCTGATAGAGGAAGGAAAAGATGTGATTCGGCGGTAGTTGAAGAAGTGGCCACAGCAGTTCAGGAGGCGTCGAGCGGTGGTGTGCAACCATGCAGTGCACGGAGAATTGCCCGAACATTGGACAATGGACAGGCCTGTGAGCACGGTGCATAACATTCTACGAAACATCCTGCAACGCTATCCATACAAAATTTGCCATGTGCAGAAGTTGTTTCCTTCTGACCTGCCAGCAAGAGAGGGTTTTGTTTTGTAATTTCTTGCTCGCATGGAAGTGGACAATGATTGGCCGTGGAAAATTCTGTGGACAGACGAAGCCCATTTGCATCTGACGGGATATGTTTTACGATTTGTCATTTGTAGAAGAAATTCTTGTGCTTACAGCGCTATCTGTTGCTAAAATTTGGAACTATATATTTTTTTTCGTGTTCTTTCCCCTTTCTTCAATAACACGCCGTTCAATTTTGACGTCATTCTAATCAGTGGTTCGATTTTTAGAGCGTTTTGAAACTTAAACTTTAATTATAATCACCCTGTATTTTCCATTTATCATTAGATCATCAATCATTTTATTCCTTCGCCGACCTCTTCATTTCCTTCCGTTTACAATCCCCTCCAGAGCAGTTTTAAGCAAGCACTCATTCCTTAGCACATTATCAATCCAGTTCCTTATTGTTTTTATGAGTGACCTTTTCTCTCCTACTCGTTCCAGTACTTCGTTATTCCTTACTTTGTCTTTCAAACTTATTTTCTCCATCCTCCTCCATATGCACATTTCGAAAGCTTCCAAGCTGTTTAGATCTTCTTTGCGTAGCGTCCGTGTTTCTGCTCCGTATAGTCCTAAGCCCCATGCAAAACATTTAGCTAGATTTTTTTTCCACAGGTTTTTATCCAGCCTTCCGCATAATAATTTTTCTTTCTATTGAAAGCTTCCTTTGTCATTGCTATTCTAGTTTTCACCTCCTTCTTGCAACTCATATCACCACTCACAATACTCCCGATAAATTTGAAGGACTCCACTTGTTCAATTATTTCTCCTTGTAGCGTTATCATCATTTCTTTCTTACTCTTTCCCACCATCATACATCCTTCACTTAAAGCCATTAAAAATTTATTTTTTTTTAATTTGTGGAATAGGTGATGTGACAAATGCAAGAGTTTCAACAAACCTTTTTTACTTCATATTTTATTTTTGACTTACAATTCAGTCCATTTTGACGGCATTTGTGTTGTCATAGTTCGAATTCACAATAAACTTATCTGACCCAAGTCTGCTCTGATACCAAAGGGCCAAGCGCTTAGTGAACTGCGCCCTATAATTACAGCCACCACGAAACTGCCAGGAGTGAGACTGGTAAGTGAGCGGTAACATCCAGGATTGGAATTCAGAAGGACGAGGGTTCTACCATCCAGTGTTCGATTATCCATCGATTCCAGAAAAACTTCAGATAAATGCCAGGATGGTTCCTTAAAAAGGCCATGGCTGAATTCCTTCTCTTTCCTTATCCCAGATTCTCTCTCGTCTCTAATAACTTCGTCAACGAGCCGTAAGACCAGAGACAAATGAAAAACTGCCAAATGTGTTAATATATTCTCTCATGTAACAGCAATAAATCTCTATTCTAAACTTTGTTAATTTTACGAGGTGTATCTGAGTGGTAAGGTGTCCTAATGTTTTTCATCTTCAGTAGTTTTACGAATGTAAGCAGATGGAAATTTCAAACAATTTTGAAATAAATAATTCGCGCAGTTTTTCTCTTCCTCTTTCATTTTCTTTACTGTTTTAGAATTTCCAGTAATTTCGTCGGACATTGACACCACTACCGTTTAGAACAGGGGTGGCCAATCCAAATGATCTTGCGGGCCACTTTGGAACTGCATCATAACTCCGCGGCTGCGTATAAAATTATAAATTCGCAAGAATATTATTTTAAAATCATAGTTCATTTTTATCACAATTTCGACAGATAATTTTTGAATATACTGATACACAAGTAATGTATTTAAAAAAATTAAAAAAATGGTTTTTCACTACTTTGGCCATTATAAAATAAATATATTCTCTAAAAGTGTGATGAATCTCGTGCTGGTGGGCCGAAAAAATGTTCAAGGCGGGCCGCGAGTTGGCCACCCCTGGTTTAGAAGAATGCAGATGATTTCATTCCCAATCTAACCACTTTAGGCAGATATGTACGAATTTCAAACACACTAGTTAACGGTAAACATCTATGTAGGAAGGTACATTGTTACCCAATTCTTTACGAGTTATCCCTCAATGTAGTTCTTAGATATTGTAGTCAATGTTTTGCTGATTTTAAAACGTGGTTGATGGAATCGACTTTCGAAACATTATGACGCTAAAATGTACTCGTTTTTAACAACTTAACATACAGTTTACTTCTAGATTTAATGGATAATAATACGTGTCCAATTACTTTTGCGTGTTTTAATTATCAGCCTGGTCAGATGGGTAAAAACATTAGAAGACATTCGTAATGAAAGATTAATTATAAATTTAACCATTCTGAGTGTTACATTTTTGGGTTTGCAGCAACTTTCAACGGAGTGAGATACGACGATATATCCGTCGGATCTGCTAACAGTTTCCTTTGCCATTTTAATCCTCTGACCTCAAGTTTTAATAGTTGGCGACATGATTAGATACTCTGGTCTTTTAAAGTGTACACCGAGTGTAGTGGGTGAGTGGTTAGCGCGCTGGCCACGCATTCGGAAGGACGCCGGTTCGAATCCCCGTCCGGGCATCCAGATTTGGGTTTTCCATGGATTCCCCAAATCACACGAGGCGAATTCTGAGATGTTTCCTTCAAATGGCCATGGCCGAATTCCTTCCCGTTCCTTGCCCCAGTCCCATCTTGCCTCGAATAACCTCGACGTCGACGTGGCGTAAAGCAATAAGAAAAAAAAAATTTAAAGCGTACTATCACTTTGCTGCTAAATTTATTCACCAACTGAAGACATTAAGTGATTTGTTAAGTACAGTAGCTTCCGATATACAGAAATGCCAAAATATACTGGTTTCTGATAAGTATTGAAAAAGTTTGCTAATAAATTAATATATTTCATCACTAGAGGCACATTCAATTAATTTTATGTACTGAAGTTGACAACTTTGCTTCTAGATTTAACAGTTAGAGGGACATATCCACTAACTTGATTGTTCATTACTTGGAAACGCAGTGCGGGGTAGAAAATACCATTATATTCTCATTTTTAACAAGATTTATTTTAGATGTAACTATTAAACAGTGATAAACAGTGACTTTTAGTTTCAGCAGTTGGTAGCAGCTTTCGATGAAGCGGAATACCAAGAACCTCCCGATATGAACTGATGTTCAAGCAGTTGTGTTCTAAATTTAATGGCTTAAAAGAAACATCCATTGACTCGTAAGAAGTACCGTAGTTCCCTTGAAGCACCGATGCAGAGAATCACTTCACTGGAGGAAAGTGTACCTAGCTTTTGTTGCTATCTTGTCACCCTAACAGTGTGCCTCCATTTGCGAATGCGAGTGAGTCTCACCCACTCAGCAATAACTCGGATTGCCAACGCCCGCCACTAAATCAACTGCAGTCAACACTCGGGCAAAACATACATTACAAGAACAAGGCACTGGCTGGTAGGCATGCGTACATTTCGGAATATCACTCCGAAACTCTTGGCTGGATGGGGAGGGGGGGGGGGGGGGGAAGCAGGGAAAAATACCACCCTCCATCCCCCCACTTGCTGTGCGGCCGAAAGCTTTCCTCCAAGTCCTCCAATCCCCCTACACTACCTTGCGAAGCCCATATCGCATATATAAATAAATAAATACGGCTGGACCGTGTCCGCGTTCTTTTTATCAAAATGTTATTACTACCGAAAAGGAATCTTGCGGGGGCGAGTTTCTTATTGTGGGCGGCCTTCCCCGTGCGGCTGGGACCTTCTCTCCTGGATTCCATTTTATGCAAAAACGTCCACCGACAGCGTATTGTGTGTGTGTGTGTGGACTTTGCTAACACTCAGAATCCTCCGGCTCTCCGCAGGGTTGAAGTTATGACTTCAGAGGTTGAGGCCGGGGCCATTCTTACACTGACGTCCGAAAGGGTATTCGGCAGAGTAAGGCTACGTTTCTTGCGGAGGCAGCGGCCAGCAATATAAAAATCGGAGTCAGAAAAATGTGGGGCGGCTATGAAAGGAGAAGAAAAGCTGTCCGGCTAGGGGCAATGTCCTCCGTTGTTATTGTATCGGGCGAAGCTGCGTCCACCTTTTAGAATATCGAATGTGGGACATGGGTAGAGGAGATGGAAGCCGCACGAAAAGTTTTTACTTCGCCCCTGCTTAACATTGGTGCATCATTTAACTGTGTGTATTGTCGATGTAAGATTTCAGGATATGCAGCAAAAAATGACACGCTTTATTCACGCTCTTTATGAATCTTCGATGTCCACTTCTTCCAATTTCTCCCCCCCCCCTTCGATTCCGACACCTGGAAGCATGACCTAGAGTCATGAGAGTGTGTTCTGTGTAAGTGTATTTTTGTTTGTGTAATGTGTAGTTCATGAGGCGGAGACTGAGGACCGTCTCAGCGTTCGCCTAGATGATTGCGAGAAACCGCGTAAAACCCGCAATCAGGACGGTCGGTGCAGTAGCTTCTTGGCTCGTGCCCGGAGCCGTTGTACCTTCCCGATCCAGTGCGCGACGCCTCAGCGCACTGAATCACACTGACGAGTTAGTTGTTCTAGTTATTTAACACTAGCGGAGTTCACAGCGTTGGCCTGTATAGTTGGCGTAGATTTACCCGTACGCTATTTTCATTCCCGCAATGACAAGCATTTGTACAAAGATTCATAAAATTAGCGCCAACATTTTTCGGAATTAAAGCGAACCTAGATTCACACGCCCCCTGCCAAGAAACGGGTGGGCTGAAGTTTATTTGCATTACTACATTACTAAACAACGCTAGATTATCTTAGAAACTCACATTTGATTCAATTGCGAAGTGAACGGATATATATTTTTTTCGAAGCGCCAGATACTTTAACTCCGCAGATTCAGCCTTTTATACAAATATCAAAAGTGAATCCGGAATAATATTATCGTAAATAAATTATTATATTCAAACAGAAGACTAATGCTGATGGCCAGAGACAATGTAATTGTAGGCCTACTGCCAGAGGTCGTGGTTAAAGAAAACCTCTATTGTTTCTACGGCTATCTATGGCGTTTAAAAATTCAACATTCCGAGTTAAAGGAAAGAATAGCTCAAGTTTTGTTTAATGTGCAAAATAGTTATTATTGTAAAGTTATCTAGCTTCCATTAAAGGCTGTGGTCAGAGGCATTGTAATTGTGTGTTTAGTGCGAAGCTTGCTGCATTTAGTGATATTCCATATCATACGTTCAGAATTTCATTTAATGTTCCGGCGTTATGTAGCGTAGAAGCATAAGACATACCAAACAACTGAATTGAGCTTCTAAGCTTTAAAACGGTGAAAACCCCATTGAAATCTCCTCCGTAGTTTCCGAGTTTTTATAAGACCAATATATCCGGTTTTCGTTTTATAGATATAGAAGGATAATGAAAAACTTCAAGTAGACTATAAACAATGATTAATGAAGTACTACAGAATACTGAACGTAATAAATAGGAGACCAGAAACTTGGAACACTGTGTTGTTTATGCTTATATGTTTTTAACCCGCTGACCAGCGTTCCGATTTGCCTTAACGCCAGACTTCAGACAGTCGTTCTGTTAGTATTCCAACAGTATTATTTCTACTGATCAAAAGAGAGGATGAGTGTAGTTGAGACACTCAGGAGGTCGTGGGATCGAACTCCGACCGACCATCCAGGTTTGGATTTTCCCTGGGTTCCCAAAATCACGGCAGGAGAATGTCCGAATGGTTCCTTCCAAAAAGCTGTATTACCTTCAGTTCCTTCGTCCAAGTCTTTACCGCCTCTAATGACCTCGACGTCGACTAGGGGTAAAACAAAAAAAAACACGATCATTCCAAATGTAATGTGAGATAATAACATTGCTTAGGGTTTTAAATTAGTGGCATCCGTTTGCCTTCTGCATTCCCATGCTGTTAGTCATTCCTAATTCATACGCCCTTAAGTCCCATTTCCCATCAGAGCGGCAAGATGATGCCCTGGATCACTTACTACTCCTCAGACTCGTTCATTCATCAGCGACTCTTCCTTTTTAGTAAAGAGAGGCTGCCGTTGATGTTTGGTTGATAGATTCTAATATATTGTCTAAAAAACCCTTACACCCTACGTTTTGTCTAAATCCTTCCATTACCAAAGGCTGGGCGTAGTTGTTGGCACACTGTATTTTAAAGACGAGCTGTAGGTATCGCTGTAGGTCAGTGTTTCTCAACCTGTGGTATGTGAAGTTTCCACATGTGGAACACAGGCGGAGCAAGAAATAATTAATACACTAATAAATATCGTACTTTTACAAGTAATACCATAAGCTAATATAAGCTATAGATCAAAAATTTTAAAAGCAATGGTATTTTCGGGATATGATACTTTGACTCCATTGTTACTTTAATAGTCAAGTAACTCAATATGTTTCCAGTAGATTTTGGAGAGAGTGGTGTTACTTTGAGGTTTTGGATGGGAATGGGGACAAGGAACGGAAGGAAATCGACCATAGTCTTTTGAAGCCTGCAGTGATTTGGGAATACAATGAAATACTCAAATCTGGATGCCCGGACGGGGATTCGAACTGGCGTCCTCCCGAATGCCAAGCGGCCAGAGCGTTAACCGCTTACTCGCCACGCTCGTTTTTAAACTATTGCCCTTTTTACTATTTTACTAGGGTAGTATGGCAGGTGTAGCTTTGGGCCGCAGTTCACGCCAATAAAATTTGGTAAGGTTGATTAATAATACACACATAAGTAAGAATTAGCGCCATATCAATTAGTGATCCGTAGAATAATTTTTGACTTTTTACCGGTCTTTGGAGCGAAGAACGTTAAAATAAAACTTTGGCTTAAATGATTACGGAAAACAGTCAAGAAACCGCAATTAACGGCGCTAGGTTCAAATCAGCGCCAGGTGCATCTCACACAGTACTGTATGTTTTATATGAGATACATTCAAGTTACGAAGTTCTTGTTTTAAGCTAAAACAGTCCATACGACATCGTACCGCCGAGAGCAGACAATTGTTTGCGCTACAACAACAGAGTTGTAAAGGGGGAGCGGGACAGGGGAGGGGGTTGTTAGAGAAGTGGCGGTGACAGATTAGAACAAAAGAGAGACTCGGACCGAGGGATGAAAAGGATCGCCGGTTGGACTCAAGGTGGAGCAGAGACAAGCGAGAGTTTCCAATATCGCGTCCGCCGCTGCTCTTTCAATATACACACGTACCGTACCGTCCACCTTGGCCGTTTGATTAAATTTCCCCTTCTGTTTCGTCCTCTTTTCTCTCCCCTGGACCGTTTCGACTCCTATAAACGTCGCCCCGTTGTCCTCCCAAAATTTGTGTGCCGGCCCGTGAGTTTGTGCAGTCTGGCAGCGGTATTTGTGTGTGAGGATCCCTCCCCCCCTTACCCCCCCTCCCACCCCCAGAGGGAGACACGTTCCGTTTGACGGTGTAAATCTTTCCGAACGGAGCTCCGGCAGTTAAACAGTCACGCCGGCGAGGTATCTTATCGATCTATCGTTCGACTCTGCTCCTATCGCTTCTTCCTTCACCTTGTTCCTATACGCCACGAGATACAGGCAACACTTTCTCAGTTGTACTATACATTTATTCTGAGGTCGAAAACATATGAAGCAACGAATCAGCTTAGGAAATTCAACATCGAAAAAGACAGAACCTAATCAGAACTATCAGGTGGGTCAGCTAACTAGGTTGTCCTCACCTCTTCCCAGGGGCGGATCCAGGGGGGGGGGAGGCTAGGGGGCTCAAGCCCCCCCCCAAATGTATCGAGGTCCACCCCCGTCATTGTAATTTTGGAGACCTTTTTTTTTTAGCTCTACGGATTCAAGGCCTGTAGAGGCTATAAAGACTACCCCATGGCCGACTCAAACCCCCCCCCCCAAAAACCCAAACGAAAATCCACTGAAGGCAAACCCTCGTAACCAAAATTAACTCAAGCCAAGCCCCCCCCCCCCCCAAAACCAAATTCCTGTTTCCGCCCCTGCCTCTTCCGACACCAGTTTTATATTCATGCAATGACTTCCAGGTAGCCCATTTTAAATTATTTCCAGATTGTAGGCATTCTGAAGATATTTACTACCCATGTTACCTACACTTCTCCCCACGACTTAGGGGCCATGCACAAACTACGTGGCTCGGTTCAGGGGGGGGGAGGGGTTGGCTGGAAGGCTACGCTAGGCTACGTGGGGGGAGGGGGGGGGGGTATTCGAGCCAGGCCACGTAGCTTTCCTTTCATAACATTTTTCACAGTTAAAATGAGCAATATAACTCACAACAGCATGTGAATATTTATTTCCCTCAGTTAATTATCTCCTTGTGTAATTTACAAATTTACAATAGTCTGACAAGAGAAAACAGTAGGCTACAAAATGTCTTCTGGAATCAAAAGGGAAAAAAAGCTACTTGCTACGTGGAGGGGGGGGGGGGTTCACAGGAGGCCAAAGTGGAGATACGTGGTTTATGCTCGCTCCCTTATTGATCGGAGACATAGGTGATGAAGGAGAAGTACAAAATGAGATTATAAGCTATGGAAATAAAGTTTCGAACGAGTAGTGGAGTAATGAGGAAGGACAGAGGGAGAAATGAGAAAATAATGAGGGAGATGATCAGAGAGGAACCATTATAACAAAGATTAGGTAAATCAAAGTTACAGTGGTATGGTAATGTGAAGAGAATGGGAGAGGAGAGAATACCAAAGAAGATGCTGAACATAGAGCTGAAATGGAAGGTCAAGAGAAAGACCGAGGGTCAGATGGGTGAAAGGTGTTAAAAAAGGGTGTTAAGGAAAGAAGAAGAGAATTGGGTGACAGTAAAACAAGTGAGATGGTGAATGGACAAGGAGCTTTGGATAGGTTTTTGTTCCAAGCACACCCGGTCATTCACTCATATGCGAAATACTGGACAGCTGGATCGTTGGCCGCACCCCGTTCGACAGGAAATGGAATTTCTCGACTACACTGTGGTCTGTAGCAGTTGGACTGCCATAGAGAGAGCGAGACGCACACACGTAGAGTGGTCGAGAAAGTGTATCATGACTACAGATTTGAGTGGTCGTACATAAATCCTTATTTCTGTCATTGTACGTGAGTAAAATTGAATATAGAGTGGAAGATCTAATCACTGAAAATTACGGCCCGTACCATATCCTTTAAATCGTATCCACGCTCTCACTATCACAAAGAAATGTTGGAATTTATATTTTTCATCGTTCGTGGCTGAATTGCTGAATGGATTTGGCTCACAAGGTTCATAATACACGTGGAACGACGGTTAGCAACAAGCAAACTGCTAACAACGGAAAAGCTTAAGTTCTTTAAAAGATATTGAGAAAGATGAACGCGCTGAAAGAGAAATAACAAACAGGGTACTTATTTTCTCAAGGGTCCTAAATCGTTCGTCGTTGGTAGCAGTCACCTCAGCAGAGAACATAAACACGGACTACTTTTAACGTAGGACCAGGTGTAATCTTTATTCGCTGAGATTACGTAAAACTTGGCCAAACATTCTGAACACACTGCCGCCGTGATCTTCACGGAAGTGTTTGGTTCGGGCAATTACAACATTAATCAAGAGAGTGAAATAGTTAAACCTTGTCTATTTCAGGAAAGCCTTCCAGAAATAAAATCTTCCCCGATACTTTTGTCATTTTGGACCAATCCTTTGGCTCAGTGGTTAAGTATTTCTCTCTTTGACGAGTATTTTCATAGGTGTTTACCTAGAATTTATTTCCATAAGCATCTAGCAAGCTGAACGGTGAAAAGCTGTGAAAAAAAATATACCGTTAACCTGGAATCGTTATTTGTTTCACGGCTGCGATTTCAAGTTAGGCATAATACAAAAAGACTTAGAGTTGAGACTTGAGGGCAGTACCTGAATATGATTTGCTTAAACAAACCGAGTGTGGTGGGTGAATGGTTAACGTTCTGGCCTCGCATTCTGGAGGACCCGGGTTCGAATCCCCGTTCGGGCATCGAGACTTAGATTTCCCATGGTTTCCCCAAATCAATCCTGGCGAATGCCGGGATGCTTCCTTCAAAAAGGCCATGGAAGAAATTCTCTTTCGTTCTTTGTCCCCAGTCCCATCCCGCCTCTAATGAACTTAGCCGTCGACGAGGCGTAAAGCCGTAAAAAAAGAAAGAAAAAATGCTAAAACAATGCTAATATTGTTTTCATATCTACAAATTCTACGAATACTAGTTTCAGGTTAGCCTATTACGTTGACTAAGCTTGCTACGGCACCATGATGGTGCCCGGTGCTGAGACGGGTTTAGCTGGTTCTAGTCCTGGTGGTGGACGAATCTTTAATCATCAGGACTTGGCCGGCAGAGTGGAAAAGGTGTTGGTGCGCGATTCATTATCTCCAAACTGTGTACCAAACTCCTGAGTTAAATCCGAAACCTCTTTGCAATGCGTATGGAGTGAGGGCATACGACACTGGTGAAGGTGATTCGTCTGTCGGAGGGGGACGTTAAGCTTGGCGGTCGCTTTGTTGTCTTTTGAACGATTAGGTCTGAACGGCCCGGCAACGGGTTTCAACCTGTCTCTTCTTTCATGTCTCTTCCACAACACTCGACACTGAACACACAAATCATCACAGTCATCCACGGATACGACAACCCTTAAAAACACTATCCCACTGGGAAGGCCACGGGAAACCACCCCACATCATCTACCCCGGGACGTTGCTGTCGAGGGGTAAACATCACCGGTGGTAACCGCATCCACTCGGACAGGGGTACGCCACTCGTAAAAGAAGAATTTCAGTTTGTGAGATTGTGTATATTTAGGTTAGAAAATGGAATAGGTTTATGTATTGCATGCAGAAAGTGGTAGAACGTCTCTATATTGAGGTGTACTCCCTCTTTCTCTGACTTACTTTTTCTTTGCATAAAATATAAAAAATATTATTAATGATGCAAATTACTAAAGTTTGAGTGGAGACTTTGCCGGGGTACTGATGCAATGAAATCCTCTCGGGTGTCCAGCCGGAGGGTGTTGTATAAACACGACGTATCGACATCTAGCCCTGCTGTCTTCATCAGGTTTCAGATCTCTACTATCTGTCGCAAGCCTAGGCGGTGACAGTCCGCTTGCGACACCTATGAGAGACCTGAAACCTAAAGAAGACAGCAAAGCTAGATGTCGAAACTCCGTGTTTTACAACACCATCCGGCTGCACACCCGGCAGGATTTCATTTTAAGAAAATTATTGATACAACGAATCGGGATGTTACTTTGTACATTAACAGCAACGCTATTCCTACGTTTGTCATTAATTTATATTTATTGAAAAAGCAATTTTTAACATTATTATCATCATCGATACTATGTAAATAGTTAAATACACATGACATCGAATGACGGGTTCTTTTTGCAAAAGTTCTCAGTTTTCTATCTATCCACTGATCTGATATTGCTCAGCGGGGCCATGAGAGTTTCTCGAGGTTGGTCAACTTTATGCTCAAGTTGAAGGTGCGGCAATGGGCTCGCCACTTTCACCTGTAGCCGCCAACATTTTTATGGAATCATTCGAGATGAAGGTGCTTAACAACGCGCGCCTAAAACCTACAAAGTGGATCCGTTATGTTGATGGCACCTTTGTCATCTGGCCTCACGGTAAGGAGAGTTTGGAAGAGTTCTTAAACCACCTGAATAGTGCCCACCCAAGAATTCAGTTCACTATGGTTGTGGAAGAAAATGGACAACTGCCATTTCTCGATGTCCTTGTTCACAAGCGAGGCGATAGAAGTTTGGGTCACACTGTGTATCGCAAGGCGATCCACACTAATAGGTATCTGCACGCCATGTCGCTCAAGAGCTAAGACAGTATGTGACTCGGAAAGTCTGAATGAAGAAATGGAGACACTTACAAAAATATTCCAAGCCAACGGTTATAGTGAATCTGACATCTGGAGGGTTTTAAGACCCAAAAAACCTATGGGAGACGTCAACTTATCCCATGATATTAATGTGCCAACAAAATTCGCCTGTCTCCCATACATACAGGGTATCACAGACCGGATTGGGAAACTGTTAAAGCGGGTGGAGGTGCGAATAGTATATAAAGCTAACTGCAAACTTGGTCAGTCACTGACAAAGGTAAAAGACAAATTACACCCACACCAGCTTATGGGTGTTTCCGAAATCCCCTGCAGCTGTGGCAGTGTTTATATCGGCGAGACAGGTCACACTGTGGCGGAGAGACTTAAAGAACATATCCGCCACTACAAATATAACAACAGCGATTAATCCGCCGTAGTCCGCCATCCTATTAATACCGGGCATGAAGTAAAATTTCAAGAAACGAGGCTACTGTGGAGAGAAGACCAGTGGTGGCCCCGACGGGTGAAAGAGGCAGCAGAAATTTTAAAAAATACCAAGAACATCAACGAAGATAGCGGCCTTTTACTTTGCGATGCTTAGCGCTCGTTGCTATGTCAACATAAACAGTATCTCTGACGAAGGCTGGAGGATACCAGGCGAAAGCTTAGGTAATGAAATAAACAACGCGGCATAACCCGAAAGTCAATTAATCATGAATACGACAGTCATTTGCGGCGATCAAAATATCAACGTGGTTACTATTTAGATGAAAGCGTTGACTCCAGTCAGCTTGCAGTCAGCCGACGCGATAATTTCATTTTATTCTTGACGTCGGAGACCGCCACTCCAACGCCTCCACTCGGTTCCCGACGTGGTTCTGCAGTCAAAACAAAAAACCACACCGGCGTTAGCCGCCGCACGTATCTCCCTGCAGGCTGGCCACGCACCCACCAAGCAGTCCTTGCAATGACGGGAACCATCCCTGCCGCCTCACCATAGCGGCACGATGTATATCTTCGCCGAGAACTACTCGACCACCAAGTGGCGTTCCAGAATGCAGCCGGGCCGTTACCGTTACGCTATTGTTCGCACCGTCCATCTGTGCGACCTACCCAAATATTTAATTTCGATTTAGTGTGGATACTCACAGCCAATAAACTACAATACTGAACTCTGTTCGTGATCCGCTCATTAATGGTATCGATAAATTATAAAAGAACAGTGGTCCGTTTTGTAATCGCACGTCTGAAGCAATGTACAGAGGTTAGGCTTTAATCGTTAGGAAATTGACTTTGTTACAGCGTGAATTTATTGGAATGTAGGCCTACACTCCATTTTACAAATTTCAGGGAATATTTATTTGTACTGATGCATTTCGAACACAGTTACTGGATGGATAAGATCAGCATCACGTACCGAGAGCAAAAATTACTTACGTTGCAAAGCATTCTTCACTCCCCCCCATTTCCCACACACACTGCAGTGCGTAATCACAAAGTATTTATTTATCATGACTGGTTTTTTTTCTTTTTACACTTTCATTAATGATCAATAGTTAAGATATTTTCCTAACTCTTAACAGCCCACATCATATCTGAATGAAGATGGCTGAAAAAAATTAATAATAAAATAAATATTTTTTCATAATTTAAGCGTTGGTAAACATGGTACATCAAAAGTTTCACTCCCGTTAGGCCTGCGATTAGTAGGTAATAAATCCCCAGCTTGCTTACTTTTACCCATATCCGAATGTAGGCTGATGAAAGTAGCGAGAGAGTGAATTCGGGTGCAGGCGCTTTTAGGCCTACTGTTCCGAACGATACTGGGGGGGCT
>CM061918.1:70418116-70583116 GCA_031002005.1 Vandiemenella viatica
TAGCGCTAACAGTGGGTTGCGTTTCCCGGCGAACGCCCTGTATAACTAGCCTGATGGGTGAGAGATAAATTCCAGCCTAGCGTTCGAGGGAGCACTGGTTTGGTTTCCGGCTAGGCCATCACAATTTTGGTTTTCAATGGTTTCCAGAAATTACTCCAAGTGCTTCGATGGTTTTTTAAGAATTGTAATCAGAGGACGATTTTCTTCTAAATGATTGTCCACAATCATCTTTAGTCCCCAGTTAAAAAAAAAGAAAGTATACTACGGCAAAGAACTTCACCCAAAGTAGAAACACACTTTTTCGGTGCTCATATTTTTACTTCCTGCGACGATTGTTCCAAATTGTTTCAGCCGGTCATTCTTTCTGCTAACAGGTCTGAAGTAAAGTGTTGTTACGATACTAAGGTACGTAACATTAAAGAAAATATTTTAGTTTGACTGTTTGTTAACCCCGAGAGAACTTATTCAGTACTGAATTCCTGGACTACAGGATAATACATAAAATTTATCATCAAAAACAGTTCTAGAATTCCAATATAATAGAAACTAAATTTTGCAGGGAGATTTAAAATTGCTGCACTAAACGTGAAAATATCTCCAGTAGTTTAGAATAGAATGTCTCACAGAACTATCATAATGATAATTGCGGGTAGTATGTGAAAACTTTTGTGATGAAACAGGCTGCTCGCATTTTAAGTATCGGCAAACGAGTCACTAGTATAAATTACGGCTTTATTTTGATAAATTATTCACCGGATAATATATTTATCTCCACCAAATAAGAAACTACGGTTTGTAGAGTAACGTGAAATGTTTAGATTTTGTTTACTGACGCGAATTTTTCGATTCAGAGATGATTGACGAATTTGTTCAGCTGTATATTGAGATGGAAATCATTAGAAATGTATTGATTTTTGTATACAGATTGTGAAGTGGTTTGTTGCCAGATATCTGTCAGAGTAGTAAAAAGAAGAATAATGTACATAATTATAAGACAAGGCAGACAAATCAGTCCCATCTGATACTCAAAGCAGTAAAACACAAAAATTAGTCTGCACAATGCGTAACAAATTACCAGGAGAAATAGAAGGTACCAAAACTGTCGAAAATTTTGGAGAAAAGATGGTAAAGTTACTTGAATGGAGATAATGTTTTTCTGTTTGTAAAGAGTTCTATGAAATTAACATCTTTTTTGTCACATGATGTATGAATTGATATGTATTTCTATTAGCCACAGACTATTCGAAAAGAGTAAATAAATAACTAAATGTAGCGTTGTTTGATGAAATACATAGACCAAAAAATTATTTGCTTTAAATGCGTAATTACCATAATACTTGTTATTTTTAAGCAATCGTCGTCAAAGATTGATAGAACAGGTAAAATAAATTGTAATTATGGCGATTAAAGCTTGTTTCCATAGCTGCCCTTCGAGAGGTTACTTGTTACCCTTGACGTGTGGCGCCTCAATGTGGCCACGGCAGATACTACTACTGCCCGTCGGGGGTGTGTTCCCCCACCAAGAACCCCGGCTGCCTCCCCTCCACGCTGTTGGTCTGTGTTTCTCGTAGACTTTCTCGGATCGATGTCCGCACCCCCCCCCTCCCCCCTTAACACACCAATAAGGTCGTTGATGCTTCTATTGTAGAGGTGCCTTCGTTCAACCTGAGATGCTATCGCATTGGATTGATGTTAACGACCTGTGGAGTGCTAGAAACTACTTCTCTACTGTGCTTAGTAAAAATCTGTCATTCACTAAGGAACTGCACAACTGCTACTAAGAGAAGTGAATACCGGTAAAAAGTTATCATTTAGTAGGATGATGTTAAGTACCTATGGAATAGTAGAAGCGAAATTATTATCAACGGCAGTAACTTGTGATAAAAAATCCCTACTTTTATATAGTCACTAGATAACTCGTACGAAAATTTCTAGAATAAAATACAATGATTACTGAAGTGGAATACATAACATGTCACACGTATTGTGCTGCTATCTAGTGGTAACGCGATCAATCATTATCGATGGCAGCGAAGCCTAGTGACTTGGCAGTGAACTATCTCATACACGTGACCTTGATAGTTAATGCTTTAGCCATCTTTGGTTGGCTTCCGATAAATTCCCTACTTAATTTATAAGTTTATCAAACTGCAGGCATTGATGTTTAAAATGATACCTCAATTACCGATGTATTTAGATATGAACGAAGTTGAGTGACTTGTCACAAGAAAACACCTTTTAGAAATTGTATATATGTTGAGGACTGTGGGATCCTAGAAGACAGTTTATCATCGAGTGTGGAAATTCTGATAAAAGCTACCTTCAAGGAACATTCATTGGAAATATTCCTTCGAGATTAAAATCTCTTCTTTTCCAACTTTTCCCAACATTAGAGGTCAATTTAGGACTTTGGTTTTATGGTCGCATTTTCTTGCTGATGCCAAGCATTTAAACCTACTGCCAGATCATATTACATACTAATGGAAGACGTGAAGTGTTGCCATCTATCTGCGAAATGTGCAACTATGTTCCGTGTGTGATCAGTGTATTTTTTTTATTTTTTTTTGCAATGTTTAGTTTATGAGGTGGAGATCGAAAACCGTCTGGGCACACCGCCTGACATTTGCGGAAAACAACCTAAAAACCGCCGTCAGGATGGCCGATACGCGGAGACCTGCGCTGGTGTAGTTCCTGCCCGATCCAGTGTGCGGCGCCACAGTGCACTGAGCCACACTGGCGGGTATCATGATTAAAATCTGTCCATTAATAAATCAATGTTACCAACCTTTAGAATACTGTAAGAACAATTCTTAGTTTGTTTTCTTGCTAAACTATTGTTTACTAGTGTAATCCCGTGACCGTTTTTTACGTCTCGTCACTGGTATAGTCCAGCTTTTAGGATCAAAGATTATAACAGGTTACCTGATCTGACCAAATATGATCTTAACCTGTGTTTTCCTATGGGGCAATAAAATCTTGGATAACTTAAATGTACTACTAGAAGTAGGCATTAAACACGGAAAGCGACTATCCCGCGATCGTATAATTGTTTCAACCTAGAATTTGCTGAAATACAAACTTGACTTATATTTGACCCTTAAAGCTCACTATGAAAAATTTAAAAATTCCTGTTTGCTTCGAAAGCATCACGTTTTTATTCTTAACACGTGGCAACACTCATAACGTAATCATTGGTCAAAGTATCTATAACGACCACAGAACGTATACGCATTCCATATAATTAAACAGTTGAGCAACCTGTAAGACTACTTGCCTTTCTTGGGGTTGAACTGATACTTATGGTAGACCGAACTTCGTGCTTGCTAAAGTTTTAATTACTAACATACAGCACCCAGAAGTTGGATAAATGAGTTCGTAGTCGCCGCCGGTCGCCAGACAGGGTCCAAACCAGTCCGATAAAAGTGTGAGGATAACTAACTAAGAGAAATCTTCAAAAGTAATGAAAATCTGTTCTCCACACATTTATTTGAATAAAGTACACATCGAACCAGTTGGCCACTATCAGAATTTAGATGATAAGGCTATTGAAACTTCGTAATCCGTCGATTGCAAGATTCTTAGAAACAAAAGGAAAGTTTTTTTAATCCAAATCAGTCCACACTATATTACTTTCGATGCCACACTTCACTGTTCTGGTAACTCAACCCACTGTTCAAATCAATTTAAAACATACGTCGCAATGGTTAAACAAGTTCATTCTTCTTCTTACTTCTTGCTACACCCGCACAGTTAGTATAGCGTCTCACATTACGCGACGCGAGCCGTCCGCTACAAAACCTCGATAACGACTGACTTTAAACAATGTAATCATGCGCTCACTTCGGCGCTACTTGCGGGTCGGCGGAATGCTACTGTTATGTTACATTCCCCAACTACCAATTTGTGATAATTGTTCAGGTTTTTTTTTTTCAAAAGAAACTGAAGAATTATCATTACAATAAAAAAGAAAATTTACAAATACCAAGTTTCAGACTCTCAAGTGTGGCCAACCTACTAACATAAGATACACAAAGCCATTTAACATATTTAAATTAAAAAAAACAGGCACACAAACAACATCAAGAAAACATATACAGAAAAAAAAAATACACGAAGGAACCACATGAAATTGTCATAGTTTTCGTGGTCACAGTTCTCAAATAGACTGTCAACTCTCACAAAAATAAAACTGAAAAGAAAGAACATATATACACCATGACAAAAAAAAAATATTTCCGCTTCTACCGTAGGCTCTATGGGTGGAGTCCTCGGTTGCGACACTGGTAGAGGTCATTAACCTCTATACGACTTTTGTCGAAGCACTTCACGCACTACACTGCACTACACAAGCCTACTGTTGTTGCTGCAGCTGCTTTGGCATTTTTTCAGGCAGGGTACGAGAGTGGAAATGTGGATTTAGTTTATTGGCTTTAGCCGGAAAAAAAATTAAAGATTTGTTCGCCGCAGCGATGAGGTAATCGGCCTACGCCAAATAAAAATTAGAAAAAAAATAAGGATAAAGGGTGTCCCCTCCTTTTAGTCAGATAAGTCTTCTGGTAACATTTTGTAGGGTTTAAGGGAAGTAACATTGAAAGTACCCCTGATATTTTGACCAACAGGGTACACTAATAAATAGGAATTCTTCCTAGGGCAGCTAGCAATCCGATACGGGCCTTCATACAAATACTTAAACTTCCTAATTTCTTTGTTTACGCTAGAGGACTTGTAATGAGTCTGCGCCAGTACCAGATCACCCGGCTTATAGTCGATTGCCTTCCCTCTTTGATCATGCCGCTTCTTCCTCCTCTGAGCTTTCTTCTTCATTTTCGAGCTATTGTTGCGAGTACATTAAATCCTCGCTGTCCTTTTCGACCAATAATTGTGACAGCTGCACTTCTTCCTCACTAGGCTCATCATAGCATACAAACTCCTGCACCTCTCCTCTTGAAATGACTCTAACTTGAACCGCTTCCTTTCCTTCTTCACGAATTTTGGTTTCATAACTTATATTCACTCTTTTTCCTTCCGTAATAAATTGCAGACTATTCTCTTCCCAGTCCAGTTTAACCATTTTCTCGGCAAGCCAATCGACTCCCAGAATTAGATCAACGGTTAATTTAGGGATAACAAATGCTTTTATTTCAATCCTGTGTCCTCCAATCTCACCATCTACTCGAATTTGCTGGGTGATTCTTTTAATTTTACCCCCATTTGCTACCGTAACTGTCATTCCTTGTACCGAGTGTAAACATGCGTCAGGTTCATTCACAAGGATTTTGAAATAGGCTTTCCGACACACAGGATATGTCCGCGCCAGAATCTATCAAGGCTTCTACTTGTCGTGATTTAAATTTCACCAAAACAGTAGGTGTACGGGCTTCTTTTCTCCTTAAAATTCCTTCTTCTTCAACAAATCTTCTCTCGGGTCGTTATTGTAGACTGAAAAGACTTGTGATTGGCGAGCCGTTAGATTCGCTTCATTATTCAAATCTGAGTAGCAAGTGCTAGTACTGTCCGTTAATTGCTTGTCACTATATGGTAAATCTTCGTCCCGTCGCAACTTATCTTTACTCTTCCATTTTATTGACTTCCTGTCAATTCTTTTCTCTTCTTCATATATCTGTGACTGCTTCAGCTTCCGACATCTTCTTTACAAGTTCCGTAGTCTGTGGGTATTGATCTTTCCTTTCCATAGCTCGCTTTAGTTGACAGAAATGTTTCGCATTGTTCGTATACCGCGCCAGCGGCTGCCGCGTGCTTCAAATTATTTTTGGCACAGGTACCAACACTGTTTACGCCTGGACTGTTACGCGTGTGTTGGCTGCCGTCGCGCTCGCCGGCTGCGCCGTCATGAAATACATAAGACTTCCGCACAACTTTAATCCCGTCCAGGCTTACCTCGCCTGTATCCATATTTTCCGAACCATCAATTCCTATTAACATCATCTCACCCTCGCGTAATTTTCTTTGTTCTCTCCAAATGTGTTCTTGAATTCTTTCGTTTTCAACTTCAAAAATGTCATCTTCGCCTTCTCCTCTGATCTCAGATTCTTCGACTTCTATTTCCTGATCAAATTTATTTTCATCTTCTACCTCATCCGCCTTCAATTCTTCACTTGTATTGGTTAATAAAATTTTCTCGTATCTTGTCGGTTCCTCTTCAACTTCGTTATTAAATACTGTATCATATAGACATATTTCTGGTTGATCCTTTTTCCGCCTCAAGCCTATTTTTTCTTCTTTTACTAATAATATTTTCTCTGTATTCGGCCTCTTTTCTGCCTCCGCCGCTGGCGAAGCCTTCTCAGTGGCAGGCACTAGTTTAAATGTCTGGTATTGTCTTCTGAAACCACTGCTACCCTATGTTCTTCATTTTGCGGTCGGTAGTTATGATTCTGGAACCGCCTATGAGATTTTCCTTCCTCTATGTTTTCCTTTCGAACTCCGTCTTGCCGGCCTGAGTTTTCCGGTTCTTGCCGAAAATTTTTATTCCCTTCTCTTCGGTGGTTTTCCTGTCTGAATCCGTTATTTTGAAAATGATTAGTGTTATGTTGTCCCTGGTATCTTGTTCTGTACATTCTTTGCTCTTGTACATCTAATCTTCCCAGCATATCTACAGCATCCTTTATGGAGCGGATCTTGTGGCTAGTAAGTATTAGCTGTGTCTGTTCCGGTAACCTAGCCGCAATCATTCGTACATACTCTTCTTCACTATGAGGCTGGTCTAAGTATCGGCAAGATGCATAGCACCGCATGAAAAATCGGTTTGCGATCCTCTTCTCGGGTCATAACGGTCACCGCACATTAATTCTGATTTTACGGCGATCTGCCGCTCTGCCGACCAGTAAAGATTCAAAAATCTTCTTTGAACTGCTCGAAAGATGAAAATTCCTCCTCTAATTGCTCTGCCCACAGTCGGGGTCCTGCTCTTAAATGTTTTATTACCATATTAATTTTCTTCTCCTCACTAGCAGCCATAAAAGGTGGAAAATTTTCGAAATTTTAATAAACTTTACAGGATGGATGCCATTTCGGTCCGAAAATTCTTCCCAATCAATCTTTTCGTCGTAGCATTGAACAGGAATTACGGTGCCCTTGCCGGTTTCTTTGTATTTACAGAATTCTTCTCTCACTACACCCGGTACTTGTTTTAATACTTCTTGCTTTATAATTAGCGGCGCATGTACCTTCATTCTCTCATCCACAAATACGGCAGTTGACACTTTTAATTTCTCCAACTTCTCATCCAGCTGTTCCACCTCCGCAGTTATCTCTTTCATCCCAAATTTCACTTCCGCATAGCCCTGTCGGGTACCTTCTTGCAATGTTTGGAACTGTCCTTCAATCGTCTTTATACGGTGGCAGTGACTATCGCTTTTTTCTTGCAACTGCGCATATTGTTCTTGCAAGGCGTCTGTTTCCTGGCGCAAACTATTAGTTTCACCCTTTAACTCTTGTTTTAAATCGGAAAACTGGGTTGCTAAGTCCTCTGCTCGCATATTACACAAAGCACGATACTCTTCCATATCCTTACGTAATTCTGCTATTTGGGATTTGTGTTCATTCAGAGACCTAGAATGTAACATTTCCGCGTCAGACTTTAGCTCAGCTTTTAGATTATCGAGCTTGGAATCAAAGGTTTGAGTACTTAACTTAAGATCTGAATCTAACTTTTCAAATTTATCATGGAGGATTTCAGTGCTTGACTTAAGGTCTGAATTTAAATGTTCAAATTTATCATGGAGGATTTCAGTACTTG
Organism: Vandiemenella viatica; assembly: GCA_031002005.1. Classification (NCBI taxonomy): domain Eukaryota; kingdom Metazoa; phylum Arthropoda; class Insecta; order Orthoptera; family Morabidae; genus Vandiemenella; species Vandiemenella viatica. Next base: position 70,425,876 of record CM061918.1, read on the forward strand.
ATTTGAGGTCCAAATTTAAGTTTGCAAATTTTGAATTTAGGGTTTCAGTATTTATACTAATATCTGACTTAAGGTCTGACTTTAAGCTTTCAGTGGTTGACTGAAGGTCTAGAGTTAAATTTTCCAACTTGGACTTTTGAATCTCAGAATTCGTACTAATATCTGACTTTAGGTTTTCTAACTTGGAATTTTGGATTTCAATATTCATATTCATATCTGACTTTAGTGAACGCATTTCCGCTCTCAAGATTTCCACCACCTCAGCGAGACTTAGACTATCGTCTCCTTCCGTACCCGGCATGATTATAAATTTTACACAGAAAACTGGATCCAAAAAAAATATTGTAAATTCGCTTCCCGCGAATCAGACAACCAGACCACAACAACGCCGTTATACACGAAGCGCCAGCTGCTGCAAGCTATCTAGCTAAGCATGCCATTTAAAGAAAAAAGGAAACACAAGGTTGCACTATAGGCATAACTACAGGTGGAATTTAAATAACTGCTTCTGTCATCCCTGATGACAAAGGAGAGTAAAATGTATTGTCGAGTTAGGAGAGAAAAATCTGGTCCGATTTTTCTTCCTCGATATTTCACAGAAAAAAAGGAAAATTATCAGAAAAAATTAGGAAAGGATTTAAGCCTTCAAAAATAGCCAAACAAGCAGCGCACAGCGCGTTCTTAGCTTTCGGAGACTCTGCACGACGATTCTTCTTTCTCCCGCCTTCGTCGTCTCGGCTGCCCAGCTCCGCGCCGAACAATGTAGAATGTCTTCCCCGCTGCTCCTTGACCAGCCGCGCTGCCTTCGTCGAGTGGGAGTTCTTCCGCACCTTTGGGTATTGTCGACACTCACTGTTTTGATTGTCGTCGTCTTGATATCACTAGTTTTCCTTTTTCTTTCTTTTGTGTGTTTTCCTAGGATTTGAGAAAAATTGTCTCTCCTCCTAGTACTGATTTCTACCACACAGTCCTGTCACTCGTCGCCATGTAAGACTACTTGCCTTTCTTGGGGTTGAACTGATACTTATGGTAGACCGAACTTCGTGCTTGCTAAAGTTTTAATTACTAACATACAGCACCAGAAGCCGGATAATGAGTTCGTAGTCGCCGCCGGTCGCCAGACAGGGTCCAAACCAGTCCGATAAAAGTGTGAGGATAACTAACTAAGAGAAATCTTCAAAAGTAATGAAAATCGGTTCTCCACACATTTATTAGCATAAAGTACACATCGAACCAGTTGGCCACTATCAGAATTTAGATGATAAGGCTATTGAAACTTCGTAATCCGTCGATTGCAAGATTCTTAGAAACAAAAGGAAAGTTTTTTTTAATCCAAATCAGTCCACACTATATTACTTTCGATGCCACACTTCACTGTTCTGGTAACTCAACCCACTGTTCAAATCAATTTAAAACATACGTCGCAATGGTTAAACAAGTTCATTCTTCTTCTTACTTCTTGCTACACCCGCACAGTTAGTATAGCGTCTCACATTACGCGACGCGAGCCGTTCGCTACAAAACCTCGATAACGACTGACTTTAAACAATGTAATCATGCGCTCACTTCGGCGCTACTTGCGGGTCGGCGGAATGCTACTGTTATGTTACAAACCCCAATTAGAAATGAATTGCCAGAATACTCTATTCATACTTTAAATAACCTAATAACTCACGTACAGTGAACAAAGACAATTAACGAAAGTGGTCAGTAAAATACTGAAAATAATAAACCGTAATGTATAAGCTTTGGTCAAGCAACATTAGTGATAGTTTTAATTAAATTGAAATTTATCCTAAGTCGGAATGACAGTTACCATTCGTGGTCACAGTAATTTCAGTAATTTTTTTTATTATTTTTATGTTGCCTTCATTAGCAACATGTTACTGAAAAACAGTCCCCCCTTTTTTCAGCCGTAAAGTTTGTCGCTATATTTTTTACTATAAAATGCTACGAAAAGCAAGCTTAATGGATGTATCTTGGGAATTAATTTGATAGCAGTTACTTAGCTGTTAAAAAGTGGACATAACCTCGATTTTTTTCTGATGATATCTCTGGTGGCTGTTGTTTTGCGAGCGAAGGCTGACACGTGACACCGTTCTCCAGCCAATAGGTATCGAGGTGAGCGAGTGTGCGTGTGATCTTAGGGAATTATATAGTGGATATTGTGCCTATTCCAGACGCATAATTGGTCTCCAGTCTTTTTACTCAAACATTTTGTTTCTGCAGTAACATAACAAAGAAAAAGTAAATTTCTTGATATAACTGTTTTTTAAGTTTCTTCCTCTTTTCCCCAAGAGCAAGAAATAGTAAGAAAGGAGGGAGAAGAGGACTTAACAGAAATGATAAAAAATGAGAACGAAGGAAAGAAATTAAAACAGGAAGGAAGCTAAACAGGAAGGAAGAACGTAAGAAACAATAATAGGCAGACATGTTGGAAAGCAGGAACGAGAAAACGGATGGACTTAAAATCGCCCATTCTTTGAAAATTTCTTCAGTGATTTAATCTTCTTTTTATTTGCCTCTCGAGATAAGTTGCTGTCAAACAGTGTGGACCACACAAGATGCATGCATCACTTGAGAGAATTGTCTGTGAACTATACAACCTCTTAATGCCACTTGTCGTGTTATGTCGCTTGTAAGTTTATACGTATGAGGCGGAAACAGGAAATTGTCCTTGCGGACGCTACGTTATTATATGAAACGGCCTAAAAGACTTAATGAACATGTCCGGTGTGCGGACGACTGTTAAAAGTCAGACCCAGGACTCCAATATCCTCTACACCTACTCGTCCTTCATGCCATGTTAGCGAATTTACACTGCGCATCGTAACTTTTACCATCGCGTCTAAAACATTACACTACTTTTAACAAAGCTCGCCAGAGTTATTTACACAGGGTCAATAATCAGGCCACAGTACCTCTTTATTAGGAACAAGCTTCAGTGCCGGATCTATGAGGGATCAAACCGGAGCACTTGCTCCGGGCGGCAACTTCAGGAGGGCGGCAATATCATGTTTGAAGGGGCGGTAAATGTCAAATTCATGTGGCGGCGATCTTTTCTTTTAGCTCTACTGCCTCGAGTGGCAAAATACAAGGGGGTGATAAAATTGAAGAATTGCTCCATACCGTCCCGGGCGGCAAATTCGTGTTAGAAGGGGCGGCAATCTGAACTTTTGCCCCGGCTCGGAAAATTTGTAGATCCGTTACCGACAAGCATAAATCTATTTATGAATCGAATACAGTAAGCTAGCGTTATGTGGTAGGCGAGAAATAATTTGTCACCGAATATTCTGGAAAACAGTTGGTACCACAACCAATAACAACACTGCCTTCACCAGAAACGTCGAGAAAGTTATTGATAACTGAATAAAAATTTTAAAATTCCATGTTGTCACTAGCCTTGCAATTCTTAAAAATTCTCATATTTATTAAAACTGAGAAAAGTGAATTATATCACAATTGGAACCTATTTAACTATTTTCGACATGGAAAAATACAGAATACCTTTTTTTTTTTTGCTGTCGTCAGTCTTTCGACTGGTTTGATGCAATCCTCCATCCTTTCCTATCCTCTGCTAGCCTTTTCATTTCTACATACCCATTACAGCCCACGTCCTCAATTATCTATTTCATATATTCTAATCTCTGTCTCCCTCTACAGTTCTTACCTTCGACTGTTCCCTCCACTAACAAATTAACCAATCCACCATGTCTCAAAATATGACCTACCGGCCTGTCTCTTCTTTCTGTAAGCTTCTTCCACAAACTTCTTTTCTCACCCATCATTTCCAAAACTCGTTCATTTCTTACTTTGTCTGTCCACTTAATTTTCAGCATTCTTCTGTAGAATACCTATAACAGTTTATCAAAATTATATGCAAAATAATCAAAAGTAATAAAAGGGGCGGGGGCACAACGTCACTGTATAGTGGCACAGTAACTGAGGTAAGCAAAATTGATCTCTACACATCTTAGCTTGTTTCGTAATTCCGATTGCAGTTACGATGAAGTATATTAAGGTGATGGCGCTGATGATGATTTAACAGTCAAGTTTCAACACTGGATCAAAACAGACTGCTCCTCGCCAACTGGGTTTAATATCAACTACCGGAGAATACATCACCAGATTTGAGAAGATCTCCATGCTAGTACTGTGGTATGTAAGCAGAGTTCAGTCTGTAACAAGCATATCGTATGGTCCCAAATGTCATCTTCTACACAAAGCATAAAGTTGGACAGTAGACTGCATCTTTATCGTCTCGCTTTTCTGTAAAGACGAGATCCTTGCTTTCGGTCGACAAGTAGGATACAAAATTATATTCTAAGGGAATAATGAAATAGTAGTACCAAGCGTGGTGGGTGAGTGGTTAACGCTCTGGTCTCACATTCAGTTCGGTTCGAATCCCCGTCCGGGCATCCAGATTTGGGTTTTCCATGGTTTCCCCAAATCACTCTAGGCGAATGACGGGATGCTTCATTCAAAAAGACCATGGCCGAATTCCTTCCCGTTACTTGTCCCATCTCGCCTCTAATGACCTTTCGACGAAGCGTAAAAAGCCATAAGCAAAAAAAAAAAAAAATAAAGTACTGCAAGGAAGAGTTATTACGTTCTCTCACATTATTTTCTGCTGCTAGGTGGTAAACATTCGTTATTGCTGCGATTTCCATAAAGCTACGAAGGCGGAGAACTAACCACCATAATTAACAAGGTGTTCCAAACTAATCCTGTGGTATATAAGCGAAGATCAGCGTATCCTACCATATCGCACTGACCCAAATGCCATCATCTATAATAAGTATAGAATTGGACAGTAGACTTCATTTTTATCGTATCGGTTTTATGTACAGGAGAAGCTCTTGCTTTTGGTCGCCATAAGAGGATGCAAACGGATATTCTAACGGAATAATGAAGTAGCACTGACAAAGAGGAGTTACCACGTTTTCTTACATCTTGTCTCGTTTTAGGTAGTAAATGTTTGTTATTGCTGCGATTTCTATGAAGTCACGATGATGGAGAACTAATCACCATGATCGATATGGTGCTGAATAAACCATCTCCAATCGAATCATGTGGTATATAAGAGATAATCAGCCTATATCACACTGACCCAAATGTCATCTTCTATACTAAGCTTAGAACGAGACAGTAGACTGTGATTTTGCACTATTCTGCACAAGTGAGGTCCTTGCTTTCGGTGGCCATAAGAGAAAACGAACTTATATTCATTCGGAATAATGAGATAACACTGACAAGGAAGAGTTATTGCGTTCTGTAGCAAGATGCCCGGTGTTAGTAGATATTGGTTATCGCTGCGATTTCGATGAAGCCAGTTGGCGCTACATTAAGATGGTACCCATCTTGTGAGTTGTCACACAGTGTGCGGGTGTTTGTGTGTGGCTGACTTCCCACGGGTCGCTTCACACAGTGCTCTCTAATGAGGCCCAATTCGGCCCAGTTAACCTGAGCTGCAGGATGTTTGTGGCGTCAGCCTTCCTGAAAACACACGGCTCCTGGCGCCGCCGGCCGGAAGGGTCTAATATCAGGCACGGCGCGGTCCTTTATCACTTCGCATGATGTCACTCCCGGCGCCAACGAATTACTTACTGTCCCTAACGTCTCACACTTTCTGTGTCTCTGTGCTCCGCCGACAACGGCGTCTACACTGCTTCGGTTTGCTTGCCATCTACATTGCAAATCCAGGCTCTCTGCAACAAAACTAATGTTCTCTGTGCGCATTCCAATTCCCTTATGGCACGACCATAGGAAGAATACGTAATAGGCACTAGCATTACACCAAAAACGGTCTGGTAGCTCAGTGGTTAGGCGCTTGTTTCAAAAAGTTTTAGGTACAGTTCCGGGCCAGGAATTTTTACGAGTTGTGTTTTGTCAAACAAGCTACGTCATGATGTTCCGCGGTTAAGAATGGACGTTAAAATGTAGGGCCCAGAAAAAAAGGAATTGGCCGTCCTACCTCTGACTCAATGGCTTAGTATGCCTCTTTCGAGAGGATCCAGCTAAACTACATCATGTTCCCATAACATATTCTACGCCGTCATTGAGACACAAGAACGTTTGAGGGAAAAGTAATCTTAAATTAATGAGTAATGTTTGACAATTAACTCGGGCAAAAAATAAGTCTTCGGTCGCCCAGACAGTACCAGACAAACCTCTATACCAAGTCTTTTCATATTAGTGGTGACTGTGGTAGGAGAACATTTCCCGTATCTGTATATTCTCTATATTGTTGCGTCAACACCATTTTTAATCTTTCAGAACTCTTAAGCTCCCTAAAGTAGGAAGCAATCTTCATTCGTATAAGTCTCTCTCTGGGATTTCCGACATTTATTGTTCAGTAGCTATAACAGATAGAGAAACAAGGATAACATGTATAGACACAGAATATCTTCAAGTGAAGTCTGTATTAACCGTACGCTACTGGAAAGACTTAAAACAACGGTATATACGATACCCAGTTAAAATGGATTGCCTCGTCACCATAGGAAACTCCTCACTATACCAGAGGATGGTGTGTTTCGCGATAATAAACGTAGAAATATAACTCGGTGGAACCCAATTTACTTCTCATATTTAATAAAAAGTTTATCAATATTGTAAGCACTTATCGTTTAAAGAGCACTACATGTTTACTATTTTTTTGTTAAATTTTGATTGTAGTGTTTCATAATACTTTTACTGTATAAAAAATTCTGGATGATCATAATTTTACTTTTAAATCTGTCTTAATCCTATCGCAACGCTTTTTGAATTGCTAACCACGGGACGGTCACAAATTGATTGTTAAATTCATCTTATAATGATTATGTTCTCAATAATATGTAAATTTATTTATCATTTCTGTAATATAATTCGACTACGAAAGTGAACTTTGAATACAAACCGTCACTTATATATACTAGCTGTTACCCGCGACATCGTACGCGAGGACTTAGAATTTTGTTGATTGAATATGGTTATAGTAAGCTGTGTCACGTAAAAGTTGTACCATACAGCGCAAAGTCGTGATAACGAGACGGAGAAGCTTGTCTAATTGTATTCTAGCTAATTTTAGTACCCTGGGCTTTATTGATAGTCATCACTCGTAGCCCAGATCCACATATATGCTGTAGAATAAATTCTGTGTCTACAAGAAATTTCTGAACGGATCATACACAAAGTGACTGCGAGAGAAACAAAGACTGAGTGACCGGTATAACATTACAGAGACCGCTATCCGTCTGTCTGTCACCGTTCTGTTAGCTCACAAAATTTCATGACAAAATATGTTATTTATCCCGACAAAAGTATCCCATATCATTTCTGATAATACATAGAATTTCCTCGTGAAATTTCATCAGGGGGCGTCCATAAATTATCTGAGGGTGAAATGGGGAGGGGGGGCTCACCTCACGGACCAGATCTCACCAGAGGGGGGGGGGGGGAGGGCCGGAAATCCGGAAAAACACATCACGTAATTTATGGATTGCCCCTCATGATCGGTTTAGCTATTTAGAGTTTCTTTCGCAGTCATAATATTATTGTAGTATATGCATCACGAAGTGTATCTTACCCTGATTGCATGGCCAACAGGCTAAATGTCAACAAATAAATAAAACTGTGCGCTATTTAAAATGTACTGCTTTGCCATTGCGCTGCAGCAGTGGTTGTGAATCGCAGAGTAGTCTATACTCGCTTTAGCCGCCACTTGCCAATGGAGACGGCTGGTGCGTGATATTCCCTGTTGTGGCTATACCTTGACCCCGCATCTGCCGGCCCGTACCGTCGTCCCCCCGACACATTCCGTCTCATCACGGCCAATTGACCGCAATTGCACCTCGGGGCCAGCCGCCAGGTGCAGCGGCGGACGGGCATGCGGGCGCCGCCACGTCCAAAACTACTGTGCACTAGCAGTGCCCGCCTCCACGGTACCTTCAACGACCTACACATCTAATCTGATCAGTGACTTGTTCCTGTCCATTATCCTATTACCTGTAAATGGAAAACATTCTCTGTCCCGGGTGCTTGAAGCCAAATTTAGATTACTGTTGTGACACTATCTTACCATTTACGTAATTCTTCTATGAAACCGTAGAAAGCTGCTACCCTAGGCGATGTCGACGACAATGTCTGGCAATATAAACTGGGGTGGTATCTCATTGCCTTCCCCAATTCGTCAATGTTTATAAGTGTGGATAACTGTGATGTTGAGAGATGAAAGAAGGGAGTGGGTGAAACTCGGTGCCAGCCAATTACGGCCTGCTCTTTCGAATGGCACCAATGAGGTTACCAGGTTCAACTTCCTTTTCGGGCGGATAAATCACCATAAAGAATGCCGTATGCCGCGACTCTGTACGGATAGCAGAGAGATTTGCAATTTAGCTTACAACAATCTGCTGGTTATGAATCGAACACTACCAACTCTCTTACTCTACCAGCCAATTCCTGGTGATGAAAATTTCTTCCACCACCAAGAGTCGAACCAGATAACTCCGTGTCAGGGCTGGACAACGTCACGGTGCCACAACCAACTGAGCCAACGGGGCAGGCTACAAAATGCTACTTGTCCTAATTTGTCGGCTGCTATCCGTGCAGGTTTTCTGCATAGCAAACATTCACTTTACTCTCCTCCTGTTACTAGTGACTCCCAACTCAGCACCTTTATCACTACGGTTGCTGGTTGGGTTTTATGTTAAATTCCTCAGGAAAATCTAGCTGCCCTCCATCTGCAGTATTTAATAACGGAAATTCTTATCCCATACGATGACACATATTCGAGCAAGGAAGTGTATCTTGGTTCCCTTATCTCACCACTATATCTCCACAAGTTCTACATCTTTTACCCATAACGCATCTCACAAGCCTCCATAAGTGAGCTCGGTATCAACAAAAGTATGCCAATGTATATTACAGATAATGGTTTCATCCAGTAATTTTACTTCCTCTGCATGTTCGTATGGAACCTTCATTTCCGTCATTTCCGTATGTGTTAATGTAATAAGCTGATTGTTTTTGGACTTTTTCTTTATACTATGTTGACCTAAAAACTAGATATCTTGTGTGATCCCCGCAGTAGCACTTGACAATTGTCCTTCAATGCAATTCAGTCATGCAATATTACGTTGTATGCAATCCACGTGACTAGTAAAGGTTAAACAGAAGAAGTCATTAAAATTAAGAACAGAAGTCGTTCCACTGCACTTCACCTTGATATTTCTGATTTCATTTATACCTGGGAATGACAGTTTTTAATTATTAATCATTCAATACACGACACTGAGTTTGTAGAAAACTGACAGAAAAAATAGTTGGCTACGAATATTTTTTTTTTAACTGATATTATGTTATTCTAGAAAGGTCAAAAATTGGTTAATGGAAGATGCAAATATAACCTCAAAAGGAAACTACAACTGGAAGAAAAAATTCTTACTTTCAACTTTAAGATATGACTTTGGAAGAAATTTCTAGAATTGTGTTAATGGTGAACAACGCTTTTTCAAATTAGTGCGCAGAGAAACATGAGAAGTTGGAACATTTATTATTATTATTACTCCGCGATTCACTAAAAGTGTGTGACGGAGGGTGCATTGCACCTATCGAAAAGGGTTATGGTTTGGAAGGGTTATAAGGGATATGGCAGGAGGCGCCCAAGGGCTATTGTGAGGAACCATCCCCGCATTCGCGTGGAGTGATCTGGGAAAACCATGGAAATCCCAGATCAGGATGGCTAAATGTATCGAGCTTGATGGGTGAGCGATAACACTCTGGCCTCGCATTCGGGAGGGCGTGGGTTCGAATCCCCGGTCAGCCATCCAGATTTGGGTTTTCCATGGTTTCTACAAATCATTACAGGCGAATGCCGGGATGCTTCCTTCAAAGGCCATGACAGAATTCCTTACAGATCATTCCTCCCCCACAATCTTTTACCGCCTCTAATGACCTCGACGTTGACGAGGAATAAAGCCATAAACAATACAATAAAAAAATGTGTGGCAACAGAAGGTGGTTAAAAATTAAGTGGACAAGAAAATACGAACTGAAAACGATGAGTGAAAGAAGAATCTTGTTGTATATTTTCGGAGACAGTGATGGGTCTCATTTTACGACCTGGGGGATTGGTTAACTCGATCGCGGAGCGAACAGCTGTAGAATTACAATAGCATACGTGAAGAAGATATGATTGTAATGTCGTTAGTTGTGATTGGTACGTTGACATGTAAAAGTCAGCTTAGGACGGGATCAGATAGAATGTTTCGGAAAACCAATTGAAATGCTGATGACAAAAAAACTAATATTTTCAACTGCGAGTTTTCCTCTCAAGCTGAAGATGGAGTACACGTTATGTACAAAAATGAATTCCCTAAAAGAAATAGTAAAAAAAAAAAAATGGAGCAAGTCATTTTAAGTAGAGTTGAGAACACTTATGGTATAAATAAATTAAAGACAATAAATTAGTTGAAAAAGTTGTTGGTCTTGAAAAATCTTTTTTTAAATTTCAAAAAAAAAAAAAAAAAAAAAATCACAGCGTATTTGCAACGCTATTCACGAATCTTTTTTATCAAATTATAAATATGATTAATATAATGTTCTCGGGTGACTAGTCGAGCGAACAAGCTGTTTACACATGATATTTCGGCGATAGAAACTCTGCCGCCATATTATGGAGAAGATATCGTATGAAAACACCCCACCCTGTTCACTCAGCTAATCACCCTAGGATGTTATATTAATCCCCTACGACAGGAAAAATTTCGTTCTTATTTGTTAAAAAAAATCTAACGAAATATAAAATTTGTCAGTATGACTCACTCTAAAAAACAAAAAGATTAATATTGTTTTCACATAAACATGAATTTTTCAATGAACTTCTGTATCAGTAGTTCCATAAATTGGTTTTACAGCTAAAACATTCCAATATCATGAAGTAAAAAGGGAAATCTAACGTTTTTGGAGTTTGTGGCTACCATTCGATACACACGAAGATTATTTTACGTTAGAATCATGTTCATGTTAATAAGAAATAAAGTTCACAGCTAGAAATTTCTACATAAGTACAAGAAAGGTATGAGGCTGAAACAGATAGACGAACAAACAAGCGCATCTTTGAGTATACCGTTTTCCTCTAAGGAGGTACGTAAGAATAAAAATTAAATTTTCTTTCGATGACACCGAACATGGTGGATGAGCGGTGACGCTATGGCCTCGCATTCAAGAAGGCGTGAGTTCGATTCCCCATCCGGGCATTTAGATTTGGGTTTTCCATGGTTTTCCCCTAAATCGCTACAGCCGGATGCCGGAATGCATCGTTCAAAAGAGCATGCCCGAATTCCTTCCCGTTCCTTGTCCCCAATCCTATCCCGCCCCTAATAACCTCGACGTCGACGAGGCGTAAGACCATAAGAAAACAAAACAAAAATCTCTTGCCATAACGGAAAATGTTTCAACTTAATTACTCTGTATGTGATGAAATACAGTAACATGTAACAAAACTTTTTTTTTTACTTATGGCTTTACGCCTCGTCGACGTCGAGGTCATTAGAGACGGGATGGGACTGGGGACAAGGAAGGGAAAGAAATTCGGCCATGGCATTTGAAGGAAGCATCCCGACATTCGCCTGAGGTGATTTGGGGTAACCATGGAAAACCCAAATCTAAATGGCCGGACGGTGATTCGAACCGCCATCCTCCCGAATACGAGGCCAGAGCGTTAACCACTCACCCATCACGCTTGGTGTAACAAAACAGGAATCATTAGAATAATCATATGTGGGTAGTCATAGCAGTGGTTGTGGTTAGGTAACTACTGACTGGTGGTTTTTGAAGTAGTGATGAGGTACTCATTAGATTGGGCCCTTTGCCTCGCCACTTTGCGTGTCCCACTGGGGGAGGTGTCCGCTCCGCCAGTGTGTGTGGTCCCTTATCTCAATTGGCTGTGTTCCGTCTCACCGCTCGCCAGTCCCGCATCGCAGGACCGGGCGGGTGACTCAGAAAACCTCGGAACGTTCGGATAATTGGCCTCTTCCGCACCAGGAGCGCCGTGCGATGCGGGCAATGCCATGACGCTGCCACAGTCGAGGATCCGTCGGAAACGGTCCTTCAGCAGATGTCGAGGACTGTGTATCAACGCATCTGGCTGACACGCGAGATTCCACTTAAACTATCTAGCCACCAGGACTGTACTATCACGTCAAGCATGGTAGATGAGCGACAGCGCTCAGAAGTCGCACACTGGGAGACGTGAATTCGAATCCCTGTCGGACCATTCAGATTTCGGTTTTCAATGGTTTTACAAATTCACTCCAGGCGATTACCGACATGGTTTCTTCAAAAGGGCATAGCCGGATTCCTCCCTCTTCCTTTTCCCCAGTCCTCTCCCAAATCTAACGACCAACCATGATTTAGATTAGACGTAAAACCATAAACAAATATATAAATATGCACGCAAAATTATAAGAAAGATCCTTGGCCCAGAAAAAAAACCAGATGACGGATATAGATTTAAATCTCAAAAAACAACAGAAACACTGTCAAACCTCGTGGCAGACATCAGGAAACGAATATTAAGCTTTTATGGACATCCCCACAGACTTCCTGCAACAAGAATCATTCATAAAATTGTGACGTACGTATAACAACTAAAAACTTTTCCCTGGGTCCAGCAATCAAAAAAGACCTGGAGAAAGCCCACATAAACTCATCAGAAATCATAGACAGACAAACATACAGAGAAAATTAACAAATAGGAAGTACCGCCAGAGAATGAAGTCATTAAAAAAACCGGGGACGAAGTGGACTTAAGAAAGGAGGGGAATCCACGGAGAAAAAATGAAAGCTGTATGGAAACTTAGAAAACTGAATCGTTAAGGCTTTGCGTGATCCGACAGGGTTCAATTGCAGATAATAATAATAATAACAATAATAATAATATATATGAGATTTCAGAACCCTATGACATTCAAACAGGTGTGAGACAAGGCGATGGGCTCTCTCCTCTTCTGTTCAACGTCGTCTCTAGACAAGGTTATGGAAGAATGGGGAGAAAGAACTCAAGAAATGTAAGTGTTGGAAGCTAATCCCAGTTGGCTTTCCCAAAAAAACCTCTACATACTATACCTCGCTTTTGAGGATGATTTCGCGATACTAGCAGAAGATGACGAGACTGCCATCAAACAGCTTGAGACACTCAAAGAATATGCAGAAAAAGTAGGAATACAAATCTCATTCGAGAAAACTGAATTAATATGCTCGAAGACAGAAATAGCAAGTATGTAAACAAAATACTTTAAAATCTATAATTAAAATCAACAGGGTCCCATACTTTAAATATCTGGAAGAATTCATTGAACCGATAGGCCTTGAGAAAATCTCACAGCAAAATCACCTCCAAAAAGTAAAACAAAGCGTTAGGGTTACTCCAAAATCTCTACAACAAAAATTCCATGTCAAGAAAGACGAAAATTCGGCACTAGAACACAGTCATAAAACCAACAGTCCTCTATGCAAGTGAAATGTTAACACTTAACCGAAAACGTGACCTTGAAGAAATAAAAAAGTAGAGAGAAAAATCATTAGAAAATTTCGAGGAGTAGGACACAGTAAAGAAGGTTTCAGACAACAATCAATCAAAATAACAGAAAAGTTTTCAAATATCGAAACTGACATCAAGAAAAGGCGAATGAAATTCTTTGGTCATATTAAGAGGCTACCAGAAAATCGATTAACAAAAAAGAAATAGATTATGTAACTTCACTTAAAAATCCAACACCTTGGCTAACATAGGAGCAACAGACATCTTAGAAAGAGACACAAAGTAGATAAATGGGAAATTATAACTGAGCAACCAAAACAAAAACAATACAGACCAAAGTGGTCGGAAGAACGAAAACAAGCTTTCTCGGAAAGAAATAAAGCCTATTGGAACAACAAGAAGAACTCAAAGAAAATTTGATAGGGTCATTTGCTTGACGTCTTCCATTTATTGGGAGAATTCGCCAATAATAATAATAATAACTTGACTAGTTGCTTTTACTTTTCAGTTTTCACTTCATATTTTTGCTTATGTAACCTCCTGGAGTTTACCATATAGTCTGATTCCAAAAACTTCACTAACTAAACTCTTCCGCTCATATGTATCTGGCAGCTCAGCGTTTATGGCGAAAGGTTTCCGGTTCGAATCCCTATCTCGTTGAAGATTTTCAAAGGCCCTTAACCCAGGCTTCACTTTTGGCACACTGTGAAGTACACCAGAACGCTTTCGTGGCTCTGATTCCACGTTCAACAGTAGGTCATCTTTACCCGGAAGGATTACAGGATTAGGTTAGGTTACCCACGAGAGAGGAGCATGCGCAGCAAATCGAATCTTTGTCAATCGGCGACAGAATCACTCTGGTACATCCCGGCCAATAATGGCATTCGCATTATACATATATTACTATTATTATTATTACAGCTTTATCGATCTTTATTTCAGGATGTAGCCTCTTTAAGACAAATGAGCTACATATGACAATTTAATTCTATTTAGTTTTGTTGTAGTTCCTTCCAGGCTGATATATATTTGTGGGAAAGTAAATATATTTTTATTTTCCACTATCTCCCTCGTCTCCCGTTGCAGTGTTAAAGGCAAAGGCCTGTTACAGTATGCTTCTGCCTTTTAGTTGGTCTTCCAGGAATTCGAGACAGAATGGATGGCTGACACCTATTAAATGAAGCTGTCCCTAAGTGAGGATGCAGCTCGGTTTAAGTCTGCCACCGAGAGTGGTGGTGCAACGGTTAGCGTTCTCGCCTCGCATTCGGGAGGACGCCGGGTCGAATCCCCGTCCGGGTATTCAGATTTAGGTTTTCCATGGTTTCCCAAATCACTCCATGCAAATGCCGGGATGCTTTCTTCAAAAGGCCATGGCTGAATTCTTTCCCATTCCTTGTCCCCCCATCCTTTCCCGTCTCTAAAGACCTCGCTGTTGAGAGACGTAAAGCAGTTAAAAATAAAAAACAAAACAAATCTGCCCGTATATTGGTGATGGGCAAGTGGCTGCCAATCCCGGGTTAGCTTCGTTGAATCATATTTCTCGAATGGTCACACGAAAAGAAGAGTATACACCTATAATTTCTGGCTACAGAGATGTCATAGTTATTAGCTGTAATGGAAGTTCTCACAAAAAACATAGCGTTTGCCAAAACAATCACCCCTTTTTAATGCAGTTGACGCAGTCGAGGGGGGGGGGGGGGACTGCGGATCGTATGAAACGCGTTTCCTTCTTGAGATTTACCGTACTAAAACTACAGAAACTCTCAAATCCAGGTTTTAAAGCTGTTCTGTAACCGCCATGGGACGAAAACTTGAACATCATGTGCACGGCGTATACCTGCAATATGCTCTGTCTTGTCGTCAACGGTAGCATAAAAACTTGACAGCACTGTTACCAAAGCTTTGAAATGTTGATGTCTCTATGACATGCATCAGTGAGAAAGTGTACGAGACGAGGTTGTAGTTTATCCCCGTTGATACGCATCTTGTATGCAGAGGAAGCAATAATTGAAGTAAAATAAACAATTTTCAAAGAGAGAAAAAAAAAATCAGTACGGTACGATTTTCTGATGTTGTCCTGTTAGCAGAATAGACTAAGTATCTTGAGAAGTTACTGAATAACACGAAAAAAGTGCTGCAGGAAGTTTTTTTTACTAAATACCAAAGCAAGAAAAAAGTGATGAACTGCAACAGAAATTATAGCAATAATAATAGATTAAATGTAAAAATAGGACCGGATGCGATAGAAAAAGTAAGTGAATTTTGTTACTTGGGAAGTAAATTTCAACTGATGGCGGAAACAGGAATTATTTTAAAAGCAGAATAGCAGTAGCAGAAAGTGCCTTCTCGAAAAAGAGAAATCTTTGTTTCATACATAGATCTATGACTAAGAACGAACTTTCTACAACTCTGTGTGTGGAGCTCAGCACTTTATGAAAGTGAAGTAATTGACATTAGGAATACATGAAGGAAGGAAAATTATAGTTTATGAAATGTGTTGCTATAGAAGAATGCTGAAATTTAAATAGACTAAAATGAACGTGTTTTGGAAATGATGAGAGGGGAACGAAGTTTGTGGAAGAATCTTACAGAAAATATTTTGGTTATTTTGTTGGTGGAGGGAACGGTTGAAGGAAGGAACTGTAGAGGTAGACAAAGATTAGAGTATATGAAGCATGTTTTTGAGGACAGGGTTTGAGGGGTATGTTGAGATGAAGTGGGTGCCGCGTTGGCGCAAGATAGGAAGAGATGGAGGATTGCATCAAACTGATGACTGATGACGAAATAGAAAGTGTGTGAAATTACGACAGATAGTAGGAACATGTATGTTATGTGTAAACCTAGGGGGTTTGATAACGTACCCGAAAGCTTGTGCGCATGCATCGTCTGTGTTCAAAAAGTAGAACAGACGTTTCGGTGTTGGCTGTATGCATCTTAATGCCATAAAGCCGACATATTACAAATACCGAGACACTTTATTGATATCTTCTATGCCGAATGGTTTACGGAGTACGGGAGGCCGCAGGTTTCGAGTTTATCGCCCCTGCGCCGAGCGGACAGTAATAAGCCACACTTGATTCACGGCGGTAGCCCCCTTGGCAGGTGTTTGGGCTTCTGCGCCTGAAAAATACACACTTGTCATCTACCGCGCTCCATTGTTTTGAGCGCGGACAAATCAACGGCTGCCTGTTTGCTGACGTCCCATTGCTCTTACCGTCTCAAGTGACGGGGAGAATTTACAACCAGTGAAGGATACACGTGTCCACTTCGGCAAACCAGGTCCCAAATCGTCTTATGACTTTTACTTCTTACATGTATCTCAGATTTCAACCTAGGACACTTCATATCCCGAAAAGACACATCCAACGTTTGACGGCTCAGTATGTTAACCTCGCATACCGTGGCTCTTCAGTACCAACTGCGATGCATCTGTAAAGTGTTCAATTGTGCCTGCCTTTCTTCTTCGGAGGCTGGTGATTGAAAACTATTCCGATAAAGCTTCGAATGTTGCGCGAAAGGGCAAATTGATGATGTTTTAGGAGTGTACCCATGTCTGTAAGCATGGTTTGGATGCTGTAGAGCGTCGACGTTTGAAAAATGTTCGGATGTGCATGCAGTAATTACGATAGGGGTTCAGAACTTTGACCTTTTACTTCAGTAGTCAGTTGTGTGGTGGCTCATTGGT
Organism: Vandiemenella viatica; assembly: GCA_031002005.1. NCBI lineage: Eukaryota > Metazoa > Arthropoda > Insecta > Orthoptera > Morabidae > Vandiemenella > Vandiemenella viatica. Next base: position 70,443,086 of record CM061918.1, read on the forward strand.
TAAGGCATCTTACTGGGGATCGAAAGGCTCCCGGTTCGAATCCCTGTCTAGCCGTGGATTTTCATAGGCACTTAACCCGACCTTCAACTCTAGCACAGCTTGCTGTTTAATGGAAAGTTCATGAGAACGCTTCTCTGGTTTGGATTCCAAGTTAAACTGTAGGTCCCCTGTACCCGGTAGGATTGCCGGGTTAGGTTAAGGCGGATACGACAGGGGTGGATTGCACAGCCAATAGAAACCCTGTCGCCAGGTCATTACGACCGCACGGAATTATTATAGTACAGAGTCCATATCACCGATTCAGAAATTCACGGTAACATGTGGCTATGTGCTCAATACGAGCGTATCGTTGATCCGCGCTATAAGCTTCTCCTCTGATGTTACAGAAGTATCAATACAAGATACGCTTATTCGCTACATCTTACAAAGCTTTTTCTTTTTTTCCCTTTGTTAACCCATCGAGAAAAAACCACCAAACTAATTTCGATGGGGTTTTCACTGTTTGATAGCTTATTGTCTACCTTAATAACTGTGGTGACTTTGTGACTGAAGGAAGGAGGATGAAATGATAATTTGTTTATAATTAGAACAGATAGCCGGCGCAGAGTACACTGCATCTAAGACAAACACGCCTTTTACAAATAAAAAAATACCACCAAAGATCATACTACATTACAAATAGACACACGTTTGATTCTTTTCATATTGTTTTTTTATTATTATTTCATAATTTTTCTGAAATATAGTAAGTTAGAATTTGAGTAAATGTAAATAAAACTACTACATCAAAGATTAGTACTCCAATAAACTGTGATGTTTACTTTAAGGTGAAGGTTCAACGATACTACACTACAAACCTCAGATATTATCCTAACCAAAGTTCCTGCTCAATATCTACATTAAATTGCATTTGTGTAGAATCTTTTCTCTTCTTATTGCCAAAATATCACGTAGCGTTGTGGACATTTAATTAGTAAATTCTCAGTTTTTATAAATTACGCTAAAATACAAATTTAAAACTTTCTGATAAATGGAGGAACATTGTTCCAGAATGTATTCTATAAATCTGTATTTCCGTGAGTAATTTTCTTTAAATAGTACTTAAAACTACCAGTAATGAGATTTCCAAGATTTTAGTCTATAGCACTCTACTAATGGATTATATACCTGCATAATTTTTGATCTTTTGTTTCAAAGTTAATCACTTTAGCATTTTTTAAAGTCTTTACTTTGATGACATCCTTAAAACTGAAATGATTTTACTCCTTCTTACAGCATAATTCAAAAGATTAAAGTTCTAGACACAATTCAGCTATCATATATTTGGCTACATCGTGTGGAATCAAACACCAATTTAACAAAGCAGCAAGAAAGATTGCAAACGTCCTCTGAACCTTGAACATAATAGCAGTAATAAATAGTGCACGATTGCATCAGTAAATCAGAACAGTCTGCTGTTATGTACAGTGCGGGTTGCGTCTTCCATTACAGCAGGGGAAGCAAGAAATCCCGCACCTCAAACATAGTCTAGACAAGAGACTTCTTGACCGTACTAAATTTCAATGACAGTTAGTGTTTTATACTATTCATACATCGATAACATCCCGCTTAATCCAACCATTATATACCAAAGTTTACATTGTTTCCAACGTTAAGATACATAATTTTACGCCCTTAAAATGCATCACGTTTATAATTACGAAAAAAAAGCAAAATCAAATTATACATATTATATTACCATGTGTGATTTTAATGTCTACAATATGTGGAGTTACACAGGAATTTTATAAAACAGTTGAGAGTTTTTAGTTTCCTTAATTTCAGTGCAAATGTTGTCAGAATGATATTGTATTGCTAAAATTTTCGCGTCGTGGTTTCGTCAGAGATAATAGGTGAAACCTTCTCTTGCTCCAATCATAACGGAGTGTAAAATCTCTTCAGTCCCAAAACCTGTCTTCTTCTTTTTTATTCAGATTGTCAATTTAAGATTTATCAGCACTTGGTACGTCCCTTACATTTCACAGAAAGATTCCATCAGGATATGAAGGAAATGTCACGACGATGCCAGGGAACTTGGGATGTTCGGATGTTAGGCGACTACTGCTGCATACGGAAATGCCCTAAAAGAGGAAAAGAAGGGGCCACTCTATGACAACTAAGAAAGCACAGAATTAGGTTAATGCATGTTTTGCACCACATTCTCTGTATGCTTCTGATCACCGTTTACATATTTCAGTATGTTTTTGTATTAAACTTGAATTCTACTTCAGCATGATTCATGTGTGATATACATGTTCTGTTTCAATACATGATACCAGTATTGGCAAAGTATACAATTTGTGCCAAATCTGTGGGGGATACGATGTTCTGAATATAATTATTGAATTCAGGAGGCAGAAATACATAAGGAACACCTACTTTTGCAGAAAAAAAGATTTTTTTTCACTTTTGACATAGTGTAATGTAAGCTTCATATATGATTCGGAGGTAGAATGTCTAGGCGTAACGACTAAACGGGGGTTGTAGAGAGGGCGTTATGAAAAGTAATATCCTGATGAGAGGCTGGGATGACAAAGATATATTTACTTCACAAGTCAAAAATTTTTAGTGTCCCAGCATGTAAGAATTCTCACGACTTTCTTCGTCTACAGATACTAGTCTGTTGAAAATTGGGTTAACTACTTTGATATAATGTCCTCTTAACATTCACCACTCTCATTTGCAGAGAAGTCACACAAATTAAATTAAAAATGGCGAAATATGAGATTCCGCAAGCACTGCAAAATTAAAGAAAATCTCTTGAAACTTTGGTTGATTCCTTTGTTTTAATGTTTTCTTGAAAATTCAGCTTCTTTTAGTTGTAAAAAGTGACACGAAATTAACAAACACAAAATATATGTCCCAGTTACATATCAGTAACGCCGCCATTTTTATCGATACACGAAAAGAGAGAAAATCGATTAATTCCGTTCTAAACAAAAGTGGCATTTCCAAAATGGCTGTCACAGAACGAAATTTTCGTGATTTTTTCCCTCTTGGTCCAGGCCGCGTTTCAACGACCTTTAGGTCAAAACGAAACTGTGTAGGTTGATGTGATCTCTGAACTAACAATTTTTGTGTAATTTTTGCAGTGTTGATGGCATTTCACTGTTGCACAGCGACTCACATTTCAGCATTTTTAGTTTCATTTGTGACGACTTTCCCGTAAAATGAGAGTGGGAAACGTGAAGAAGGCTTTGTACTGAAGCAGTTAACAAATTTCAACAGGTTAGTGCTATTTTCGGATAGGTGGAGAAGTCGTGAAGCAGGGCCGCATTTAAGCATAGGCTACATAGCCTAGGGGCCCGCACCACAAAAAAGGGGGGCCCGCACCACAAAGGGGGGGCCCGCACCACACAAAGAGGGCCCCTCACCACCCATAACCCTCGCCTGGGCAGGTAGAAGAGCTAAAAAAAAAAAGGTCGCCCATAAATTATTTAGGTCGAATTTCGAATATTTCGAAATTTAAGAATCCAGCCACTGCCGACAGGGGGCCCGCACCACATGTATAGCCTAGGGGCCCACAGAGCCTAAATGCGGCCCTGTCGTGAAGTCTCCTTAGAGTTAATCCTATGCGGGTCGAAGTCTCGTCGGTAATTTTCTCCATCAGTTTTGTCCGTATACCCCGGCGAGGCAGGATACAGCTTCCAGCTCCAGCGCTGGACAACAGACCGGAAGGGCCTCTGGCAGACGCACACGACAGGAAGTGGGGCCACCCTTTGTGGACTGCGCTGCCCCCGGGGGCGGCGGAAAGGTGAGGGGTGGACAACAACTAGAACACCTCTCCCGGTCCACTGTGCTCGCGGGAGGTAGCCTCCATCAGCTAAATGTAACGAGACTTCCCGTCGCAGACGTAATTTGTCAAGCAGTCCTGCATAACATTTCCAGCCAACCAGGCTCTGTCATCAGTCCTATACACTTTACTAAGGTGGACAGTCAATATACTCCTGCAAATTATTTAAATTTTCTTAATTATGTAATATGTTTAACAAACTCAAAACAGACGATTTTTTTTAAGTTAATCTTAAATTTCTAGCTTTTTAACATTATTAAATAAAGTGGTAATAATGAAGTATTGTTTGTTGAGCTCGGGAACTCATTGTTGTTGTGGCGCGGAAAGGCTCGTTAGCACAGTACAGTAGGGATGTTGATATTTTAAAAAATATCGGATTTTCGATATATCGATATTTTTGAAAGTATCAATATCGGGTTCGATATATCGAAGAAAAAGTAACGATATATTTTATGGAAACACTGTTACAAACATTTCTGAAACAGAATGCTTTTTCACGGCGTTACGGTTAAAAAAAAATTGTATCATAAGCATCAGACATTTATACCAAAATGAAAGGCATAATGTGTATATTTTACTCTAAGACTTGTAAAACCAGAAAGAGATCCCAGGGAAATCTTGGCTTTAGTGAATTTGTAAGACTGATAAAACAACAGTAGAGGCATTTATTTAGGTAGAAGTAATTAAACAGGACTGTGTGTTTAAATATGGTCGTATAAATTTTATTTGATCATGTAGATTTTATCCATTTTCATCTTTTCTTAATATTCGATCTTGAATTAATTTAGTGCATGTGCAACGCGGGTAACCGTCTTCTTTTCCACCAATAATAACTAGATATTTTCTTTACGAGGAAAGTGGAAAACGACAATTTATTTAAAAAAAAATCGTCTCCGATATTCATATTTTAGTATCGATATATCGTCCTAAAATATATCACTCGTAATTATCGATATTTTCAAAAAAATAATATCGATATTTCGATAAAATATCGATATTTAGATATATCGATATTTCAATATATCGATATTTTTTCAACAGCCCTACAGTACAGTCCTCGCAAAGTGTTCGCAGAGTAGGCGTCGAGAGAGGACGTAGAAGTATATAGTATGGCATTGGCTTGTAGGGTGCTGAGGCAAGGATTGTGCATATAAATTCACAGTAGTAAAATAACTGTATTAAAAGTAATTAAGCCAGTTGGTTTAGAGAAGATGAGAGAAAGGTAACTCTCTGATTATATGCTCTGTGAGAAGCGTGACCAGGGGTAAGTTGCAGTGTATTTGGAAGCAGCGATTAACTTGGTGAGAGCGATGAAGTCCCATCACTCGGCTGGCAATCGTCCGCGTCCAGCTGTACTCGTCCGTGCGAAGCTGTGATCCGGATGACACGCTGGGAACCGGGGAGAATGTCTGAAGCACCGCCTCGCCACTTGTCGCCCTAATTAATATTTACGTTTATTCGCTTTATAAATACGTCCGCCATTAGCGGCGTCATCACACAGAGATTTTCCAGACACGGCTGAGCGGCGCACTAACTCATTCCCGACCTCCGAACTCCTTTCATCTCGCACGACACTATTTCTTCTTTTTCCTTTGAGGCGACAACCTGTGCGGGATGCCCCTAATTATGTGCTACAGATATAGTCCCGGCGTCAGCCCGTAGGTAATTGGCAGTGGCGTGACCTTATAAAACGTTTCGGCGCAGTCGCGCTACTCAAAATCGCGTCAACTTGTGAGACATGGGTCACGAAGTATGTGTACTTCTGCATGTATGTTTATACAATACCAGTTTTCTTTTCTTACTCCTATAAAAAAGTTCAATCACACCATTCCAGAGTATAAAGTATTGCATTTTTTTTTGTGTTTAGTCTTTTATATCGGACAACTTCTTCAACAAACTCATTTGATGATAATAATAATAATAATAATAATTGATAAAATTGCGATGGAGCGATGCTCCGGTGGCAATATCCCTACACACTCCCTTTTCTGCTTTCCTCTTCCCATCTATTTTTTTCCCTCTACTAATTTTTACTTTAAATTCTTTATGTATTTCTCGTAAATTATTCATCATTTCCCTTATACCTTTTCCTGTGAAAGAAAATTTCCGCACACCCTTATGTCTAAAATCCAGTGCCAGCTTGTGGTCATTGTCATCTTTACTCTTCCATACATATCTCTTAATTTTCCCAACAATATCTTTCCTTGCTTCATCACCAATATATGCCTCGTATACTCCCATGACTCTCTCCACCTTTCTTGCATCCTCCAATGAATCCCACTCCACCTCCTTTATCATATTAGTTACCGTTTGTGTTTCTTACGGCCAATTTAATAACTAGCTTCTAAACCCGTTAAAAATGACGAGTTGAAGCTGATATCTGCCTCATAATTTAAATAAACAAAAAGCAACAAATAAAAAAGAATTGAATTAAAAATACTGTTTAATAATGACGACTCCCCTGGATGTAAATATGCTGTGTTATGTCGTCGCGTGGTTTTCGTTGGGTAACAAAGCTATTTAAAGGCGCATTCTCTGATCTTTTCGGCGCATGCTTAGGTTTACTTTTGCATTATTTACGTAACTGGAAATGGAATAAGTCATAATCTACAGTATATAGAGAGCAATAACAAGGGACGGAGCTTATATCCGTTTTTTATCCTTTTGTACCAGTGTCCACGTCTCTGCTCCATAACCTTCGATACTCCATACTTAAATGGTAAGAAAGTGGTAACAGCACTACTGGAATGAAAGTAGAATTGACGCAATGCTGCGGAGTGAAAGTAAGTCATGGGGAACCTCGAGCTATGTTGGACCCAGTGGTGCAGGGGAGGGATGAGATGGACATGGACTGCCCAAATGTAAATAAAGATATACTACCACAGTCAAGCAGCCTTTGCTTTTTATATCTGTAAATCTTCTATGAAACATAGGTTCTAACAGTCAAGTACGGAGTAGAAGTGTCTCTTGTGCGCTTAAATAAAATCTGAGGCTCTAAAGAATATTATTTGTTTGACTGACTAATAAGCTAAAGATAGACGTATTGCTATTTACATCTATGGCGGCAGCTCCGAATACTAAATACTACCTTTTAAAAAATTACATTTATTTGGAATGTTACTATCTACTTTATAATTTCGTAAGGTCACTCATTCACTCATCTCGATAGCTATTGGCTGGAGAACGGTGTCACGTGTCAGCCTTCGCTCGCAAAACAGCGATCAGAGATACCATTAGAAGAAATTCGTGGTTATTTCCAAAATTTAATAGCAACTGCTACCAAGTTAATTGCAATAATACGAGTACATTCATTAAGTTTGCGTTTCGTAGCGTTTTATAGTTTAAAAAATATAGATGAACGCGAAAAAACGTGGTTCTGCTTTTCAGTAACATGTTACTAATGAAAGCAACTTAAAAAAACTTTAAAAAAATTAAATTACTTACGGTCCTCCTGTAACCAAGATTTCCAATTGTCATTCCGGTATGGGATAAATTTCAAATTAATTAAAACTTTCACTAATGATGTTGCTTGACCAAAGTTTATGCGTTACGGTTTATTTGTCTTTTCTAGGTATTTTACTGATAATTAATGGTCTTTATTTATATTCGCTTTACGTAAGATATTAGGTTATATTAAGTGGACATCAGACCAAATATGTTTCCGAATCAACTATTGTGGCAATTTATTTCTTTGGAGTGACTCAACTGTTTAATAATATGGAATGTGTATTAAGTTCTCTGGCCGTTACAGATACTATGACCAATGATTACATTATGAGTATTTGCCCCGTCTCAGTAAAATAACAATGTGCTGCTTTTGAAGCAAACAGAAATTTTTAAAATTTTGCAGAATGTACTTTAAGGATCAAATACAAGTTAAGCAAGTTCGTGTCTACGGCCTTTGAAACAATTATACGATTGCACGATATTACATGTCCGTGTTTAATACATACGTTAATACTTCTGAGTTCTTCAAGTTCAAGAGATTTTGTTCGCCCTAAGGGTGAACCACAGGTCAAGTTCATATTTTCTCAAATCAGGTCAACCTGTTGTAATCTTTGACCTTAAAAACTGGAAGTATTCCAAACCAGGGACAATACGCAAAAAAAACGGTCACAGGCTTACACTAGTACTTAAATAACTGAACATTCATATGTGTGCAGTACTACACATTATGCTAGTGACGCATAGACTTTATGAATACCGGAATGAATTAAAATTGAATTATTTGAAATTTGGTGCTATAGAAGGATGCTGAAAATCAAGTAGACAAGTAAAGTACAAAATGAACGTGTTTTTGAAATGATGGGTGAGGAAAGAAGTTTGAGGAAGAGGCTTACAGAAAGAAGAGACAAGATTAGGGGTCACCTTTTATGACATGATAGATTTGTCAAACAGTGGAGTGATTAGTCGTAGGTAAGAACTGTAGAAGAAGAAAGAGATTACAGTAGACCATACGAAGCAAATAACTGGGAGTAGGATGTGAGGGGTAAGTTGAGATAAAGATGTTGGCTCAAGGTATGAAGGTATGGAAGATTGCATCAAACCAGTCGAGAGACTAATGACAGCAACTGAAGCATCAATGGTGTCAAGTGTAAAGCAAAGTTTACTATGATAATAATTTAATAGCAATGGAGCACACGCTCCGGTGGTAATTTCCCTACACCCAATTTCCCCCTATCCTGCACCCACCTACATTTGCCCTCTACAAATTTTAACTTTAAATTATTTTAACGTTTTCGGTAAGTTATTCATCATTTACAACATCATAGGTTTTATTACTGTAACTAGAAACAATACGAATATTTTTTTTTTTTTTTTTTGCTTTTTCTTGATTAAATGATATAAGATCAGAGAGTCTGCCAATTGAAATATTATTTTTTTCTTTCAAATGATCTAAAGAAAATTGTTTCATATTTGATATGAGGTCTGACCATAATGATTAAAACATAAATCGACTTATTGCGCAGTGAGAATGGTGGCAAATTGTCTGCAGCAGATACAATTCACGGCGGAGAACAATTTCCAGCTAGACATTTTAGCTTCAGCACGGAGAGGGGGCCGTCACTACTGCACGTCGTATAGGACTGTAAGTAGCGCACGGCAGAGAATGGAATTTAAGCTCGTTTTTTCTGCCGGAGAGAGCGCGAATAATGCTTGAAGCCATTTTCATTTCCTGGCCGAGAAAACCGCGCCCGCTCCAAGGATCTCAAAGGACACACACACACGTGTGGCAGTAATAAGGAACCAGCAGAGCTCGGAAATAAATTCGCGCTCGCCCAAGTACAAAGGGGCTTTCGCAGGAGCCGAACCACCTTGAAGCTTTAATTTCTTTTGCGAAAGAATTTTTGTCCTCTTCGGGCGGCGCCAAATTTCTCCCCGTTTCCCGCAACAATCCGAGGCAATTTCTACGTCTCTTTGGTCGAGGACCGGCTTCTCTAATATTCGAAACGCCGTGGATTCGAGAGAGGGTCCAAGGAAGCTTTGAGCTCCAACCTCTGTACTCACATCGTGTCCCAGGGACACAGAGAAAATACATTCCGCTGCCCACTGCTGTTTCACAACCGTTCTGATGACTGCGATTACTTTAATTTCTGTGATGCCTGTATATTCAAATAACATGAAACGTAGTGGTACATCCGATAATCACAAATGGTAGCCAGTAGCAGAAAGCTGGTGGCAACGAAATTGTATTCATATTGTAACTGCGCTCAAACCTAAAATTAAATGGAATGGTATTTTATGAAGCACTTGTAGTTTGGTTGAATATGAGCTTGTATGTTTGTTTTGCAATTTACTGTAAATCAATGTATATAGACTTTGTTTTATGAAAAGAAATTATTAAAAGCCATTTAATATGTTGGTAATTCCAAGTATTAATGCAAGTTACGATGTCTAAAGGACAATTTGCAACAGTTTAAAATGATTTTTGTGAATAATTTTGTGTTTAAGTATCTTTAATTTCCATTTCTGACCATTTTGTATTGATTGTAAGTGATTATGTATTAATTCTGATTCTTTTTAATATATTTCAATTGTTTAAGTATTGTTAATGTTCGAGAAATATCTGTCGGAATCCTTTGAAGTGTTGTAGAAATTTCGATGTAGTTTATATAAAGTGAACATCCGAGATAGAGAAACAGTTTTCACCTACTCAATTTACGACGGACAAGTACTGTATTGTCTGTGGAAGAAGTGTTGTATACAATCGCTGGATTGTATGTATGCATATAAACAATATCTTTGACGTCGTGTTTATGAAAATAAAAGCAAGTTTAAACTGAACTGTATGGAGGACTAGTTATTTATCATATTAATTAAACCAAGAACAATCTAATAATATAGCTGTTACCCGCGACTATGTACGGGTGGACTTTTATTGCTAGAATTGGATATACAAAACCGTAAGTTACGCAAAGGTGTCCCAAAAAGCACGGAGTAAGGATTATATGATGAGGATCATACACAAACTGGCTGAGAGAAAAACAAAGCCTGAGTGACCGATATAGCATTACAGCGACTTATACACGCAATTCGTCTGTCTGCCACCAGTGGTCTAGTTTTCAAAATTGCATTACAAAATTCGTTATTTAAACCGAAGAAAGTATCCTACATCCTTCCTAATTATATATAGTATTTCCTTGTCAAGTTTCAACAAGTTCGGTTTAACCGCTTAGTCGTAAAAACTTAACAGATAGTGTGACAGAGCTATTTTCACACTAATGACATTAATATAGACTGTAGCTAGTAATAATATTTCCAGGCAGTTTCGCCTTCGTGGACATCACATTTCGAAGACTTAAAACAATTTGGCGTTTCACGCATAAGACACGATAGATATAAATTTTAATAATTTAAATTCTCTTAGATAATGCGATGTTATTATATAAGCAAAGTTTCGTGATAAGTTGTATTTGTCTTTGATGTAGTGTAATCTTTGGCACCTGTCCGTTTAGGGAGCGAAGGGAGCTTTCATCTCTGATGAAGTGGGATCTTCTGCGCCTCTCAGCTTATCTTACAAACAGTTTATCATTTATTGATCCGTCCACCATTAAAGTAGAATCTCAGGCGATACCGACGTTTTTAAGTTGGGCTCGAAGCTTGTATATAAATAGTTGGAAGCTTCGGGTCACGGGGTCCCCTGGCCTACGCCAAATTCGTCGCGACTGGTCATTGAAATTTAGAACCCGTAAATCATAACACGCACGCCAAATTCTTAATAAAACAGGGTGTAGAGGCGCAAATTGACGCCTAAAGCACCCAGTGTCGTCACGGGCAAAAAAAAAAAAAAAAAAAAAAAAAAAAAAAAAAAAAAAAAAATCACAGAAACAGTCGCTTATAGATATATACATGTAGCAATTCACTTAATGACTCATCTGACGTTAAATTGGCTTCAAAAGTTTTCTCTGTGTTTATTTGATTCGATTATTAATCTCTTGATCTCAAACTATCACATTCAGCATTATCTGCATCTAATTCTCATATCTTGTATTCCTCTACATTACTTATCTTCGACTGTTTCCTCAAGTCTCCATATTTGACCACCAGATTTTCCCTTCTTATTGTCAGACTCTTCCACAAATTTCTCTCCTCTCCCTTTAAGTTTTGATACCTTCATTTCGTACTTTATCGGTCCACTTAATTTCCAACATGCTTGTGTAACACAATATTTAGTTTCTTCAATTATTTTCCTTCTTTTGGTATTACAGGATCCACCATTCACTAACATAAAAGTTCACAGCTCCAAACATAAAGATTTAGAATAGTCCAATGTCTATTTTTGAAACTGAAATATTTGAATTTTTTTAAGAATTGTCATTTTCTGCTGACGCTATTGTGGTTTTGAAATAGTTTTTATTCCGTCGTAAGTAATAATTTTTCTTCTTATATAACAGAAATCGTTTACTTCTATTATACCTCTTCGTAACTACATAGATTTATAGTTTTGCATTAATTCAAAAATTACATGGATCCACTGAATAGAAGTGTAGTACCTTAAGCAGAAAGATACTTTTCAATAAGTTAAATATCACTGTATTCAAGCAAAAATTGAATCAGCAACATCGAAGTAATGTTCGAGCCGTCCAAGATTTATGTTCCTGTTGAGGATTCGAGAAGTTTTTCAAGCCGACGGAAAAAGTGGAAACACGTCGTCGTTATTACTTTGCGAAGATCTAACCTGTTATTCACGTTGCAGGAATGCAATTCTGTCCTATTGCCACGGGAGTATCGTGCCAGGATATTTAATTTGGCGCGTTGGGCCCTCACACAATAAATATCGGCAACACCTCCAGAGAGCTCCTCAAGACCGTTCCGGATTCCCAATCCTCGCCCACTTCTCTCGTGCGAATTCCTGACTAGCAATTCCCCCGTGCGACTGTCTGCGTATTTCGTCCGATTCTTCCGCTCCTACAGCCCAGTGGAATGCGCCCTATCGGAAGTGATCGTTTATTGCTGTCAGCATTAGATCACCGCTGACTCACGATTTTGTTTCGAAAAAGGTGTTCTTTTATCGGATAACTAGTTTGAACACCCGTCAGAAATGATGGGTATAACCTGTGTTGGTAGAAGGAATTTGTTCTCGAAAAGTTTCTAATGAAAAACGAATATTCGTTCTAACGCCGCATTTGCTAGGACGCCGGTTCGAATCCCCGTCCGGGCATCCAGATTTTATTTTTACATTGTTTCCCCAAATCACTCCAGGCGAATGCCGGGATGCTTCATTCAAAAGGTCATGGCCAAATTCCTTCCCGTTCCTTGTCCTAATCCCATCCCAACTCTAATCACTTTGACGTCGACGAGTCGCAAAGCCATCAGTACAAAAATTAAAAAAAAAAACTAATAACGACCACTTTTGCTGATATTTTTCGTAATGTGACTAAACTTTATCTGATTAGATTGTCGAAATATTTTTGCAAGGATGTTTTTAAGAAACTGTTCTATTTGTCTTTAAATGTCAAAGATTTGTAATGCTGTTAAAAAGTTTCTGTGTGAGAAACAATGAATAACTATTATTTATTTGATTGATATATTTCGTCATCATTTAGGTTTTGTGTAAACCTTCTCTGATGTTTTAATAAACCTGTTTCTTCTGTCAAAATTTCTTGGGTTATGTTATGACCTAGTTCTAATAGGCTAACTGCTACATACGTAAAACACAGCGTAAATAATGGATGTTCTTCTCCATAGCTGAATTTCTAATCATCGTGAGTAAAAATAAGGCAACTTTAAATTGAACGAATGTAGCACTGTATTTTTTTTAATCTCTTCCTGGAATGACAGATATTTATCTCTGTAAATCGTATTTTTGTGCAGTTACTTCCAAAATAGACAATTGCCTTGTAGCTAACGTCGGAGTTACATTTCTTATTAACAATGTAAGTGCAGATGTAATAAAATGCATTTATTTATTTGAAATTTCATGGTTAGACCAGCAGCGTTGCGATGGCGTCAAGTATAACTAACAGTTCGGCGATTTTCGGACTCACTAAAAGTTTTCCAAGTCATCGTGTTCACATCCTGTATCTAGGTTCAACGAAATTTATAAAAGTGGATGTAGTCATCTTCATAAAATAAAGCCATCTGAATTTTAGAATGAAATAATTATTTTGTATTGTAATGTTAGAAGTAAGGAAAAGTTCTATAGATATATAATTTTTGTGGTTGAAATTTAAATTATAGTCAAAGAGAGATTTTTTTCGTTTAAAAATTGTCATTGGGTCTTTTCGGAAATACTGTCAGCCTTAGTTGGAATTTCGTTTTTGGTGTACAGTCGTCTTCATCATTTCCTCATTGTTTTTTTTTTACTTAGGAATTCGGTTATGGCCTTTTTGAAGGAAGCATCCCGGTATTCGCCTGGAGTGATTTGAGGAAACCATGGAAAACCCAAATCTGGATGCCCGGACGGGGATTCGAACCCGCGTCCTCCCGAATGCGAGGCCAGAACGTTAACCGTTCACCCACCACGCTCGGTCCGTCATTCGTATTAATGCTCTGGGTAGTGAGAAAATGCAGGACGGAAATAACAATTAATTACAATCAGTGATACCACAGGTTGTCAGGCTAGTGCTCTGCCCCTACACTACCGGAGCCTATGAAAATTCACAAATTGGCAGAACTGTATGAACCTGAAGACAAGTACAGGGCCATTGTCTGGCGTTGGACAAGTAAGGTGCAGCGATTTACTGTGATTAAGCATCGAAGGAAGCATTAAATTTCTTGCTAAGGAAATGCAGGATCCATCGGAAAATTGTGGCAGACTTCAGTATCATGACTAAATTTTGTCACACTTGGAAGTCTATAAATGAGGTAAAGTTTTCAGGTTGCGTAAAATGTAGCGTTAATGGAAAGTACTTTCGACATTTTGGGACAGAGAAATAATTTCCCTCCCCCCCCCCCTCCCCTGCCGAATACGATTAATAAGCTTAAAACAGGTTTAAATGCACCGAAAAGTAGGGTGGCTGTACGTGAAGTCTACTTCTTCTTTTTCTTCTTCACTATCTTGATCTAACTTTAGATCTCGTTTATATTTAATGACTTTTGTGATAAATGTATCTTTTGTTTGAGAAATGTGTAGCTTATGGGTCGACGATGGGGAACCGTCTCGGCATTCGTATTGATGACTGCGGAAAACCGTATAAAAATCGCAGTCACGACTGACGGTACGCGGGGACAAAGGCTCGTGCCCGGTCCCTTTGTACCTCCCCTACGCAGTGTGTGTGGAACACCTCAGTGCAATCAGCCAACCTGGCGAGTTTTAAACTACGCGCATGAATAATTATGTTGAAATAAAGTGGAAAATCTGAGAAGAGTATGGTGATTCTCCTCAATACCGACTTTTTGGACTGGGAAGTCTGTATCCTATTTAAACATCTCGATACAAGGTTGTGTCACATTCCGGCAGCCTTTACCACCGGGTACATTTGCTACGCTGATTCGATTGACAGCATACTCAGGAGATATTCAGAGATCTGGGATTAGGGGAGGTGTGGTTAGTGCCACACTCTACCCATCCAACCTCTAGGAAATTTACGTGGATTGACAATTACTGAGTGGTTGGAATAATCTTGTAAGTTCAGCTTGATTTTCTGTTTATTCGGGATTTGAAGCTTGCTCACCTCGTTTGTAGCCAACATGGCTGCCAAAATCAGCATCTAAGAGAATATGATTGCATAGACTTATCGGGGTCGTTTCCAATGCTATCTTGGTTGTCGGGATTATACTGTGTCAATGTTCTGCAAGCTGACATTTCAGAAGTCATTCTGAGCCACAGAATGAAAAGTCAGGTTTCAAGCAGTTGACTCGTTTCCACCCGGACAGCCAAGATAACAGGGCCGAGAAGTGTTGACCGTGTGTGGAGCCCTATCTGCGAATAGCTCCCCCGCATCTGTCGCGAGGTGCTGGCCATCTGCTCCCCCGCATGGGGGTCGCGTGCCACCCTAATTGGCTGCCTCGTTGAGTCTGCTGATTGGGAACGAGCGACGCTCACCTGCCTCTTTGACTGATGTCTCCATTCACTGAATGAGGGTCGGTCATTCAATTAGGATTTGTGCCCTTGTTCTGTAAACTGTGTCTATAAGGAATACTACTGGGGGCTAATCATGGGGCAGGCGCCCAATTTATATTACCTATGCTTTCCGGAAATATAGGGCGAGTCAAAAGTCCTTGGACACCTTCATAAGTTGGAAGAGTTCCCATCATCCCATCATCACTTTTCAGTTTTCCCTTCACTCTTCCAACTTATGAGGTGTCCAAGGACTTTTGACTCGCCCTGTATAACAAAACGAATGATAAAAACATTATCACTGGTATTTTCCCCATTTTCCTTTATTTGTAAAAAGACTGACACAGGTCGTAAATCACTGTCTGACAATAATTGAATTTCTCAGAAGGATAGGAGGAAATGACAAGAAACTTAACGGGTTGAGAAGGGTTACAAAATAGAGTAAAATTTACATATGACTTTGCAATATGAGCCCACTTATCCGTATGATTTTGCACCCCCTTCGCTCTGGATTCATGCACTCCATTCGATTAGGAAGGGTATCAAAAGCCGCTGTATCCTCTACTGAGGCAAGCTGGCCCAAAACTGTTGTAACTGTTTCTTGATATCCTGGATTCTGACACTGGGATGGCGTTGATGTCCGAGCTGATTCCACCCATGTTATATCGGGGACACATTTGGGGATCTTTCTAGTCACGGGAGTACCTCAACATCACGCAGACAGTTATACAGACACGTGCCGTGTGTGGACGAGTATTTTTCTTTTGAAAAATGGCATCACGGTCCTGTCACGTCAGAGATAACACTTGAGGATGCAAGATGTCCGTGACGTGCCGTTGTGCCGTCAGTGTTCCATCAATCACCGCCAGCCGCGACCTGTAGTCATACCTGATGGCTCCCTACACCACGACGCCAGGGAGAAGGGGACCTATCCCCAGGTAACCACCATACTCGCCGACGATGGTCATCCTAGGTAATGCAGAAATGGTGGACACAATGAATGGCGTCGCATTTTATTAAGCGATGAACTGCGGTTCTGCAATTCATTCTTCAATCTTAGATAACGCTGTTGTAGCAACATATGAATAAAGGTTAACTTTATTTTGTAAGGTTCAAAATGTTTTACATTGTAAACTAACTACAAAGAAAAAATATCTTTCATTTAAAACCACGTATTAATTAATAGTTTTTATGCATTTATATTCAATCAATGTAGAAAGAAATATGTACAACACTAGTACAAAATAAAGGCTACGGGAATTATTTTATGACAATACTATTTAGATAAAGGACAGTGAAGAAACTAATTGCCAGAATACTGCTTCAAATTCATTATTTTGGACGGTCTTGGAAGCTAGTTATTAATAATGAATTAATTTGTATTTTGTAGTATTTACAACATCGTTAGTAACAAAAATATTCATGAAGAAATATTTCAAAAGTTTTGTTTTGTTTTGTTTGTTTGTTTGCTTACAGTTCCTTTTGGCTGATAAGACTGCTGAAGAAAAATTGCATATGTCATTATGTCTTTGTTAAACGTTCGAACTTCCTGCTGTCGTTTGGAATTCTATTTGTCCAATGCCTTGTTTTTGTGGCGAAATTAGTGACCGTCTCGGCATATGCCTCGACCAATGAAAAAATGTATTAAAAATAGTAATAAGAGTCATTATGTCTTTGTTAAACGTTCAAACTTCCTGCTGTCGTTTGGAATTCTAATTGTCTAATGCCTTGTTTTTGTGGCGAAATTAGTGACCGTCTCAGCATATGCCTCGACCAATGTAATAAGGGAGCCCTATGGGATGAACACGAGAAATCCTTAATATTTTGTGTAGTGACATTTCCATGTATATTTGCTCGGATGATTTCATTAGAGTTAAAGAAATGTTTAAACGATCTGGGTTGTCAAACTGTTTCCCTATTTTATGACAGTGTAGTTAGCCTCATTTGCGTGTGAAGTTGGCAAACAAGCAGACAAACAAACGTATCGCATTTGAAATGCGTGCGGCATCAATCCTGCCAATTTTCAGTATCCGCACAGTTTCATGTCAACAGGGACAACGCAAAAATCCCTAAATGACCTGCATCAATCAGCCGCCACCGTAAACCCTGTGTGCCTTCCCCCAAAAGCGCGCCTCTGCGTTTGATCGTCTCATAATTCCGATTTAATAGAACGGATATTAATTTTAGTAGCTATTTATCATTTATACGCGTCCAACGCGCAAGACCCGTGTTTCAATATTGCTTGCTAAAACTAGAATTAATTAGCTGTTTCAGAGATATTTATTGTCCTGTACATTGATGATTATTTAATGTGCCGCAGGATGTAATTATTATGGTTCAAACAGCTGCTAGATTAAAAGGTCCGTCCCGTATTCATGATCACGTTCTATTAATAAGGCCGTAAGGGACCATTTTGTAATTTGGTATTTATTCTGAAAGAATAAAAAATCTTTTTGTATCAGAAACCTTGAAGATTATATCTTTGCTATAATTTGGGAAGATGTCGTGGAGTAGAAGATGTATGTAGTATTACATGGTAACTTATTTTTATTTTTATTTGAGTGTTATATTTTTACGTGTGGGAATGGAGCAAATTGAATTAGAAAGTTTATTGAATTAATATCATTAAAATAATGGAACATTTTAGATTATGGTTTCTAAATTAATATATTAATATTTTTAAGTTTTCGAAATTTTTCTATATTATTTGTTAATTCACTATCTGAATTACTATTTGAAAAACGGTGCAGTGGTTTTATAACATTTAAAATAATATAAAGATCGTCTTACATGGTAGTCTACTCAGAAATCTTAGAAATGTAGCAGCAATTGTTGTACCTTCGCCTGAAACGTTATTAAGTTAATTTAAAGTAATAATCTTATTAAAAATCGACCTTATTTCAGTTCTTTTCTACACAAAATGAGCGAAGTCATCGACAATTTTTTAAGTATATTTTATGCAGTTACTTGATATCCTTTTACAATCAATTTTTACGAACAGTTCCTTTGAGTACCTGGTAAAATATCTTTACATTCCGATCCGTTATAATCGATCCTAGTTGCACCAGGAATTCGGGAGGCCACAGGTTCTATTCCCAATTTGGCCATCCAGTTTTCGGTTTCATGTTTCCCAAAAGCTCTCCAAGTGATTGCCTCGAGGGTTCGTTCAAAACGCCATGCCAAAATTCCTTCCTGTTCCTTGTTCCTAATTCCCTACCGGCTCCAATAACAATGAAAAGTCTGTCTATGCTCAAAATTGGGTAATAAGGTGAAGCACTAAAAGTGATCCTGTACTCTTCCAACATTTCACAATATCATAATGTAATCTCAGTTCTTGCCTGTAGGTATTCGTCATTGGTATTGATGTGAAGACAGACAACAGATGGATAGCTTAAGATGTGAGGGAAATACTACGGAGTTTTCTCTCAGATTTTTGCCTAAAATGCAAAGAAGGTTTTCACTTTTAAGTGTTTGTAAGGTTTCTACTCTTGTTCATTGCTTTTAAAGAGCCTTTCGAACGGTGTCTAATGTTTACTTACTTAATTTACTACACATAAATTATTACTCTAGACCGAGTTTCAGCACAATTACAATTATTTCACATTACCTCTTATCACTATTTCAGTATTCCCTTACCAAAGACCTGCATTGTTTGATTTATATTTTTATCCTACTTCTAGTTTCCTTTACCTGAAAGTAAATAAACATACTACTACACCTTTACTTTTTCTCGTTTTCTTAGACAGATTCATCCATTTGTTTACCAACATTAATCACATGAATTTGCATTGTACTTCAGATTTATTCATAAATTTCTTATAATAGTATATTGCACTCACTTTATTCCTCAGTACGGGGATTCCACGATATTCAAGCTACTGAAATATGATAAATTTGATGGCCAATTCTAATATATTTCGACGAGACAAATCGAAAGTAAAGAATAAAAATGTTTGATATCTCGCTTAGTACTCGAGATATCGCATTTCAAAATAGATGTGGTTAGGTTGAAAGGTGGCCTGGACCAGATTTTTTTTTTTTTTTTTTTTTTTTTTTTTTTTTTTTTTTTTTTTTTTTTTTTTTTGCCAAAGCAATATTTGATTATGGATTCTTATGTAACTAGACGAGACAAATCGAAAGTAATAAATACCATTTTTAGACACCTTGCTTATTTCTCGAGATATCGTATCTCAAAATAGAGGCGATTAGATTGAGATGCTACCCGGACCGGAAAAAAAAATCGCTTAGCCACTAGGAACACTACGGTGAACATGCCACAATAGGTGTTTTGCTTTCTTTAATAGCTGTTGTGGTTTGGTTGAAATACAGCCGGGGCCAGAAGAAAAAACGTCACCAAAAGCGCAAGGAACTATAGGCTACCTACAACTGATTTTTAACATTCGATATCTCGAGAACTAAGCGAGATATCAAAAAAATTAATTCTTTACTTTCGATTTTTCGAGATAAATAAGAATAAATCATTAAATTCATCAAACTTCAGTGGCTCGGATATCATAATATTGCCCTCAGAACAATTATACTTCTCGTAACTTTAAAGTCCATTTATTTAACGTTTTTTATCAGCTTCAACAGCCGCATTCAAAAATGCAGATCTCGCAGATGGCGCTACAGTCGATTTGAAAGATATAGAAGTAAACGCAGTCTGTGAGTTCGCCATTCTGTAAGTCGTCTTTCTGCTGTAAGCATGTGCTGTTCACTGCAAGTTTGCTGTGAAAAAATGGTGGAAAATACCGTATTTTAGATTTTTCCAGACTGCAGCGCCATCTGTTGTTGAAAATTGTAACTAATGTCGAAAGTTTGTGTGCCTGAAAATTTACTGCTGTCCCAAGCATATTGCAACAAACGATGTATTTCTATCGTTGCCCGTTTAGTTTTTATTGATTTTGTAATTATACCGGTAATTTTTGAAACACCCTGTATATACATGCGTTGGTGTCATGAATGTCCACTACACGTTGAAGTACACGATAATTATTATATTTCCCTGCAGCTGGTTGAAATATTCCTTAGATTTTGATGTAGCTCCGTGCACTTTGTGTCTGGCTGGCCAGTGGCCTGCTGCCGCAGGACGGGTGGAGCAGGTTGATTGTCCTGGGGCCTGGGGACGCTCTCTCTTTGACCTGCCCGCCGGCTCCGCGTGGCCTTCATCATCTTGCAGGCCACCTGGGGACGGGGGAGTCCACTGGCCGACACGCCAGAGGCCTTCACACAGTCAATACCGCAGCAAGTGCCACAGGTGTACGGCTTGTAAGACAACTTGCTTCACTTCAGTCCTTACTATGTTGTATTTCGACCAACCTGATGCATGTATCAAGACTTCCTAAATTATTATATATTAATACGGTCGCCACGGTTGGATGGTAAACGTATTTGCGTGCAATTTCAACCCTCTGTAAAGTTAAATTATTATATATTAATACGGTCGCCACGGTTGGATGGTAAACGTATTTGCATGCAATTTCAAGCCTCTGTAAAGTTTAAGTATCCACAATTTCACAGGGAACTGCAACATAAAATACACACACAGTTAATGTACGGTGCCATACACTTTTATTCTAACAGTTTTTGATGAACATTAATACGTCACCTACCAACCGAAATTGTATAGTATTTATCCGAAGATTACAAGTTCTTCCGAGTCATCATCATCATCATCTAGGATAGCCTCCAGCCACTGGCCGGGTCTGCTGGGAACAAAAGCCTCGCCAGCGCTTCCTGTCTAACCACCATCTCTCTTCTTCCACTGACGCCCAATTTCCTCCTCTTTCCTCCACACATTTCTTAATACCTTTAACCCATCTGTCCCTCGGTCTTCCTCTAGGCCTCTTCCCTTTCAGCTCCATGTCCAGCATCTTCCTTGGTAGCCTCTCCTCTCCCATTCTCTTTACATGCCCGTACCACTGTAGCCTAGATTTTTCAATTCTTTGTTGTAGCGGTTCTTCCTTTATCATCTCCCTGATTCTCTCAATCCTTATTCTTTCTCTTCTTGTTACTCCCACTCTACTCCTCTGAAATTTCATTTCCACCGATTGTACCCTCCCTTTGTCTCTCTCCTTCATCACCCATGTTTCTGCTCCATATGTTAAAATTGGTACAAAATATGTTTTATATATTGCCTCTTTACTCTTTTGCGGGACATCCCTACTCTATACTAGGCTTCTAATACTTCTAAAAAATCCATCTGCACATCTTCCTCTTTCGTTTATTTCCATCTTGTTTCCTTCATTTTCTTCAATACAGCTACCCAAATATTTAAAACATTCCACTCTAGTTCTTCCGAGTGAGAAGTTTAATTTACAGAAAGTCTGTTCAGTCAGATCTGCACAACAATTACCGATCCGCTAACACACATTAAATACTCTCGGTGAACGCATTTATACAGTTTTATATAACCTGACTTGTCTGATGTTGTGGAAGCTAAATCAATATTTCTTTCCCGACGCGGATGCGGGAATTACGTATCCAAATGGGCATGGGAAATCTTTGTAGCACACCACTTAAACACGGAGCCACCATCACAAAATTTCCGCGTTACTTCTGCGAGTTCCAAAACGTGATTGTCGTACAACGAGGCTAGCTCAACGATGCGCCTCTCGGTCAGTCGACTATCGATACATACACACAGATGTGGAGGTCGCTAACCTATTGTAATGTCACAAGGTCTACAGTTGTTAGGTTAACACAGACCCTAATGCAAGTAAAGTTTCGACTCTAGGTACACCAGAATGAAAGAAAATTAACGCACTTGAAATATAGTCCTGTAGGGGCATTTTGACAGTGGTTTGATATGATACGAAATGAACGTGTTTTGGAATTGGTGAGCGAAGAAACGAGTTTCTGAAACAGTTCGATAGAAAAATGAGACGGGATGATGGCCCCTGCAGGACTGTCTATTTTGCTAGCGGAGGGAAGATACTAACTACCCGCCAGTGTGGCACAGTATGCTGAGGCACCGCACACTTAATTGGGGAGGTACAGCATTGCTAGACATTAGCCGAGTTCCAGCCGTCCTCATTACAGTTTTTAGTCGGTTTTCCACAGTCATTAAGGCGAAAACCGGGACGGTCTCCAATCTCCTCCTCATAAACTGCTCATTTCAGAAACAAAAAATACACCTAACACACAGAACGTATTTCACATTTCTTAGACAGATGGCAACAATTCACTTCCTCCATCAGTACTTAGTGCGACGTGACAGTAGGAATAAAATGCCTGGTGTCAGCGACGGCATGCGGTGGTAAACCCGAAGCTTGAAATTTGACCATGCCAACGATGAGTAGAAATCGCCCTTTATTTTGGGAAAAGGTGGTGAAGTAAAATGGAAGACACGAACTGTGGAGCAAGACAAAGCTCAAATAAAATGAAGCGGATGATTGGGGACAAAATATGTGTTGGGTTTGTTGAGATGAACAGATGAGATCATATTCTAGATATTACAAAAAACCAGTCGAGAGGCTGATGTCAAAACATTTTATTGTCACATTTTTTTGCTAGGAACATGGACATTTAAAAGAGTAAAGAACATTAAAGTTGTGAAATATTAGGACGAAATTTTTATCTGAATCAATTCGTTTACATTGTCCATCGTGAATTGCAAAAACGATATAAAAATCAGTTTATCCCCAGCGGAGATAGTAGGGAAATAACGAAAGTGGCCGCAATCTTGGGAAAAGTTTCCCTTAGCTGTACATAGAGAGCACATCATTTTATTGAACTGAGACACAAATCTTGAGGAAAACCGAAATAAATGAGCTGAAAAATTAATTTACTACTGATATCAATTTCTTATATCCTAATTAAAATCTGCATTTATAATAATAATAATACAAAAACCATCCGAATCAAAATGACTTTCACAAACAAACATAAGGACAAGTAGGACGGTGCAAAACGACAATGGAGAAAGAAACAAAAGAAACCGTATATGAAATCTTTATACGAGAGATGAGGTACTTTTAAGAAATCAGAAAACCGGTTTTTGTGTTATAATGTGACGCTTCACGCTACCTTCTATGGCATATATTTTATTATGTTGGTAAAAATGTATTAGATTAATTTTTCTTACAATCTTGGACGATTATTATTTTCTTTAGATAATTTATATAAAATACGCAAGTTTCTAAGTAAGGCAGTGATGCCAATATTAAATATTCCGTTTATCTTAATGCAATGGATGGAAGGCTTGTTATATGGTGAATATTGACTTTTGAGCGATGGCCTATGGATACCGTTATCCAGCCACGACAGTGTATCGCCACCAACGAGTGCAGTGAGGCGTTTGCCTGCTACGGATAGTTCCTCGAAAATTTTGAGAGGGTTCCAAGGGATGGTAGTCAACAGGAACGTCACTGCCCCTAGCGGGAAAATACGCTCCCCACCGAACATAGCGTCGCCCACAATAATTCCCGAATCATTCCGAACGACGTATTCCACACTCGAGATAAGCGATGGTGAATAAAATGTCCGCGATATCACGTGACATCAGGAATGACTAGTCCACGAGCCTATCAAAACATGAGAGAAATTATGGGATTTTTCTGTCCTACATGTATCTTCGACACTACAAGGGTTGGGCCAACGTTTACTTGAGCGGTGGAAGAACGACTAGATTCATACTATATAAGGGAGCGTGCATAAACCACGTAGCTCCATTTTGGCCTTCTACGAACCCCCCCACGGAGCCCAGCGTAGCCTTCCAGCCAACCCCTCCCTCTCCCCCCCCCCCCCTGGATCGAACCACGTAGTTTGTGCACGCCCCCTAAGACTGGAGATTTTCTCGGCGTTGTAAATTTTATTCGAGATTCATTCTGTTTCTGACTTCGGATAAAGTCTAAATTCTATCTCTGGCTGCTTTTCCTGATTTGCATTATGAACCGAATGCTGAGGTGACATTCGCACAGCAACAAAGCCCGTAATGCTGATAAGAGCTTGTTTGCAAATGCCTTGTGAGGCTCTGGTCGCACATACCGGTCCACCTTCAATCATCGCCTACTACAGACACAGCTGCTATGGTAAGGTGTTACACCAAGTCCTGTGTTCGTGCATTCCATGAAACAGATGCCTACCTTTAAGCGTCCCAGAAATAAGAAGTTTCACAGATTTATTTATTGTTTAACACAGCAAAATCTTTTATAATATATTAATACTTTTGATGACTAGTCAAAAATTACCGTTCATCTGCACGTAATAAATACAGTAATCGTTAGATTAATAAAATCTTAGCCATCCTTATGACAAAAAGTTGATATATATGAATACACACAAAGTGCAAAGCACCTTTCACCTAACTTAAATGTCTCAAAGATACATCGTCGGTGCATGAGGTAACGTGGTTGTGAGAGAGACAGGTTTTGCAAGGTGCTTTTAAGGATTAAAATCCTGGCGCGTCCCTTATCTCGAGTCCTTTGTGCGTGACACCTTTTGAGTCGGTCCACTTAACCGTATTACCTCTCCGGCAGGTCAAGTCCCTCCAGCAGTGCAGCCAACTGTAGCAGCGCACGAAAATCATCTGCATCTCAATATGGAACTGAAGAAACTATGAGTCTTTTTAAAAACAACCAGAAATATCTTTTCCTTTTTTTAACAAGTTCTCTCACAGCCTGAATAGTTTCTTATATCTAACCCTTCATTCTTCCTTTTTACAGACGTCTTACAGGCCTCCCCGTTGCATTATGTCTTATGTCTTCTTACTCAGATGTGCACATAATTTTGTCCTCTTCTGTCCTACTTTATCACGACGTTTTCCTTAATTTTGTTTGTTGTGTTATCCAGATTCTATTCACTATAGCTTCTTCTCATCTTCTGAACCTTGGTGTTTTCTATTCTGTTTCTTACCGATGTCCCACAATTCCAACTTGTACATTAAAACTGTTCCTGCAATGTTGGATAATAATTTTTTATTGTCTTGCAAAGCAAAATTGATGCATTGCTTAACATAAAACACACCATTTTATCTAACAAGTTTATATCTATCACTACAATTACTTAATTTATATTTTCCTATCATATTTGGCAACATATTTAGATAATGTTTTTATCTTCATATTTGTTAATAACGTTAAGAAACAATGCAAGTTTTCATGGTTTATGATATTGGTACTGTCATATTTCTTTTCCTATGTTGATTGTATTCAGAGCATTCCGCAATAAAATGGGCTATATTCTTCTGTTGTATGTTGTTGTATATTGTGCTCGGTTGTAAGTTCTCCTGTACGTTAGTGTGTTATTCGTAATTTTCTTTTAAAAATTTCTATGTAGTTTTCTTGTGTCGTTTTTTTTATTTTGGTTTTTCTTTTGTTTCATTCTGTGGCCTCTGATGACTTTTATTGACTTTTTCTCTGTTCCATCATTGTTTATTCACTTGTTAGGTCGTGCAAGGCACTACCACATGGATAACGGATATATCAGCTTTGGGTTTCACTACGTAATCGCATCTCTCTTATGTTTACACAGATACTACAGGGAGTCCAACTTTGTCTTCTAAGTTAAGCTGTAAAATTGTTTTAAACAAATTATTAGTATTTTAAATCATTCATGTTTTAAGAGGCCCCTAGTGGGTTTAATAAACCATTCAGTTCAATCCCAGAAGTGATGTTACAGTAGTATTTTATTTGAGACCCTTCATGAATGCATTCTAAATGTTGTGTGTAGTTTATGATTTTTCTGATTCGTACTGTGTGTCGCATTTCGTGGGTGTGTCGGACCTTAGCTTGTTGTTCTTACATAAATAGGTTTTTGTCAGCCACCAATTTATTTCCCTCTTTAAACTATCCTCAGCTTGAAAGAGAGAGTACAGTTTGTTTTTTGTACTCGAACAAGATAATTTTAATATTGTCATTTTTTTTATTTTTTTTACTTCTAAGACCAAACTACAACAGGAGAAGCAGTTTCTTGATATCTAAAGAAAGCACGTTCCTCTTTTATGGCAATAATTGGGTAACTAAATTAATTTTCTCATTTCAGATCATTAGAACGTCAACTCTGACGACGGTTTATTTATTTAAAACGCTCAACGGGGGTTTGTACATTAACTATCTTACGTTCCGGTATATAACAACTACTCAATTTAGACATAAGCTAGCGACATTTCGTATATCTTTCTGTGAGTTACCACAGCAACAATTTCAAAGGTTAACCAAATGTCTATCAAGAATTTTGACAGAGACTTCAAAAGACTAAGGTATAATTTAGTATGAGTAAATATTAATATAATTGTATAATATTAATTTGAGATACTGTTTTCGTAATGAAACACGCCGAAACTTTTTTATGGTGCTATTCTATCATAATCCCACATAATTTATAGCTATAGCACATAAATAGACAGTTGTTACCTATTGCATGATGTTGAGAATTTCGGGACTCAATGCATTAAGAATTTGTCTGTTTTAGAACGTGGTGATACTAGTCCCATCCATAGGAAAGAGGGGCATTTCTGTTATGGATTTCACTTGTGCTCCTGTTGGGTGTTTGTTACAGCATATTAGTGGAGAATACATTCCTACACCTTTGGGCAGAGTGTCTTTGTGTTGCGGTGACAGCTGTGGACGCTAATACGAGAGCAAACACAGAGGGCGGGCAGGGCGCGTGGAAAAACCACTCTCGCCAATCGCCCTCCGAACCTTGACTCAATACAGCAAAGTGCAGCCCTCCAACACAGACAGCGGAGAGAGAGAAAAGGCATTCACCTACAGGAACGGCAAAACGCTCGTAACCACTCAGCTTGCACATAGAACACAACGCTCTGTGATTAGCAGACAATTAGAGAGCGTCAGAGATATTAGTTTCAACATACAGGGTGATTATAATTAAAGTTTAAGTTTCAAAATGCTCTAAAAAACGAACCACTGATTAGAATGACGTCAAAATTGAACGGCGTATTATTGAAGAAGGGGGAAAGAACATGAACCAAAAAAGCATTAATCCAATCGGTTTTTAATTGTCCTGAGGCAAAAAACCGCATAAAAAGCATCCATCCAATCGGTTTTTAAGTTTCGCGAGACTGGCGCAAAACATGTTCAATATGCTGTCCACTTTTGTGTGCAACAAGATTAAATCGGGAAACGGCATGTTCCACAACCGATCGAATTGTCACTGGGGTCAAGCTCAGAATGTGTTGTGCAATGCGTGTGTTCACTTCAGCTACGTTGGCCAATCGGAGTACTGAACACACCATCTTTCAGATAACCCCACTGCCAGATATCACACGGATTAAGATCAGGTGATCGGGCCGGCCATTGTAGGGAAATGACGACTGATAATCCTAGCATTTCCGAAATGCCGCCTCAACAACTGCTTCACTCGATTTGCAATGTGCGGAGGAGCGCCATCTTGTATTCATGTTCTTTTCCCCTTCTGCAATAATACGCCGTTAAATTTTGACGTCATTCTAATCAGTGTTTCGTTTTTTAGAGCGTTTTGAAACTTAAACTTTAATTATAATCATCCTGTATATCTTATGCTTTTCTATTTGTATGAGAAGCGCCCTATCGTTGCTTGACTATTAAAAACGTGGTAGTTTCCTTTCTTACGATACTGTAATGAAGTAAAAATGAACTGAACGGAGTTATTACCTAAGCACCAATTTATTAATTTGAACGTGCATTTGAAGTAAAGCGGTCTATTCGCGGTCCAACTTGTTGGACCTCCGTGAAAAACTACAGTAGGATGCGCTCAACCATTCACATTACTAGAAAGCGGTCCTTTCCAGGCTTACTTTCTCGCCGCGCACCAATGTCCTTATCGCACACAGATAGGGTGTTTCCCCCAATCAAAACCCAACGCCATATTAACTTGTTGGACGGTAGGGTCCCGTGTTGGTTGTTTTCGAGTCCAACCACATCCAACATGTCCTGCAACCCCTTTCAAGGTTCAACAAGAATCCTACACCAGAAAATCGTATCATCGTAGGTCCTACAAGTTGGACTGTGAGTGGGCTGCAAAAGAGGTGGAAAAGTGGGTGGTGGGTATGGAAGATGTGCGATAGCGTGATCTTGTGCTTGACGCTTCAATTAGTCGAACATCGAACTCCAGAAAGTTCATATAACAAATATTGTTTCTTTTTTTTTTGATGTGTGCGTAATTATGTAAATAATTTATTTCACTTGTTAAATCATCCAACTTTTTTTGTTTGTTGAAAGATTAAGCAGAAAATAATGGGACAGTATTAGATGGGAATAGACTTTGCTTATGTGAAATGTAGAATTCATGATAAAAATATTTTAATTTTGTTATGCATTAAGTTTATTTTTGATAAAATATTAAAATCTAAATAACTATAAATTTATTTTTCCACATCCGCTTCCACAAGAAATCCGCATCCGCTGATGTAACGCACTGAATATCCACATTGCATCCGCATCCCCTAACACAACCTCCGTTACAACTCTAATTCGAAATCACTATCCGTTTGAACTGCGTTCCACCACCTGAGGTGCTGACGTCATAATACTGTAGTAGTCTGTTTCAAATCACATATTTTTTTTTTTTCATTAGATTCTATTACACAAAGACCAGCACTAAATTTACTTCCCGAATCAGCATGACGCCACTAGAACACCAGCCAGTGTGGTTCAGTGCGCTAAGTCGTTGCACTGTGGATTTAGGTGATACAACGTAACCGGCACCTGAATACCTGCCGTGCTGTTTGCGGTTTATAGGTGGTTTCTCTAAATCATTAAGGCGAATGCTGGGACTACCCCGAATATCCGCCTCATAAACTACACATTCAAAAAAAAAAAAACTTCTCACACTTTGAACATAGTTACATGCTTCGCAGACAGATGGCAGCACTTTACTTCCTCCACTAGTGTAGCGCTCAAGGCAGAGAGACTCTGCCACTAGGTGGCCCGCTCTGGCCTCGCATTCGGAAGGACGCGAGTTCGAATTCCATCCAGATTTGGGTTTTCCATGGATTCCCCAAATCACTCCAGACAAATGTCGAGATGCCTCCTTCAAAAGGCCATGGCCGAACTCCTTTCCGTTCGTTGTGCACAGTGCATTCCCGCTTCTAAGACCTCGACATCGACGAGACGTAAAGCCATAAAAAGACACTAGATTGCAGAATTATCCATGGTGGGATCTCCCTGCTAAAAGAAGACTCACGATAAAAAAATAAATAATTAAAACTGCATGAACTACTTCTGAAAGTAATTCTAGTGGTGTCATTTCGGTCTATGGTGCAGTGCAGCCTAATTACTGCTTGAAAGTAATATGAACTGTGGTACTGACTAGCGCAGTATTGTGATAACAGTACCTTGCGCCGTGGAAAGTAGCTCTTCTTCTTTAATGACATTACACCTGGTCGACGTCGAGGTCTTAAAGGCGAAACAGGATATGGGGACAAGGAAGAGGAAGGAATTTGGTCGTGGCCTTTTGAAGCAACAATTCCGGCAGTCTCCTAAAGAGATATAGGAAAACCACTGAAAAGCGAAATCTGCATGACCGAAAAGGAACAATTCCAAGCAATCCGTATGGTTTCGCCAAGTCCGACGTCCCTATCCGATGAAAGAGCCACCGTTTACCATGAAGTATTCCGTCGCTCAGGTATCGGTTTTAATACAGGCCTTTCGTACACAATACGATGATTTGGTTCTATGACACCTTTCTGTCATCCACGCTGTGTTAGCATATCAGTGATTTAGCTTTATCGCTCATTAGGTGACCTGAAAATAAAGTGAGGGCTATAAAAAGTGATCCTAATCGTAACATTACTTAATATTGGACAAGATACTGTACACACACGCAAAACATATCGTATAAATCAGAGTGGATCCATAATTCCAAAGAAATAGCTGCATAAATTACTCATTCACCAAAGGCAACATAAACCTGAGAGACTTTACTTAACAGCTAAGAACAATTGTGACAAAAAGTTACATTGTATCTTTCTTGCTTGTAATTTCAGTGCAATAATACTGTTTTCGAAAGTAAAGCCATTGTCAGAATATGTGAGGGCTCCAAGAATCAAGATTTGTGAATTAGTTGTCTCTGTGTAAGAACACTGTCTTATATATGTGTAATTAATAGAATATATATAATAATGTGAGAGTCCATTCAAGGAAACAGCGACCTCGAAAGTCAAGATTTTAGGTGTGTCGATGGTTTGTTTATATCGGAACTTCGTGAAAAATGTTTCTCTAATTTAAATTGTATGTCTGTTAAAACCGGCCGCCATTATCAGAAACAAAAGAGATGTTATTTATTGTTCTTAAAATACACTTTATTTAAACTGTTCAATATAAAATCAACCCTCGGCGACCGATAGAAATTTTTTTTTTTACTTATGCATTTACATCTCGTCGACGGCTAAGGTCATTAGAGGCGGGAAGGGACCGGGAAACAGGAAACGGAAGGGAATTCGGCCATGGTCTTTTTGAAGGAAGCATCCTGGAATTCGCCTGGAGTGGTTTCGAGGATTCAAACCGGCGTCCTCCCGAATGCGAGGCCAGAGCGTTAACCGCTCACCCACCAAGCCCGGTATCATTAACATGTTTAAACTACCTTTTTTTCCATCAGTCTATTGGTCCACATAATGGCGACTGCGTACGTGCCCTAAAAAAGAAAGTCCTATTGTTTTTGTTATTGCCTTTCTCTTTGCGTCTTGTCTCAAAAGACGCTTATATAAGATCATTTTTAACGTCCCCAGCCATAGCTCGTTAAAGATAGTTTTTATCATTACAGGGTAACTAATTATATATATAATAAACTAAGTACCCTCAAAAGTTATTCACAACAAAAAAGACGCGGAATGCGATTACAAAACGCTTCTTACAGCAGATAGAGGTACTACTCAAAACTAGCCGTCTAAATGCTTAAAAATGTGTACAGAAAGTGACATCATGCAGACGCTAGTCTTGCCTAGCAAGAAATCAACAAAATTAATCTAATCGTTTGTTTCAGAACTAAAGGTTATATCTAACACAAACTAGTTGTACGAGAATCCTACCAAGTAATTGGCCGTAATTAACTTGCGGCTAAAGCCAATAAAATGGAATAAAAAAATGCTTGTAATTCGACATCAAATCACCTGAAATACGATATGTCGTTCTTCCATTATTAGAACTGAATCTTAACAGCTTAACTACACGGAGGGTATTGAAGCTGAAGGAGATTTTTCGATAAACAATTGTGAATGAAATCAGTCATGGTCTTTGGAAGAAACCATCCCGGAAATCGCATCCACTCATTTCAAAAGAAAATCACGTGAAAAATTCAGTCTGGAAGGTCGTACCGGGACTGAACTCAGGACGTCCCAAATGACAGACCCGCACTTTACCTCTCATTCGCTAGAACGCTGTTTCGCAGTCCATGAATTTCAGAAAAAGTAACGAAGTCATAAATGTTTTGCAAAATACCACCTTCTTGCGGACACTTCTTCTACATAGTAGTAACAGCTCCATAAGTAACGTAGTAAAAGAAATTCCTCTGCGGTACAGGAAAGGAAAAAAAATGCAAAAGTCATAACGTAAAGGTGGAACCGTCCACAAAAAAGGAAGCAAGGAAACGAAGAAAAAAAAAGCAGCGAAACGAACAGGGAAGCCCCGTGGCCGGCGACAGAAATATTGACTATAAAATATCTCGTGCAACGCTGTCCGGCATGCCATATTATTTCTCATAGCGCGGTCAAAACTTGGTACGGGCTATAGCTTCCTCGATGTTTGTATATATTGAAATATCTTCCCTCCCGTCTCCTCCTGTAAATACGCACGGTTCTATTAGTCTCGTGTGTGTGTGTGTGTGTGTGTGTGTGTGTGTGTGTGTGTGTGTGTTGCAGGGAGGAAGAGAAGGCAAAAAAAGACCAAGGAGGAAGAAGTAAAAATAAACTTTAGGCTTCGTTCTTTATTGGTGGGCGTATGAAAGGTCCACTGGCCACGGGACAGAAATATGCAAAACATCTTTTATTGGGGGCGGTATTAAAAAGTTGTGGCCCGCGCAGGAACACATATTGTTGTCGTCTCCGGCACGCAGGAATGGTGGCACCACTGCCCCCGGCTCTATAAATCACGACCCCTCACATACACGTCTCGATACCCGTGTGTGCCTTCCCTGTCTCTTTGATTTGCAGTTCTGTAACAAAAGAGTTTTCGAATGGCTTTCGGCTTCTTAGTCCATACAGCCAACTGAAGGGTCATTACGAATCATACAATGCTTTCGGTTTCCCCAGTATATATTCTTCCAACTGACCACAGGTTCGTCTGTACAGTAGCACACCCATGCCCTCGGCAGGATTCAAACCGACGACCTTCGGCACGCGGAGTTATACTTAAGCACCTACAATACCGAACCTGGAAAAAGAAAGGTTAACAAAATTCACACACCAGCAAGTAATGACTTAGTCTTAAGCATTTAAGGGACTAGGTACAGTTATCAGGTTTCAAAAAATGATTTTTTTTCCTTCTATCCACGAAAATAGTTATTACTTTTGACTTCATGTTGGTGAAAAAAATATTTAAATAATTTTGATAGTGTGGGAATTATGCGAGATTCAGCAAAGTCCTACACGATTGACAGCCACTTAAATCTTAGTGCACTTGTAGGCTATTCAAATCTTTAACCTTAAATATCTGAAAACAGCAATTCATCAATTGATTTTAAACTTTTTTCCACATGCATAGATCTTTTTCAAATTTACAGGACATGTTCCACATACTAATTACTACAGTCCCTACCATTACTATTTATACAGCTTTTACAAACGCAAAATGTTTAAACAAAAAAAGCAAGAATTTTAATTTCTTGATTTTTTATTAAAAACAAATATAAAGTTAAATGTGTTTTACTATTGGTTAAACTAATTGCCTGGACATTAGTTTACAAGATTAAAAAGATTCTGCAAAATTTCAACTATTATGCTTTCTATCATTAAAGACCTTAATGACGACATATTTTTAACTGTCAGTTTGAATGATAAATTAACATATTGTTAAATAATATTTTTCTAAAAAAATCAATTTTTGTATATAACTACAACAGTTCTATGGTGCTATGAAATTTGAACCCACAAATTTAAATACATTTGGATAAAATGAAATTTCAATTTCCACAAATATTTGTACGTGTTAGCCGTAACTACCCCCTTAAGTCTTTATACTAAGTTGGCCCATTGTCTGTTCTTTGTCTTTTCTATACTATTACAAGTCTGTAAGTAGGCTCTGTCTGTCTGTATCTTTGTCCAGGCATCACGAAAAAATCTACCGAACCAATTCGGATATAATTTTCACAGTTTGGAAGCTTATGGTCTGCCTTAAACTCTGCGGTACATTTCATAACTCTTTGTGACAGGTGAATTGAGCAATAAATGATAATTTTAGCGTACCGAGGACAGACAGACGCCACAGATCACAATGCTTATCACATGAACACCAAAGATCATGCTAGAACACAAATAAGCCATATATCTTTTGGATTCTGTTAATAGGCCTATTATTTTTTGGCTACGTAACTTTGGATATTTATTTCTTCGATTTTCTGAAATATATTAAGTCAGAATACAATTAAACATTAAACAAACCACTACATGAAAGGTTAACATTCAATAAGTGTAACGAAAATGTAGAATTTCAATTGCGGTAGAGGTTTGAAAGATATTACATTACAAACGCGTTATCACGCACACCAATGTCAACATGAGCGTTATATTCCTACTTGTACAATAATCGTTTACTCTCCATATTCACCATTCTGTGCTCCAGTCAATTCTATTTTTTTTATTTTTTATTTTAGTTTCCTAAGCTCGACGGCACATGTTTTATTTATAATCCACCATTTCCTGAAATCCAGCGGATAGTCATATCAATAAACTACTAACAATACTATCACTGCAAAGTTTTCACTCATCTGCCCACATACCGTTTTCTCAGAGTGTGTACGCGAGATCTCCTCATTACTGCAGTTCTGTTGGTAGTACGTGGAAAAAACAAGGCGCGGCGTTTACAAAGGGCACAAAGGACGCAGAGACGAGGCTCGGATGAAGGCAATCGTCGACACTTTTAGAGAGGCGCGGATGAGTGGAGAAGAGAGAGCGCGAACTCTAAACGGCAAAACACTGAGAATCCTCACACGGGAGACGCACTCAATGTTTATTCTCGCCTGAGAACATCCAGATTTTTGTTTATCATGGTTTATCCATGAGAAAGCCGGGATGTTTCCTTCAAAAGACTATAGCTGCATGTCATTCAGTTCCTTGCCCCCAGTCCTTCACTTCATTATCATCATCATCAAGGTTTTTCTGCTATTCAGCAGGTCCATGCATAGTGACAGTCCTCCATGCCTCCCTCTGTTCCGCCATTCTCTTAGTCTCTATATACGGGGTGATTATAATTAAAGTTTAAGTTTCAAAACGCTCTAAAAAACGAACCACTGATGAGAATGACGTCAAAATTGAACGGCGCATTATTGAAGAAGGGGGAATGACCATGAACGGTGATTCTGCACCAGTAGCTCTGTAGAAGTTCAGGACCCTCAAGGGTATGAAAAAAGGCGTTGGACCGGTAACTGTCATGGGTCTTGGGAAAATGATGAAAAAATTCGAATATTCAGGATCATTTGATGTGCAGTCTAGTAGAGGAAGGAAAAGATGTGATTCGGCGGTAGTTGAAGAAGTGGCCACAGCAGTTCAGGAGGCGTCGAGCGGTGGTGTGCAGCCATGCAGTGCGCGGAGAATTGCCCGAACATTGGACAGGCCTGTGAGCTCGGTGCATAACGTTCTACGAAACATCCTGCAATGCTATCCGTACAAAATTTGCCATGAGCAGGAGTTGTTTCCTACTGACCTGCCAGCAAGAGAGGGTTTTGCTTTGTAATATCTTGCTCGCATGGAAGTGGACAATGATTGGCCGTGGAAAATTCTGTGGACAGACGAAGCCCATTTCCATCTGACGGGATATGTTTTACGATTTGTCATTTGTAGAAGAAATTCTTGTGCTTACAGCGCTATCTGTCGCTAAAATTAGGAACTTTTTTTTTTACGCGTTCTTTCCCCCTTCTTCAATAATACGCCGTTCAATTTTGAGGTCATTCTAATCAGTGGTTCGTTTTTTAGAGCGTTTTGAAACTTAAACTTTAACTATAATCAGCCTGTATTTTCCATTTATCATTATATCATCAATCATTTTATTCCTTCGCCGACCTCTTCATTTCCTTCTGTTTATAATCCCCTCCAGAGCAGTTTTAAGCAAGCACTCATTCCTTAGCACATGATCAATCCAGTTCCTTATTTTTTTTATGAGTGACCTTTGTTCTCCTACTCCTTCCACCACTTCATCATTCCTTACTTTGTCTTTCCAACTTATTTTCTCCATCCCCCTCTATATCCACATTTCGAAAGCTTCCAAGCTCTTTAGATCTTCTTTGCGTAGCGTCCGTGTTTCTGCTCCATATAGTCCTACGCTTCATACAAAACATTTAGCTACTTTTTTCCTCAGTTTTTTATCCAGCCTTCCGCATAGTAAATTTTTCTTTCTGTTGAAAGCTTCCTTTGCCACTGCTATTTTAGTTTTCACCTCCTTCTTGCAACTTATATCACCACTCACAATACTCCCGAGATATTTGAAGGATTCCCCTTGTTCAATTATTTCTCCTTGTAGCGTTATCATCATTTCTTTCTTAAACTTTCCCACCATCATACATCCTTCACTTAAAGCCATTAAAAATTTCTAATTTTTTAATTTGTGGAATAGGTGATGTGACAAATGTACGAGTTTCAAAAAACCTTTTGTACCCCATATTTTATTTTTGACTCACAATTCAGTCCATTTTGACGGCATGTGTGTTGTCATAGTTCGAATTCACAATAAACTTATCTGACCCAAGTTTGCTCTGATACCAAAGGGACCAAGCGCTTAGTGAACTGCGCCCTATAATTACAGAGAGAACGAAACTGACAGGAGTGAGACTGGTAAGTGAGCGGTAACATCAAGGATTGGAATTCAGAAGGACGAGGGTTCGAATCCCCGTCCTACCATCTAGTGTTCGATTATCCATCGCTCCCCGAAAATACTTCTGACAAATGCCAGGATGGTTCCTTAAAAAGGTAACGGTTGAATTCCTTCCCTTTCCTTATCCCCCATTCTCTCTCGTCTCTAACAACAAGCTGTAAGACCAGAGACAAATAAGAAAACTGCCAAATGTGTTAATACACTCTCTCATGTACCAACAATAAAACTCTATAGTAAACTTTGTTAACTTCTCTATTTTACGAGGTGTATCTGAATGGTAAGGTGTTCCTTAATGTTTTTCATCTTGAATTGTTTTACAAATGTGAGCCGATGGAAATTTCGAACAATTTTGAAATAAATAATCCGCGCAGTTTTTTCCCTCCCCCTTCATTTTCTTCTTTACTGTTTTAGAAAATTTCCAGTAATTTCTTCGGACATTGACACCACTACCGTTTAGTACAGGGGTGACCAACCCAAATGATCTTGTGGGCCACTTTGGAAATGCATCATAACTCTGCGGGCCGCATATAAAATTATAAATTCGCAAGAATATTATTTTAAAATCAAAGTTAATTTTTTTTATCATAATTACAACAGTTAATTTTTGAATATACGGATGCACAAGTAATGTATTTTTTTTTTTTTTTGTAAATGGTTTCCACTACTTTGGCCATTATAAAATAAATATATTCTCTGAAAGTGTGAAGAATCTCGTGGGCCGGAAAAATGTTCACTGCGGGCCGCGGGTTGGCCACCCCTGGTTTGGAAGAATGCAGATCATTTCATACACAATTTAACCACTTCAGGCAGATATGTACGAATTTCAAACACACTAGTTACCGGTAAACATCTATGTAAGAAGGTACATTGTTACCCAATTCTTTACGAGATATCCCTCAGCGTAGTTCTTAGATATTGTAGCCAATGTTTTGCTGATTTCAAAACGCTGTTGTTGGAATCGACTATATAAACATAATGACGCCAAAATGTATTCGTTTTTAACAACTGAACATAAAGTTTACTTCTAGATTTAATGGATAATAATACGTGTCCAATTACTTCTGCGTTCTTTAATTAGCAGCCTGGTCCGATGGGTAAAAACATTAGAATACATTCTTAAGAAAAGATTAATTCTAAATTTAACCATTCTGAGTTTTACATTTTTTTGTTTGCAGCAACTTTCGACGGAGTGAAATACGACGATATATCCGTCGGATCTGCTAACAGTTTCCTTCGCCATTTTAATCCTCTGACCTCAAGTTTTAATAGTTGGCGACATGATTAGATACTATGGTCTTTTAAAGTGTACACCGAGTGTAGTGGGTGAGTGGTTAGCGCGCTGGCCACGCATTCGGAAGGACGCCGGTTCGAATCCCCGTCCGGGCATCCAGATTTGGGTTTTCCATGGATTTCCCAAATCACACGAGGAGAATTCTGAGATGTTTCCTTCAAATGGCCATGGCTGAATTCCTTCCCGTTCCTTGCCCCAGTCCCATCTTGCCTCGAATAACCTCGACGTCGACGTGGCGTAAAGCAATAAGAAAAAAATTTTAAAGCGTACTATCACTTTGCTGTTAAATTTATTCACCAACTGAAGACATTAAGTGATTTGTAAGTACAGTAGCTTCCGATATACAGAAATGCCAAAATATACTGGTTTCTGATAAGTATTGAAAAAGTTTGCTAATAAATTAATATATTTCATCACTAGAGGCACATTCAATTAATTTTATGTACTGAAGTTGACAACTTTGCTTCTAGATTTAACAGTTAGAGGGACATATCCACTAACTTGATTGTTCATTACTTGGAAACACAGTGCGGGGTAGAAAATACCATTATATTCTCGTTTTTAACTATATTTATTTTAGATGTAACTATTAAACAGTGATAAACAGTGACTTTTAGTTTCAGCAGTTGGTAGCAGCTTTTGATGAAGCGGAATACCAAGAACCTCCCGATATGAACTGATGTTCAAGCAGTTGTGTTCTAAATTTAATGGCTTAAAAGAAACATCCATTGACTCGTAAGAAGTACCGTAGTTCCCTTGAAGCACCGATGCAGAGAATCACTTCACTGGAGGAAAGTGTACCTAGCTTTTGTTGCTATCTTGTCACCCTAACAGTGTGCCTCCATTTGCGAATGCGAGTGAGTCTCACCCACTCAGCAATAACTCGGATTGCCAACGCCCGCCACTAAATCAACTGCAGTCAACACTCGGGCAAAACATACATCACAAGAACAAGGCACTGGCTGGTAGGCATGCGTACATTTCGGAATATCACTCCGAAACTCTTGGCTGCATGGGGTGGGGGGGGGGGGGGAAGCAGGGAAAAATACCACCCTCCATCCCCCCACTTGCTGTGCGGCCGAAAGCTTTCCTCCAAGTCCTCCAATCCCCCTACACTACCTTGCGAAGCCCATATCGCATATATAAATAAATAAATACGGCTGGACCGTGTCCGCGTTCTTTTTATCAAAATGTTATTACTACCGAAAAGGAATCTTGCGGGGGCGAGTTTCTTATTGTGGGCGGCCTTCCCCG
Organism: Vandiemenella viatica; assembly: GCA_031002005.1. Classification (NCBI taxonomy): domain Eukaryota; kingdom Metazoa; phylum Arthropoda; class Insecta; order Orthoptera; family Morabidae; genus Vandiemenella; species Vandiemenella viatica. Next base: position 70,481,923 of record CM061918.1, read on the forward strand.
TGCGGCTTGGGGACCTTCTCTCCTGGATTCCATTTTATGCAAAAACGTCCACCGAAAGCGTATGTGATACCTCAGCTGTGTGTGTGTGTGTGTGTGTTTGTGTGTGTGTGTGTGTGTGTGTGTGGACTTTGCTAACACTGAGAATCCTCCGGCTCTCCGCAGGGCTGAAGTTATGACTTCAGAGGTTGAAGGCCGGGGCCATTCTTACACTGACGTCCGAAAGGGTATTCGGCAGAGTAAGGCTACGTTTCTTGCGGAGGCAGCGGCCAGCAATATAAAAATCGGAGTCAGAAAAATGTGGGGCGGCTATGAAAGGAGAAGAAAAGCTGTCCGGCTAGGGGCAATGTCCTCCGTTGTTATTGTATCGGGCGAAGCTGCGTCCACCTTTTAGAATATCGAATGTGGGACATGGGTAGAGGAGATGGAAGCCGCACGAAAAGTTTTTACTTCGCCCCTACTTAACATTGGTACATTATTTAACACGGGATCACTCGCGCCTATTGTTGTCGCGCGATAACTCCCGTGTTAGATTTTTTCTAACAAAGATATTTTATTACGTTTTTGGCCGTAGGTTCCATACAGAGTTACAATTAGCAATTAAATTACTTCTTTACTATTACCAACACATTATAACTACATATAAACATTAAATGAAACATACATATTGCTTTAGTTTTAAAATCGATTTTTTTGCTTCCCCTTTTACACCTGGAAGCTGTGTCACAATATTCTGACGAGCGTTTTGTGCTTGAACCATTTTGTTTTCCCATCCCTACCTAGATACATATCACGATATTCAGATGTCAGGGCTACAGCAGACGCAGTTTCCGAATCGCTGCCAGACTGATGTGTTACTGTGTCTATCTCTTCATGTTCAGACTGTGCATCGGTATCTGAAGACAAGCCTTCTATGTGGATATATTCGTCCAGTGGTTCCTCTAGCCACATCAATATCTTTTCGTTTGACATGACGTTTTCCTGTAAAATTTTATATATTTTCACATCTGACATAGTATGTCATGTACTTGGTGCTTCATTCAATATATAAAACCTAATAAGTATACCTTCTTTATAAGCCAAGTAATACGTGCAGAATACGTCCAGGAAAAGAAATTAACCTAATCGCACGTCACTAGCACAGAGAAACTAAAAGAGAAGCAAGGTGGTGTTTCAGGAATGCACAAGGCATTGTCACGCGAGAACTCCCGCGTGAGAAATAATCTAACAATGCACACCGCTTCAAACAAAGCCGCTACCAGCAGGCTTTACTTGTAATTGGAGCGACGAAACACACGTGGAATGAAGGTAGAGATATCAAAGAAAGCATTGCTAGATCAACACTTCAATATCTTTAAAATATATTGTAATATTTCAGTAAAATCATCAATGTTAGATTTTTTCTCACGAGCGAGCGATCTCGGGTTAACTGTGTGTATTGTCGATGTAAGATTTCAGGATATGCAGCAAAAAATGACACGCATTATTCACGCTCTGTATGAATCTTCGATGTCCACTTCTTCCAATTCCCCCGCCCCCTCCGATTCCGACTCCTGGAAGCATGACCTAGAGTCATGAGAGTGGAGGGGGGAGGAGATGAAACTGAGTTCCTGTCCCAAGTCGATTCTGGCCTGTTCGGCTCGGCGTCCCTAATCTATAGGAGGAAAGTCTTGTGTTGACATCTGTCTTTGTGTGTTCTGTATAAGTGTATTTTTGTCTGTGTAATGTGTAGTTCATGAGGTGGAGACTGAGAACCGTCTCAGCATTCGCCTAGATGATTGCGGAAAACCGCGGAAAACCCGCAATCAGGACTGTCGGTGCAGTAGGTCCTTGGCTCGTGCCCGGAGCCGTTGTACCTTCCCGATCCAGTGCGCGACGCCTCAGCGCACTGAACCGCACTGACGAGTTAGTCACTCTAGTTATTTAACACTAGCGGAGTTCACAGCGTTGGCCTGTATGGTTGGCGTATATTTACCACGTACGCTATTTTCATTCCCGCAATGACAAGCATTTGTACAAAGATTCATAAAATTCGCGCCAACTTTTTTTCGGAATTAAAGAGAACCTAGATTCACACGCCCCCTACCAAGGAACGGATGGGTTGAAGTTTATTTGCACGTACACTATTTTCGTTCGTCCAAAAAGATTTATGTGTATCAAGTTTCATTAATTTGCTTAAAAATTGTATTACTACATTACTAAACCACACTTTATTATGTTAGAAACTCACATTTGATCCAATTGCGAAGTGAATTGATGTACTTTTTGTTCGAAACTTCAGATACTTTCATTCCGCAGAGTCAGCCTTTTATACAAATCTCAAAAGTGAATCCACAATAATATTATCGTAAATAAATGATTTAATTCAAACAGAAGACTATTGCTGATGGCCAGAGACGATGTTGTTGTAGGCCCTACTGCCAGAGATCGTGGTTAAAAAAATCTCTGTTGTTTCTACGGCTATCTATGGTGTTTAAAAATTCAATATTCCGATTTAAAGGAAAGAATACTTTTTGTTTAATGTGCAAAATAGTTATTATTGAAAAGTTATCTTATAGCTTTCAATGAAGGCTGTGGTTACAGGCATTGTAATTGTGTGTTTAGTGCGAAGCTTGCTGCATTTAGTGACATTCCATATCATACGTTCAGAATTTCATTTAATGTTCCGGCGTTATGTAGCGTAGAAGCATAAGACATACCAAACAATTGAGTTGAGCTTCTAAGCTTTAAAACGGCGAAAACCCCATTGAAATCTGCTCCGTAGTTTCCGACTTTTTATAAGACCAATATATCCGGTTTTCGTTTTATAGATATAGAAAGATAATGAAAAACTTCAAGTAGACTATAAACAATGATTAATGAAGTACTACAGAATACTGAACGTAATAAATAGGAGACCAGAAACTTGGAACACTGTGTTGTTTATGCTTATATGCTTTTAACCCGCTGACCAGCGTTCCGATTTGCCTTAACGCGAGACTTCAGACACTCGTTTTGTTAGTATTCCAACAGTATTATGCCTACTGATCAAAAGAGAGGAAGAGTGTAGTTGAGACACTCAGGAGGTCGTGGGATCGAACTCCGACCGACCATCCAGGTTTGGATTTTCCCTGGGTTCCCAAAATCACGGCAGGAGAATGTCCGAATGGTTCCTTCCAAAAAGCTGTATTACCTTCAGTTCCTTGCCCCAAGTCTTTACCGCCTCTAATGACCTCGACGTCGACGAGGGGTGAAACAAAAAAACACGATCATTCCAAATGTAATGTGAGAGAATAACATTGCTTACGGTCTTAAATGTAGTGGCATCCGTTTGCCTTCTGCATTCCCATGCTGTTGGTCATTCCTGATTCATACGCCCTTAAGTCCCATTTCCCATCAGAAGGGCAAGATGATGCCCCGGATCACTTCCCACTCCTCAGACTCGTTCATTCATCAGCGACGCTTCTTGTTAGTAAAGAGAGGCTGCTGTTGATGCTTGGTTGATAGATTCTAATATATTGTCTAACAAACCCTTTCACCCTACGTTTTGACTAAATCCTTCCATTACCAGGAAGGCTGGGCGTAGTCTCTTTGTTGCCACACTGTATTTTAAAGACGAGCTGTAGGTATCGCCTAAGTCAGTGTTTCTCAACCTGTGGTACGTGAAATTTCCACATGTGGAACACAGGCGGAGCAAGAAATAATTAATACACTAATAAATATCGTACTTTTACTGTAATACTACAAGCTAATATAAGCTATAGATCAAAATTTTTAAAAGCAATGGTAGTTTCGGGATATGATAGTTTGACTCCATTGTTACTTTAATAGTCAAGTAACTCAATATGTTTCCAGTAGATTTTGGGGAGAGTGGTGTTACTTTGAGCTTTTGGATGGGAATGGGGACAAGGATCTGAAGGAAATCGACCATGCTCTTTTGAAGCCTGTAGTGATTTGGGAATACAATGAAATACTCAAATCTGGATGCCCGGACGGGGATTCGAACTGGCGTCCTCCCGAATGCCAAGTGGCCAGAGCGTTAACCGCTTACTCACCATGCTCGTTTTTAAACTATTGACCGTTTTACTGTTTTACTAGGGTAGTATGGCAGGTGTAGCTTTGGATCGCATTTCACGCCAATAACATTTGGTAAGGTTGATTAATAATACACACATAAGTAAGAATTAGCGCCATATGAATTAATGATCCGTTGAATAATTTTTGACTTTTTAGTGGTCTTTGGAGCAAAGAACGTTAAAAAAAAACTTTGGCCTAAATTATTACTGAAACAGTCAAGAAACCGCAATGAATGGTCCTAGGTTCAAATCAGCGCCAGGTGCATCTCACACAGTACTGTATGTTTTATATGAGATACATTCAAGTAACGAAGTTCTTGTTTTAAGCTAAAACAGTCCATACGACATCGTACCGCCGAGAGCAGACAATTGTTTGCGCTACAACAACAGAGTTGTAAAGGGGGAGCGGGACAGGGGAGGGGGTTGTTAGAGAAGTGGCGGTGACAGATTAGAACAAAAGAGAGACTCGGACCGAGGGATGAAAAGGATCGCCGGTTGGACTCAAGGTGGAGCAGAGACAAGCGAGAGTTTCCAATATCGCGTCCGCCGCTGCTCTTTCAATATACACACGTACCGTACCGTCCACCTTGGCCGTTTGATTAAATTTCCCCTTCTGTTTCGTCCTCTTTTCTCTCCCCTGGACCGTTTCGACTCCTATAAACGTCGCCCCGTTGTCCTCCCAAAATTTGTGTGCCGGCCCGTGAGTTTGTGCAGTCTGCCAGCGGTATTTGTGTGTGAGGATCCCTCCCCCCCTTACCCCCCCTCCCTCCCCCAGAGGGAGGCACGTTCCGTTTGACGGTGTAAATCTTTCCGAACGGAGCTCCGGCAGTTAAACAGTCAAGCCGGCGAGGTATCATCTTATCGATCTATCGTTCGACTCTGCTCCTATCGCTTCTTCCTTCACCTTGTTCCAATACGCCACGAGATACAGGCAACACTTTCTCAATTGTACTATACTTTTATTCTGAGGTCGAAAACATATGAAGCAACGAATCAGCTTAGGAAATTCAACATCGAAAAAGACAGAACCTAATCAGAACTATCAGGTGGGTCAGCTAACTAGGTTGTCCTCACCTCTTCCCAGGGGTGGATCCAGGGGGGGGCTAGGGGGCTCAAGCCCCCCCCCCAAATGTATCGAGGTCCACCCCCGACATTGTAATTTTGGAGACCTTTTTTTTTAGCTCTACGGATTCAAGGCCTGTAGAGGCTATAAAGACTACCCCATGGCCGACTCAAGCTCCCCCACCCCCCCCCAAAAAAACCCCAAAACGAAAATCCACTGAAGGCAAGCCCTCGGAACCAAAATTAACTCAAGCCAAGCCCCCCCCAAACCAAATTCCTGGTTCCGCCCATGCCTCTTGCGACACCAGTTTTATATTCATGCAATGACTTCCAGATAGCCCATTTTAAATTATTTCCAGATTGTAAGCATTCTGAAGATATTTATTACCCATGTTACCTACACTTCTCCCCAGGACTTAGGGGCCGTGCACAAACTACGTGGCTTGGTCCAGGGGTGGGGGTGCGGAGGGGTTGGCTGGAAGGCTACGCTGGGCTACGTGGGGGGAGGGGGGGGTTCCGAGCCAGGCCACGTAGCTTTCCTTTCATAACATTTTTCCAGTTAAAATGAGGAATATAACTCACAACAGCATGTGAATATTTATTTCCCTCAGTTAATTATCTCCTTGTGTAATTTACAATAGCCTGACAAGAGAAAACAGTAGGCTAAAAAATGTCTTCTGGAATCAAAAGGGAAAAAAGCTACATGCTACGTGGGGTGGGGGGTGGGGGGTAGAGGCAAAATCCACGTTGGGCTACGTGGGGGGGAGGGGGGTTCACAGAAGGCCAAAGTGGAGCTACGTGGTTTATGCACGCTCCCTTATTGATCGGAGACATAGGTGATGAAGGAGAAGTACAAAAGGAGAGTATAAGATATGGAAATAAAGTTTCGAACGAGTAGTGGAGTAACGAGGAAGGACAGAGGGAGAAATGAGAAAATAATGGGGGAGATGATCAGAGAGGAACCATTATAACAAAGATTAGATGAATAAAAATTACAGTGGTATGGTAATGTGAAGAGAATGGGAGAGGAGAGAATACCAAAGAAGATGCTGAACATATAGCTGAAATGGAAGTGGTCAAGAGAAAGACCGAGGGACAGATGGGTGAAAGGTGTTGAAAAGAGTGTTAAGGAAAGAAGAAGGGAATTGGGTGGCAGTAAAACAAGGGAGATGGTGAATGGACAAGGAGCTTTGGATAGGTTTTTGTTCCAAGCACACCCGGTCATTCACTCATATGCGGAATACTGGACAGCTGGCTCGTTGGCCGCACCCCGTTCGACAGGAAATGGAATTTCTCGACTACACTGTGGTCAGTAGTAGTTGGACTGCCGTTGAGAGAGCGAGAGACGCACACACGTAGAGTGGTCGAGAAAGTATATCATGACTATAGATTTGAGTGGTCGTACATAAATCTTAATTTCTGTCATTGTAAGTGAGAAAAATTGAATATAGAGTGGAAGATCTAATCACTGAAAATTACGGCCAGCACCATATCCTTTAACTCGTATCCACGCTCTCACTATCACAAAGAAATGTTGGAATTTATATTTTTCATCGTTCGTGGCTGAATTGCTGAATGGATTTGGCTCACAAGGTTTATAATACACGTGGAACGACGGTTAGCAACAAGCAAACTGCTAACAACGGAAAAGCTTAAGTTCTTTAAAAGATATTGAGAAAGATGAACGCGCTGAAAGAGAAATAACAAACAGGGTACTTATTTTCTCAAGGGTCCTAAATCGTTCGTCGTTGGTAGCAGTCACCTCAGCAGAGAACATAAACACAGACTACTTTTAACCTAGGACCAGGTGTAATCTTTATTCGCTGAGATTACGTAAAACTTGGCCAAACATTCTGAACACACTGCCGCCGTGATCTTCACGGAAGTGTTTGGTTCGGCCAATTACAACATTAATCAAGAGAGTGAAATAGTTAAACCTTGTCTATTTCAGGAAAGCCTTCCAGAAATAAAATCTTCCCCGATACTTTTGTCATTTTAGACCAATCCTTTGGCTCAGTGGTTAAGAATTTCTCTCTTTGATGATTATTTTCATAGGTGTTTATTTAGAATTTATTCCCATAAGCATCTAGCAAGCTGAACGGTGAAAAGCTGTAAAAAAAAATGTACCGTTAACCTGGAATCGTTATTTGTTTCACGGCTGCGATTTCAAGTTAGGCATAATACAAAAAGACTTAGAGTTGAGACTTGCGGGCAGTACCTGAATATGATTTGCTAAAATAAACCGAATGTGGTAGGTGAATGGTTAACGTTCTGGCCTCGCATTCGGGAGGACGCGGGTTCGAATCCCCATTCGGGCATCCAGACTTAGGTTTCCCATGGTTTCCCCAAATCAATCCTGGCGAATGCCGGGATGCTTCCTTCAGAAAGGCCATGGAAGAAATTCCCTTTCGTTCCTTGACCCCAGTCCCATCCCGCCTCTAAGGACTCTAAAGTAGTCCTTAGATAAGGAGGTGCATCGATGAGCTAAGTCAGTCGACGCGGTGACAGTCAGCTTACGACAGCCAGCAGACACCGATACCTGATGAAGATAGCCGAGCTTGCTGTCGAAACGTCGTGTTACTTTGACACCATCCGGCTGAACACCCGTGAAGATTATATTTCAATGCTAATATTGTTTTCATATCCACAAATTCTACGAATACTAGTTTCAGGTTAGCTTTTTCAGTTGACTCAGCTTGCTACGGCATCGTGATGGTGCCCGGTACTGAGACGGGTTTAGTAGGTTCTAGTCCTGGTGGTGGACGAAATTTTAACCATCAGGACTTGGCCGGCAGAGTGGAAAAGGTGGTGGTGCGCGATTCATCATCTCCAGGCTGTGCACCAAACTCCTGAGTTAAATCCGAAACCTCTTTGCAATGCGTATGGAGTGAGGGCATACGACACTGGTGAAGGTGATTCGTCTGTCTGGTGGGGACGTTAAGCTTGGCGGTCGCTTTGTTGTCTTTTGAACGATTATGCCTTTACGGGCCGGCAACGGGTTTCGACCTGTCTCTTCTTTCATGTCTCTTCCACAACACTCGACACTGAACACACAAATCATCACAGTCATCCACAGTTATGACAACACTTACATACACTATCACTCTGGGGAAGGCAACGAGAAACCACCCCACATCATCTACCCCAGGACGTTGCTGTCGAGGGGTAAACACCACCGATGGTGACCGCATCCACTCGGACAGGGGTTCGGCACTCGTAGAAGAAGAATTTCAGTTTGTGAGATTGTGTATATTGAGGCCAGAAAACGGAATAGGCTCATGTATTGCATGCAGAAAAAGGTAGAAAGTCTCAATATTGATGTGTACTCTCTCTATGACTTAATTTACTTTTTCTTTTACATAAAATGTAAAAATATTATTAATGAAGCAAATTATTGATGTGTGAGTGGAGACTTTGCCGGGGTACTGATGCAATGAAATCCTCTCGGGTATCCAGCCGGATGGTGTTGTAAAAACACGACGTTTCGACAGCTAGCCCTGCTGTCTTCATCAGGTTTCAGATCTCTAGTAGCTGTTCCAAGCCTAGGCGGTGACAGTCCGGCAGGATTTCATTTTAAGAAAATTATTGATAGAACGAATCGGGATGTTACTTTGTACATTAACAACAACGCTATTCCTACGTATGTCATTAATTTATATTTATTGAAAAAGCAATTTTTAACATGATTATCATCATCGATACTATGTAAACAGTTAAATACTCATGACATCGAATGACGGGTTCTTTTTACAAATGTTCTCAGTTTTCTATCTATCCACTGATCTGATATTGCTCAGCGGGGCCATGAGATTTTCTCTAGGTTGGTCAATACGACAGCCATCAACGTGGTTACTATTTAGATAAATGCGTTGACTCCAGTCAGCTTGCAGTCAGCCGACGCGATGATTTCATTTTATTCTTGTCGTCGGAGACCGCCACTCCAACGCCTCCACTCGGTTCCCGACGTGGTTCTTCAGTCAAACAAAAAACCACACCGGCGTTAGCCGCCGCACATATCTCCCTGCAGGCTGGCCACGCACCCACCAAGCAGTCCTTGCAATGACGGGAACCATCCCTGGCGCCTCACCATAGCGGCACGATGTATACCTTCGCCGAGAGCTACTCGACCACCAAGTGGCGTTCCAGAATGCAGCCGGGCCGTTACCGTTACGCTATTGTTCGCACCGTCCATCTGTGCGGCCTACGCAAATATTTAATTTCGATGTAGTGTGGATACTCACAGCCAATAAACTACAATACTGAACTCTGTTCGTGATCCGCTCATTAATGGTATCGATAAATTATAAAATAACAGTGGTCCGTTTTGTAATCGAACGTCTAAAACAATGTACAGAGGTTAGGCTTTAATCGTTAGCAAATTCACGATGTTACAGCGTGAATTTATTGGAATGTAGGCCTACACTCCATTTTACCAATTTTAGGAAATATTTATTTGTACTGATGCATTGGGAACACAGTTACTGGATCGATAAGATCAGCATCACGTACCGAGAGCGGGCCCCTCCTATCTCGTGTTGCAGGATCCCAGAGTTCTTTTTTTTTTTTTTTTTTTTTTTTTTTGTATTTACGTCTCTCAACAGCGAGGTCTTTAGAGACGGGAAAGGATGGGGGGCAAGGATGGGGGCAAGGAATGGGAAGGAATTCGGCCATGGCCTTTTGAAGGAAGCATCCCGGCATTTGCCTGGAGTGATTTGGGAAACCATGGAAAACCCAAATCTGGATGCCCGGACGGGGATCGAACCGCCGTCCTCCCGAATGCGAGGCGAGAACGCTATCCGTTACACCGCCACGCTCGGTCCCCCAGAGTTCTTAGCGAATCGAAGACGGCTGGCGCCGCCATGCTAGTGGCGAGTGATCGCGGGAACTTCGAAACCCTCGTACAGTCATATAACAAATCATGCAAAATTTGAAACTTTTATGCTGTTAAGGGTCTTTACTTGCTCAACGAAGATAAAATGGCAAATCACAGGCTAATTACTGAAATTCAACTGACTATATTACCTTTTTGGACTTGTTTTCTTCAGTCCCAGCAGTGGCAAGATTTTTGTCCTTCAAGCAGGTTAATGTAACTGATCCAGAAAGATGTAAATGTTATAATAATAGTAACCCATTTATAAAAGTTATGAAGTAAAACCAATGAAGTAGAGGTACAAACATTTAAGAGGCCCAAACTAAGTTTACTTCTGAAGCTAAGATACCATTTTCTGTTCAGTTCATATACAGAATCTGATATTAATCACACTGAAATGAAGAATATGATGAGACAGTTCTTTCAGTATAAATACAACAGAAGGAAACGTGAATATTTTTGTTCATTGTTTAAGATCTTTCCTTCTAAAGACTTTTGTAGCACGGTTGGTGCAGTTATATGCAGCGCAAGACTTAACCATGGTAGCAAACACTTCTAATAAAAAAAAAAAATACGAGCACTCGATCACTTCGGCACGTCTCAACTAAACAGAACCACACACTCAAACCAACAGTTTGCCATGAGTATGGCTGCGCGCGCATCGTTCAATTTGCGAAGGAACACTAGCGCTGTTGCTCCTTCTAGTGTATAATATTCAAACTTCTTTGACCGAGAGCAAAGCATTCTTCAGCCCCCCCCCCCTTTTCGCACACACACTGTAGTGCGTAATCGCAAAGTATTTATTTATCATGACTGGTTTGTTTTCACACTGTCATTAATGATCAATAGTTAAGATATTTTCCTAACTCTTAACAGCCCACATCATATCTGAATGAAGCTGGCTGCAAAAAAAAAAAATTAAAATAAATATTTTTTCATAATTTAAGCGTTGGTATACATGGTACATCAAAAGTTTCACTCCCGTTAAGCCTGCGATTAGTAGGTAATAAATCCCCAGATTGCTTACTTTTACCCATATCCGAATGTAGGCTGATGAAAGTAGGGAGAGAGTGAATTCGGGTGCAGGCGCATTTAGGCCTACTGTTCCGAACGATACTGGAAGGGGGGGGGCTTCAAAGCTTAACGTACCTATATGACTGGCGGAACACCATCAACTATGTAGTGTGCACTAACTCCACAATCACTGTGGAGTGGTTTGGTATTTAATACAGCACTCTGGTGCACAATCTGATTATTGGGAATTGTGCATCACTACGTCCCCTACAGTGTCGGCCAGGTCCTAATGATGAAAATGTATTCCTCTACAGGACTCGATCCTGCTAACCCGTGTCAGACGCCGGACACTATGACGTGCCGTGATAAACATACTCAGCGGGGCACCAGAATCTATTAAGATACAAAATATTGTAGTGCTGACACAAATTTGACCAACGACAGAATATTGTGTTGGGTTCAATGAGTAGTGTGCTGACAGAGAACGATCCCTTAACGATGTATTCTTTATAAATTACAAAACATAACAGGTCCTAGCACTGAGCCTTGAGGAAACCTGTGAAAAGATAAAAAAACATTTGATATTTGACGGCGAAATTCCCCATTTCTACAGTCCACCAATCGTGACATATCGGAGCAAATTCTGTGCGTTTTGGAAACTTTTTTTCCTTACCTTATAGTTACCAATCGCATTGCCCATACGCCGCGCGTCCGTTTTCGTCGTGGCAGGAACGCGCCGCGAAGTCCTTAGTGACGTACCCCGCGCCAGCGAACCTTTGTCTTCCTCCGCCTCGGACGCTTTTGATCTCCGGTCGTTTGCGCGCTTACGGGACAACCCTGTGACAAGTGACTGACGAAGGCAATGTGAGGAGACGCCTTTGTGCCACTGCAAGGAGTTCCTATCTCTCACGTCCTTATGACAACAGACGGGAATGTCCTCAACGGTGGGAGGAAGGACAGTGCTCCCTGGAATAAGGGCCTCAACACTTTTACATCATACTAGCTGTTACCCGCGACTTCGAACCCGTGGACTTTGAATTTTATTAGATAAAATCCACATATATACTATGAAATAGGTTGTGTCTGTATATGAAATTTATGAACAAATGATATACAAACTGAGTGCGAGAGAAACGAAGCCTGAGCGACCGATATAACATTACAGAGACTTACACTCGCTATCCACCTGTCTGTCATAGTTTTCAAAATATGTTATATGTCATGAAAAAAGTATTCTATATCCTTCCTAATGCTACATAGTACTTCCTTGTTAGATTTCATCAACTTTGGCTTAGACGTGGAAACGTAACAAACAGACAGAGTTAATTTGATTAATGTTGAGTGCTAATATTTTAAATGTGAAACAGAAATGGAATTCAATATTTTTTTATATGTTAATAACACGCCGATGCAAAAGAATTTTTTTTTGTGTCGTACGCGTGTCACTTTATTTCCACAGCATCATCAGCAACATCTGGTTGGTATTTTTACATTTAGTTAGTTACATTAAATTAGAAAAACAATATAAAGTTCAGTTGAATTTAATTTTACTTACATGTGACTTTTTTATTTTGTTCTCATAGTCAGGGTTTGCTTCTCCGTGTAGGTTTTTGTAGGATTCATTGTGGAATCTTTCCAAGATATACAACACTACAGTGAATCCTACAAAAACCTACACGGAGAAGCAAACCCTGACTATGAGAACAAAATAAAAAAGTCACATGTAAGTAAAATTAAATTCAACTGAACTTTATATTGTTTTTCTAATTTAATGTAACTAACTAAATGTAAAAATATAAAACAGATGTCGCTGATGATGTTCTGGAAATAGAGTGAAACGCGTACGACATAAAGAATGAAACAAAATTCAATTGCATTGGCGTGTCATTAACCTTTATTAAAAAAATTGATTAATTCGCAATTGATGAAATGCCCCACAACATTCAGAAATTGAATTGTTTGTAAGTGTTGCATACTCATTTATTTCTGAATCTTATCAGCAAGCGATCAGACTACCAAGCTCTTTGCTTAGAAAGACGCAGCTGATCAGTGACTATAGTCCAGTTACAAATAACAATCTAACAAGCAGTTCCCAATACATCTTCCAGATTTCGGTTAGGTATCCAGAGAGACAAATGTCTCGAGACACAAAAAACCGTATTTTAGAAATATTAACATTTTTTTCACTGGAAGTGTCGATTTTGAAAAATTACTTTCTTAAAATATGAAGTGACCAAAGTCGATGCCTTCATCTTTAAAATGACATCTCATTTGTCGATTTTGGTTAGGTATGAAGAGAGACAAATAATATTTATGATTTTTCAGAGAAAGCTGAACTCTTGGAGATAGAAGGCGTTGGATTAAGGTACTGGGGAAAACTATTGTTAGTTCAATGGCCAATATGCCTGCCATGAAAGCTGCTCTAGACGCCATCCAGCCAAAGATGTGGCGGAATGAAAAAAATCCCTTGGTTCTCATTTATCGGCGATGTAATGCGAACAAGTCCATAGAAACAGCGGCCAAGATCAGGTCAGCAAAAAATGCGTACCATTAGCGAGTTGTGTAAACTTGTAAAATAACATCATGAAGATTAGTAATTATACATGTTGATCTCTTGTTTGACAGAGAAGTGAAGACATAGCAAAAGAGATGCTCTAACGTCTGCCTCAGACCATATATTCCGCAAAGGAATAATTATTATTCCGTTGTCATAAATATTTAGTGAAAGACTGTCAGACATGGACCATACAAAGTCTATGCCACTGTAAAAATGTGTAACAATCTCCCTTAGTTTGTTTTTATTAGAGAAAATGTTTGGAACGGCAAGACGTAGTTAATTTTTCTTACTATCCAAGTTCAAAGATCTTATCACGTTTATGGTCAAGGGTATGTTGTAGAAAATGAAGTTAAGTCTGAAATTGACGATTTGTATTTCTTCTTTTCGTTATGGCCAGCTAAGAACCACGTGCCAATTTCAATTCCTCTCCTGTTGTTTTTTTGTTTCTGCCTTTGCAGTACTCCTTCATTATTGCACTCTGTTTTCTCTTTCTCTCTTCAGACCATTTTACACCCGTTTTCTTCTCCTCTCTACCTTGGACTCCTGCCATACTCGAAATCTGCTTTCAAAAATTTTTTCTTTACATAGTATCCTATTCACTGGTATTATTTCGTTTCAAATCTTTCTTAATCTCTTGAATCCAGGTTATAGTTGGTTATTTCTCCCAAAAATATTTGAATATCTTTTTTTGTTATCCTGGAGTCATCCATGCGATAGATGTGTCCAAAAAATATCATTCTTCTTTTCTGATTGATTTTGTTATTTTTTCGGTGTTAAGATATACATCCTCATTAGTTCTTGATTTCCATTGTGCTGTAGTTTTCAATGGGCGAAACATTTTCCTTATAATTGTATTTGTATTTCTATTTTACTTTTTTCACAAAAAAACTTCACAAATTCTTCAGCGAAGGACAAAACGGAATGGATAAAACATCTCAAACTGCAATTTTACTTTTATAATCCTTTTATTCCAACATTGAAAACACGAAATGAATTTGCGAAACACAAGTGTTTGTGCTAAAAAGTCCGTTTCTCCACTTCACACTTCAGTTCCTAAGAAGCACGAGGTGAATATGGTATATGGGAATCTCATTATGAGTGAAGTATTTTGATTTTTTAGAGTCCTATGAGGTTCTTAACCTCGTTCTTCACTCCTCAAATCAAATTCTTTGAAATTGCAGAGGGAACGTAGCCAAATTTAAATGAAAACCAGGTGGCTAACGAGTGTATGAAAAGACAGGCAAGATATTTACAAGTTGCTTTCCGTGACGAGGATATGTAACACGCAATGGGCATAAGAAGCTGAAGAAAGTCACAAGTATAAATATAACGTTTTCTTCAGCTGAAGCATTGGTGACTGTTATTAGCTTCAAACAGTCGAGTAGAATGTCCTCACAGTTCATCGTGGCGATTGCTTTTTGTCTTACTGTAGCTTCGTTCGCAGATTCCTAATTACCTTCGTCGGTGAACCTTCGGTGATGACGTCATGATTCTCAGGGGCTTCCTTACCGAGAGGGAAGCCCGGTGTGGGGAGAAGCACCGGAAATCAGCTACCGCCCTCTTTCTGGCTAACAAGAGACGCGTTATCCTTCAATTGATACTCAGCAGCCCACGTTCGGTAGAAAATACTGCCTGTAAATATAAATAAACGAATGAATATTTGATACATCTTAAATTCTTATACGGTCCTTCTTAATTTTATGTGAAAAGACTGAAGTGTAGAATGTAAATTTTTCTCCATGATGTCGATTTTCGTCAGTTTATGAAAGTCTAGCCTCACTTTCGGGAAGACACGGCTTCGAACCCCCGTCTACCCATCCAGATTTGGGTTTTCGATGGTTTCCCCAAATAACCCCAGGTGAATACCGGGATGGTTCCTTCAAAAAGGCTATAGCCGAATTCCTTCCCGTTCCTTGACATCAGTCCTTTCCCGCATCTAATGACCACGACGTAGACGAGGCGTAAAGCCATAAACGGAAGTATGAAAAAAGCACAAATTCTTTTTCTCAATTTTTTTCTCGCTTTCTGTCATTGGTACTTTTTCTTTTGAAGTTTTGGAAAAGTTTGCATCATGTTACATGACTTTATACCTTCTTTTCATAAAAAAATAACAATTATTATTTGACACTGAAACCAATGCAGCTGTTGTCGGTAATTTGGACTAGTTTCGCTTCTCGTAGAGTTATCGTCAGTCATGCAGTGTTTTAATATATATCTGTTGCGAGATTTTGTAGTAAATAAAACATTGTAGCGATGAAGATCCATGGACGAGAGGCGAAACGCGTCGAAAATAGATAAATTCACAACAACTGAGCACAGGTGAAGTTATTTTGATACCAGAGAGATGCTTGGGGGAAGGGGATACTGCTGAGTATGAAGATGCTTTTTTAATTTTGTAATAATATTTTTCATAGAGAGGTCTGGTGGCTCAGTGGTTTTGGCGCTTGCTTTCAAAACATTCGCTGCTCCGGTCCTGGGTTCGAATCCTAGTAGGCGCAAGAAGTTTAAGATTTGTGTTTGATCATATGAGCTACGCGAGGACGTTCCGTGGTTCGGATTCCACGTTAAATTATAGGTTCCCTCTAGGGTTAACAATCCTAATTGTAACACGATGTGTACACACACACACACACACACACACACACACACACACACACACCAAAATTCAAGCTAAACAAAGGTTTAAAATGGTCCTAGTTGGCCCAAACCAACATACATACATATATATGTCATAGTAATGATAATATTTTGATATAATTTAGATTCAAATTTCATTTTTAGTAACATTTTAACAATAAATAATGCGGCGTGAAAAATCAAATAAATCTTTGGAATACCATCTAATTCTCCACATCAATAAATTTGTAGATATTAAATAAAATAAACGTTGGTTTTGGCTAATTATTTATTTTAGTAACAACCATCTGAAGAAGAAATGATCCCCAATATTTCAACAGCTTTGACTTTTTCTGTACCACTTTTCCGTCCAGATTTTAACTATTTGTACCTCCAAATCCTCTACCTTTTTTCGACATTTGTCCTTGGCGAGATGTTTTTTCTTCAGAGTCATTCCTCATATTTATTAAATTAAATCAACAAATTTGTGTTTTGTAAATTTTAACAAAATATTCACAAACCTTCATTATCTTTCTCGATTCGATTGCGCAAGGTGTCCATGAGAAAACTCCTTTTTTGATAATATCTGAAAGAATTTTATTTGTCAAATGCAAGTTTTTATAAATTCCTTTCCATCCATTCATTTCTGTTTTTCTTTGGACCCTTAATAGTTTTCTCATGCGTCTAATGCTTTAATTGCTCGTTCGAGACACTGTGTCGCAGTTTTAATTATTTTGTTTTAAAGATCTTGTTTTTAACTGATACGCTAGTTCACTAGAGCTCTTTTCTGTCGTTTTAATTCGGCCTACTTCACAGCAACCATATCTTGAAGCTGCTAAAGAATTTCTCTACCCGATTCATCGTATAGGGAACGTAAGAACTTACATTATACACAAATTTGTTGAATGTTAAAGTTTTGAGGTGTCAACAATACTTGTACCCTTCCCAAAGTTTTATTTTTCCGTAGTTATTCTTCCTTTCTCTTTCCTTGCACTGTTTCAGTTATAATCTGGTGTCGTGTTTAGCAAGTATTTACTTTTCTGAAATTTGTATTTTCCTGATAAAAAAAGCGATGTTGAATTACGAATATCTTTTCTTGCTATTAACCAAGCAATTACGTGGCGAATGTGTCTTTTATATTAACTACAAACTTCGATTTCACTGAGTATTAAAGCTGATCCTTTTATCTTTTTCAGGTAATGGGCCCAACCATCATGTGTGTAATGCAGATTTAGATAGTGAGTCCACATTGTTTACTTTATATTCCGCAATCTTGTTCCGCTGAGAGAAGTGGTAAAATTTCTGCTACCTCCGTTTTCCCAGCTATCTGTGGAAAAAGTTCTATTAAATCATGATTCTAATTTGTCTCCACATAAAATAACTACAACTCTTTTTCTGTCATAAGTCTCTCGACTAGATTGATGCAATATTCTATCCCTTTGTACCTTGCGCTAATCTCTTTATCTCAGCGTACCCCTTACAACCAACGTCCTCAATTATCTGCTTCACATATTCTAGTTTTTGTCTGCCTCTGCGGTTCTTACCTTTGACTAGTCCCTCCGCTAACAAATTAACCAATTCTGTATGTCTTAAAACGTTACCCACCATCTTATTTCTTCTTTTTGTAAGGCTCTTCCAGAAACTTTTTTCCTCACCCATCATTTCCAGAAAAGGTAAATTTCCTACTTGACTTTCAGCATCGTTCTATAGCTCCATATTTTAATACCTTCAAGTTTCCTTCCCAGCTTGATGGGGGTGAGCGGTTAACGTTCTGGCCTCGCATACGGGAGGACGCCGGTTCGAATCTCCGTTTGGGTATTACTATTTGGGTTTCCCATGGTTTCTCCAAATCACCCCTGGCTAAAGCCGGCATGCTTTCTTCAAAAGGCCATGGCCGAATTCCTTCCCATTCCTTGCTCCCACTCCCATCCCGCCTCTAATGATCCTTTTTTCTTGTAGGTACTCCTAAAGCCCATGCATCGCTATCATAAAATGCTGTGATCCACACATAGAGATTTAAAAGATTGTTTTTGAGCCCTAGAACAATATGTGAAACTAAAAAAATTATCTTTTTCAATAATTCTTTGTTTCTATTCCTGCTTCGTCCATCAGTTGTAATTTACCTACTGCCTAGGGGTTACCCACAAATTACATCACACGAATTTCATGATTATTGGACCCCTCCCTCCCCCCATGTCACAGGTTGTCACATTTGTGGGACCCCCTCCCCCCTCCCTGGTGTGACGACACATATTTTGCAATTTTAAATTTATAAATTATAACAGCACTTCCATAATGATTTATGTATTTCTAGTTAAAAAATCATATAAAAAATAAATCAAACATTTAAGAAAATATAAAAAAATCATAAAAATGGAATTAATGATACAAAATTGAGTCATCATTTGTCCATGTATTTTGAACCCATTCCTTGATACTGTTTATATTGCCATAATAGTCACTTCATTCTTGATTTCGATCGTGTTGGGAACATTCGATGTGTCAACATCATCTTCATCTTCCACCATGAGCCTAAAAGTGATACAAATGATGCATGTGATGTCACAAAGTTTATGACACGTCCCCCCCTCCCCCTGGTCACACGATGTCACACTTTGTTGACCCCCTTTCCCCCCCCCCCTCCAAGGTGTGACGTAATTTATGGATGGCCCTTTAGGTAACAGAATTCACTTACTTCTCCTAATGAATCCGATCCTGCTTTTATTTATTATTATTATTATATCGTTTAGCCCACTAAGGAACGCGTGGAACCATTAATTTGCATTATTCTTCTTGCTGTTCTTCTTATTTTCCCAAAACTTCCTCATCCTTTCGCTGTGGGCTTGACGTCTCTCTTTTGTCCATGCATTTCTGAGTTTCAGATTTTTTGATGTTGGGCTCTTAGGGGCAAATTTATGTGAGGTGATCAATTGTCTATATTTACTGCGTGTGGATGTCAATGGGTCTAGGCTGGCTTCTGCGAGGTCCTTCGGGGTTTCTACAAACCAGCGTGCTTTGTTTTGTCGCGGACCGTTGACGATGTGGAAAATTTTCTTGGTAAGTCGTGAGTCATCCATTCGTGCTATATGTCCATAAAATTTCATGCGTCTTTTCCGTGCAAGTGAGGTGAATCTTTCGGTCAGTGAATACAGTTCTTCTGAGCTTTTGCGCATCCAGATGCCATCTTGGATTTTGGGACCGAATATTTTTCTCAGTATCTGTCTTTCTATTTTTTCTATTCCTTTGACATTTACCGTTAATGATGATATCTCCGTCGCATACAGTGCTCCTGGAAGAACGACGGTGTGGTAGTGATGGAGTTTGGGTTTGGTGGAAAGCGATTTCTTACTGTACGTATTCCAAGTAATAGCATATGCTTTTTTGCAGTTTTTCAGCGCGGTTCTTGTGGGCTTCTTTCTCCGTTCCAGTATTACCAATAATTTCTCCTAAGTACTTAAACTGTTTAACTTGTTTGATAGTTCCATATTTGGTCACGAGTGGCTTCAGGTTTGTGCTTTTAGAGTCCATATATTGCGTTTTCTCATAAGAGATTTGGAGGCCCGATCCTGCTTTTATATTTAATTTATTATTGTTTCATCACTTTTGTCTCCCTTTGGTTTATATTTAACTCCAAATGTCCCTTCAGTATTTTATGCATGCCATTCATTAACTTCTCAAGATCCCCACGTCTTAAAATGTGACCCACCAGCCTGTCTCTTCTTTCTGTGATACTCTTTTACGGAAAGAAGAGTAGCGCAGGTTCCATCGACGTTGCACATAGCTCTTCCTGTTTGTTTACCGCGCTTTCGTTGAGTATAGACGGCCGTTTGCGGGGACAACCCTTCTAAACCATTTTCCCCGTGCGACTCTCGCCCGCTCGTTTCACCAATTACGGGAATGGCTCCCCTAAGTCAGTCACCGGGGTGCTCCATAGTGCTGACATAAAGAGGGCGCGACGGGGCGGCGGAAACGAAATTACGACTTGTCAGGGCGGCGCGATGAATCACCACTGTGCGCGCTGACGCCAGCTGCGAGTACTTCGCCGATGCTCCGCGTCCTGCGACGGCCGATACCCGGCCCGCGCGTCCCTGCAGATTACGCCGGCATTAACTCAGAAATATGACGCCCCCGCGCGACCGGGGCGGTGCGGAGCCACAATAATAATTTCCACTTCCCGTGAACTCGTCCACCGTAAGAGCTGCCAGGTCGGGAGGTCCCATTTCATCGCGGATGTGACCATTTAAAGCGGCGTTGACGGAGCACTACTGTGCTCGACGAGAGAGAGTGAAATTCAGACACACTTGCTACTGCTCAGCCAGTTGTGTAGATCCTTACCAAAGAATTTTTGTCGAACCACGCCGTTTTGCGGTAACGCTCTGGCCTAGCATTAGAGAGGACATAGGCTCAAATCTCTATTTGCTAATCGAGAGTCCAGTTTTCCATGGTTTTCCGCAGGTGAATGCCAAGGTGGTTCCAACAAAAAAGGCCATAGCTAAATTATCTTCCTCAGCGTGTTTAGAGGAGGGCAAATTTGCCCTCCTACCTAATATTCGGGTGGATTGTATTTTGTTTTTTTACTTATTGCTATACGCTTCGTTGACGACTAAGGTCATTAGAGGCAGGATGGGAATGGGGACAAGGAATGGGAAGTAATTCGGCCATGGCTTTTTTTGAAGGAAGCATCCCGGCATTCACCTGGAGTAAACCATGGAAAACCCAAATCTGGATGCCCTGACGGGGATTCGAACCCATGTCCTCCCGAATGTTAGGCCATGTTGGCCAGGAGATCCCAAAAAATTCTTCGGCCGCCACATGAAAGGATTCGCCGCGCGATGTGCCCTTTGCATGGGTAACTAACTTAATCTGGTAATCCTACAGAGTGTAAAGGGACCTAGAGTTTAATGTGTAATGCGATACACGGAAGCATTCTGGCTTACTTCACAACAATCTATGCCAGAGGTAAAGGTCGTGTTGAGCGACTTTGGAAATCCAGCAGAGGACCTTTTCACTCCCCAGTCATATGTCTTAACAACTGAGCCACCAGACCAATCATCAATCGTACAAAATCTCAGTAATGAACTCAAATAAACAACGCCAATTCTGTATTTGAAAAAGAAAAGAAAAAGTGATTACTTGGAAGGTTATAACGACCGCAGTGCTGCCAACTGCACGTCGCAAAGGAGTTCCGTTGCTGCATAGCTAAAATTGTTATTTCCCGAACAGATTTCATTTATTCATAACGCCCAAATGAATAACGCTTAGCAAAATGTCCTTCGAGAATCGTTAAATTGGAATGCCACCACAAGGTGAAAGTTGCGCCGCAATACGACTGGGCTCGTGATCCTTTCGTTGTGAAATCACAACATCTTCAAATTTTTAAAAAAAAATATTTTTTTGCTGTCGCCAGTCTTTCGACTGGATTGATGCTATCCTGTGCTAACCTCTTCATCTCTACATACCCCTAACAACCCACGTCCTCAATTATCTGCTTCATATATTCTAATCTCTGTCTTCCTCTACAATTCTTACCTTCAACTGTTCCCTCCACCAGAAAATTAACCAATCCAGCATGTCTCAAAATATGACCTGCCAGCCTGTCTCTTCTTTCTGTAAGCTTCTTCCATAAACTTCTTTCCTCGCCCATCATTTCCAAAACTCGTTCATTTCTTACTTTGTCAGTCCACTTAATTTTCAGCATTCTTCTGTAGCACCACCATTCAAATGCTTCAATTTTCTTTCTTTCCTGTATTCCTAAAGTCCATGTTTCGCTACCATAAAGTGATGTGCTCCACATACAGAGTTTTAAAAACTTCTTTCTAATTCGCAGTTGTAAAAGCGGGCAGAACATTGAAATTAAAACTTCTGGAAGTTCCTTTTTAACAATTGGGAATGAATAGCATGATGGCAGGTGATGCATTATTTCCCTTTCCAAGTTCATGTTTATGTAAACTGGGCTTCTTGAAGTTGACTGAAACTGAAACATCGAAGAGAGACAGACTTATTTCTAATATGACATTTTAGTTTTTCCCGGCGTATTGTTGAAATAAATAACTCTCGCGTTTTCTGCCGGTTAATTGATTTATTTAGTTCTTGTCCTTGTATGTAAGAGTTAACCTGATGAAGGCAACGATGGCAGTTGCCGAAACGTTGTTAAAAGAAAAAGAACTAAATAAATCAATTAATCTGCAGAAAACCCGAGAGTTATTTATTTCAGACTTATTTCTGTCGATGAATACGGGCACATTGAAATTACGAATACAATATTTTTTACGTCAATAGTTGAATAGTTGATTTTCAGTTTTATGCAACTCGGTGTTTCTGACTATCTTACGCGTGTGGTTTTTACATGTTTGGGTCTGTATACCCCGGAAAAAATTGATTTTATACTAGTGTGCAGAGTACAGTCATGGATAATTTATGGTGTGCCGCGAGAGGGAAAAGGTTTAGGATCACTGCATGAAGGCCAGCTTTCCTAGAGACGCGTATTTTGCGCAGTAGGAACCGGTTTTGCCCTAATCAAGTCAGCAAGAGCACGAAATGTATTGCGCGACGTAAAAATGTTTTCCTAGGGCAACGTGTTGATCTGTTCGGTTGACGTACGGACAGAGTCCCATTTTGTTAAAATAGATCGAAAAAGAAGGAAAAATGATCGCCATGCTTGCTCTAAAACATGCTTTCAAGATCACGCTCACGATTTTCAGGTTTTTTTTTTTTTTTTCGCTCGTATTAATTTAAAACCCGATATTGTTGACTTGGTCATTTCTGTGTGCTGTTGCTTACAAAACTTTCTTAGGGATGAGTATTTGTCTGGAATCCCTTCAGAGCAGATATAATCCAAAACGTGGAGGGTTTTCCAACACAAATCCCGATTCTTCTAGCAGGCACAGGTGGTTTTGCCAAATCTGAAGGATTTCTGGTGAGAATTCGATTCACAGAGTACTGCAGAACCAACCGTGACGATTCAGATTGAAGAAATACTTCTATCATCGTAGTTCTACTTGTCAATTAATTATGAAACATGTTTTTATTGAGTAGTGAATATGTTAAAGCAGTAATGTAATCGATTGTTTGATCAAATTATTACACAAAATAAATTTGAATGAAATTAGTTTTAAAGAAAATCCATTTAAATAAAAACTTTCTCCCATTTTTAGAGCTTTCCTAGCATTTTTGCAGTTTTTTTTGCTACTTTTTTGACGTTTAACAATCGCAGGTTTGAACTCCGCAGAAACCATGAGGCACAACATGCCGCGTGCGACGCCTTTCACTCCTCTGCAAGCACTCGGTCAAACGCACTGAGATTATATTACGTCAATATGTAACATGTTGTGTTTTAGGAAAACAGTCCTATTAAATGTAGGGAGAAAGAGTAGGCGACGTAAAACACTGAGCGTTACACGGCGCAAAATATATATATAAACATGAATCAAAACCAGGCACCGTTGTTTTTTTTCTAATTTTTTTTTATTTTATGAAAAATATGTATTTGATAAATTATAGTTTTATTTACAGAACTATATTTCCATGTGTGTTTTAAATCTTACTGAATCATATAATATCTCAGGGGACATCCATTAATTACGTGAGGTGAAATAGGGGGGGGGGTCCGGCGAAATCTCACCAAGGGGGAGGGGGGGGGTCTACGGAAATCTCACGTGAGATTTTGCAAAAAATTTTTGGACAGTAGATCTAAAAAAAAAAAAGTTTCCAGGGCGATTTCTAGGGGAGGGGGGGGGGGTTCTCACGGACCAGATCTCACCACAGGGGGAGGGTGGATGTCCAGAAATCCGGAAAAACACCTCACGTAATTTGTGGATGCCCCTTTATATAATGATTGATAAATGTATCTATATACCATAGGTAACATAATTTTATTTATCCTCTATGTCAGTACCACATTCTCTACCACATTCACTACCAACACTAGTTCGGACTGTGTCGGAATTTTCTGTCTTCTCTAGATCCATAACTTCAGAAATAGTTACATTTTCTATTCCCCGTTGTTCTTGTATTGTATGCAAAATATTTCGAATTGCAATTTTAAATTGTGAACAATGTACACAATTTTTCTAGCTCTTTAATTTGTCAGTCTATTCCGTTTTTAGGAATGAACGTCACTGTAAGTACTAAGTGTTCTCTCAACTGCTGCCGATATAGTTAGAAGGTTCAGACCTCTGTTGGCTACTTTAGATAAGGCAGTCGACTTACAAAGTCCTGCCTAACAAGCCATATAATTTTTCCGTAGTTATTTTTAAAAATCCAAATTTTTGGAAAAGATCCGTAGATCTACGCATAAATCCGTAGGGCTGACACCACTGGCGAGTATCAGACCAAACAACGGGAAACGGATATTCTTTCTCGCGCAACCTAATCTCTTCGGGAAGTTCCCGTTCGGGAAAGAAAACTTCAGTTAATATTGCAAATATTTTCGTAATTTTTCGTTCTACTGATCCAGAAAAATAAAAAAAGTTTTAAAAATTAAGATAAGTACTTAGTGTAAACTCTAAAACAGTCATATTAAACTATAAATTCCTTACAAATTTGAGATTTAGTAGTTATAAAAAAAAACGTGTCCCAGAAAAAATGTGTTTTCTCTTCATGGTTTCTATTCATCTTTTTTTCAAGTCAGAAAAAAAACCTCTTTTTTTTACAACACTAACTATAAACTCTAAAACAGTCATATTAAACGATAAATGCCTTACAAATTTGATATTTAATAGATATTGTCCTATTTTATAGACATGTTGTATTTAATATGATTTTCAGTCGGCAGGAGTACAGAATCGTGTTATAGTCTTGCGGCGAAACTTTAATGTTCGAACTTATTAACTTGACTACTCGTATTTGAACAATAATAATCTTTCATATCACACATTTGACATTATTTTCGTCTTACTTCATTCATAAACATCCGAAGAATTACAGAGGTCCTTTGTTATAAGTGACTTTATATCAACATCTCAAAAACGCGAACTAACTTTTTCTACCGCTCGCCCGATCTTCTTGCCATCTTGTTACCATCTGGTCTCCACAGCTACCGATTTTTCCTCAGAGTAATTATCATTCTTTTGTCTCATCTCTGAGTAACCTGTTATGCTACAATATGAAAAAAAGTGTCTCAAAAAAACGTGTTTTTTATGTTTTTTAAATGTTTTCATGTTTTTTAAATGTTTTTCATGTTTTTATGTTTTTCAAATGTTTTTAAAATTTTTAAAAGTTTTTCATGTTTTTTTTAGTCAGAAAAAAACGTTTTTTTGCAACACTAGTCACTAGGAACACCGGCTTTTAGACGAAATGTCGCTCTACCATTGAAACACTTTGCGCCAAGGAGGCTGTTGTTCGGCGACACGGCGGCGTCACCTATCTCAGTTCGGCTCGACTCGGCTCGGCTCGCCCACATCCGTCCAGCAGGGCGGATATTGTAATAATTGGCGGTGTCAGCAGCAGCAGCAGTCGCGGACTGGAGTCCGGAATTAATTCGATTTGCCGGCCGGACCACTGCTATCTGCAGCCCTGTTTCGCTACCTCTCTCCCCCTCGCACACGCTTCTCTCTCTGCCTTTTTTTTATGTCCCCGACGAACCGCGAAGGCCCGGCTCTTGATTTATTTGATTAACCACCGCGCACCGGAACAAATGTCCACTCCAATTCGTCATGTTATCTTTGGCGAGTGTGTGGGTCAGCACAGATGACATTCCTACCTCCACTCCGAGAGCTCAAGTGTTCATTACTGGCGACCGACCAAACGACTGTTATGGTTATTAATTTTTTTTTTAATATTACTCTTCAAGTGTTTGAGGGCCACTGGAGAATCAGCCATGCGGCTATTAAGTTCCAGCTGAATGCTCATTCTGTTTCCTTCTTTTCGGTTGCTAAACCCCTGGCATACCCCTGGCCCACTAGAATTCAAATATCTAATTCGGGTTTGGCCTATTTCCTTAAAATCAATTTGATGAAATGTGCCAAAGTTTCTGAAGGGTGTCATAACAAGACCACAAGATTTCAATTCTAAATAATGGTTTTCTGTGACGAAGTATTGAAGTACTTACTGTTGTATGCATTTGGGAATTATGTATGGAACAACACTTTGAGTAGACGTCCATCACTAGCATACTCTTCTGGCAACATTTTCAATAACGATTTTGAAAAAAGTTGCGATATTTCGTTGATACAGCGTCTTTGTAGTATCAAAAATTAAAATTTCATAAATTGTAAATTAAAATCGTTAAAATTAAATTGTTTTTTGCATCTATCAGTACTCCAACCAACAATTATATACCTTTTTATACGGTTTATCTATCTTTTTTTTTTTTTTACTGCTTAACGTCTCTTAACAGCGAGGTCTTTAGAGACGGGAAAGGATGGGGGACGAGGAATTCGGCCATGGCCTTTTAAAGGAAGCATCCCGGCATTTGCCTGGAGTGATTTGGGAAACCACGGAAAACCCAAATCTGGATGCCCGGACGGGGATTCGAACCGCCGTCCTCCCGAATGCGAGGCCAGAACGCTAACCGTTACACCACCACGCTCGGTGGTTTATCTATCAATCAAAACATATGATGGGCAGTGCAAGCTCACTTCAAAATATAAATACAACTAAATTGACGTAGTAATTAATATACATTTACATTATTTATACGCAGTATTTGTATATACATGAATTGAACTGAGCCAACAGACCGCTGTCCAAGGGCATCACGTCACACTTCTAGCTACAGTTGTATTGTTAACATTAGCATGTCGGTGATCCTGACTCATAAGATTTTTACCCATCCAAAAATCGCCCAACACGTCTAAAGAAGTTTTCACTTCAAAAAATAGAAATCTAACTTAGTCCACAAATCGAAGAATCGTAGAATTCTCCGGAAGGAGATGTACAAATCTGTTGTGTCAGAGGCAGGCAGGCCAGTTCCTTTCCTCAGAGGGCTATTGTTTAACGTGGAATCAGAACCACGGAACCTCCCTGCGTAGCTCATATAATCAAATACAACTCATAAAAATTGCTTCTCATCTACATCTATATATATACTCTGCAATTCACAAAATTGTGGGTGGCAGAGGGTGCTCAGAACCAAAGCTAATCTCTTTGCTGTGCATTCCAATCCCTAATGGTACGAGGCAAAAAAGAATTCATATAAGAATCAGTCCGGCACCTTATTTCTCTAATTTTATCTTTCCTGTCCTTCCGACTCAAATAGGTTGGTAGAAGAAGTATTTCACTACACTCAAAAGTGAAAGTGGGAGTACGCATGTTTTCCAATATGTTTAAACGAAACGTGTGTCGTCTATCTACCAGAGACTCCAACCTAATCTACTAATCAGTTCTGTGACGCTTTCATAAGGACTGTAGCAAGCGGTCACGAATCAAGCAGCTGTTCTCTGTATTTTCTCTATACTTTCGATCAATCCCTTACGAAACGGGTCCCAAATGGCACAACAATAATCCAAATGTGGGCGCACAAGAGATTTGTACGCTATCTCCTTTGTTTGTTCATTACAATTTTTCAAGATTCGACCTATGAATCGCAGCCTAGATCACGGGATTAGAAACCGCGAACGGAGAGAGAAACTTTCAGAAGAAAGCACTTTAACCGCTGAGCTACCAGACCGCCTTGTTTTGCAGTATACGTGTGCTACGTACTATCAAAATCCGATTAAAACTGTGGGTTTGTATGAACAATGTTGACAGAATTTAAGGTGAAGATGGCATATCGGTGACGGGAAGTCTGCAGCTCATAAATTTACCTCCGTTCAAACATCGTATAATGGGGCGTCCATAAAATTACGTGAGGTGAAATAGGGGGAGGGGGTCTGTCGAAATCTCACTAAGGGGGAGGGGGTCAACGGAAATCTCACGTGAGGATTGAAAATAGAAAAAAGGTCTGAAAAAGTTAGGGGTGATTTCAAAGGGGGGCGGGGTATCACGGACCAAATCTCACCAGAGGGGGGGCTGGCGGGGGGTTGGACCACATCTCACGAAAACTCACCAAAAAAAGGGGGGTCCGGAAATCCGGAAAAACACCACACGTAATTTATGGATGCCCCCTAATGCGCCTGCCTATAAGTGAGTTTGCACTTTAAAAAAAAACCTACCCAATGGTACCTCCAGTCCACAATAAACACGGAACAGTGACACGTTGGGTATGCATTTGTTTCTCATAAATCATTCGTGGATTTTCTAAACACCAATGCTGCAATTTTCTATATTAACTAAGCCTTAGATGTGAAAATGAACTTTCTCCCAGAAGATGATTTTGTCCACAAAATCAACTTCAATTTGTTGTTCAATGATCCTGTTGGTGTACTCTTTTTCGATTTGCAGGGTCTGTTTCCATAAATTCTTGATTCAACTGGATTTTGTAATCGTGGAAATGCAAATCTTTGGTGTTAATACGGTGAGGATGGCTGTTCAAATTTCCAGTTCTTGTGGACGTTGATGAATCGTGATGTCTGTTCCGAAAGTGGTTGACATGATGAAAACATTTGAAGTTGTCTAATCTAAAGGACCTAATTTATGGTGAAAATCAGGTGAACTGATAAAGTACGAAATGAACGAGTTTTGGAAATATGGGAGAGAAAAGAAGTTTAATGGAAGAGGCTTAGAGAAAGAAGAGACAGGATGGTAGGTCATATTTTGATACATGCAGGATTGGTTAAATTGTTAGTGAAGGAAACAGTCGAAGGGAAGAACTGTAAAGGAACACAGAGATTATAATATATGAAGCAGATAATTGAGGACGTGGGCTGTATGGAGTATGTAGAAATGAAGAGGTTAGCACAAGATAGGAAAGGATGGAGGATTGCATCAAACCAGTCAAAAGACAATTGACAGTGAAAAAAATCTAAAGGATATTTCGATAAGGACACAAGGTTTAAAAATGCGGACCATTTTGTCTGTTATGATTCGATAGTTCGATAACTGTGACAGGTCAATAGGATACAGATAGGAGTTTGTATACATGTATATAATAATATGTACTTATTTTTAAATTTTGCTATCCAAATGGTGAAAGTTTGGTTGCAACGATTCGTAAAGTGCATTCAATTTACGATAGAAATAATGTTCCGTATTCATCAACTGTGGAAAAAAAAAATCGAAAAATTCTAAAGTAATGGTTTAGTGTTGATATAAAACACATGACACGGTCTCGTAATGGTCGTTCAGAACATAACATCGCAGCAATTCTCGAGAGAGAAGTGATTAGAACTTTCACTTTACATTCCATTTTAGTCATATCATATAGAACTATTCAAATTTATAGAAGATAATACACTATTTCTCCACCAAACAAAATTTGCCAGACCTACTGCTACTGACTATCTCATAGTCTAGAAACCCTTTTCGCTCTCAAGCGGGTGCCGACCACCGACCCAGCTGTCCGGCTACATGTGACTTCCTGTTGCCTTCCCTCACAGCTGAGTAACTGTAGCACTGTCAATATTTATTCGTATGTAAACTCCAACAATTTTTCTCGTGGAACCTCAAATAAAAAAATATACACAGTTTCATATAGATCTTATGTATACATTTGCGACACTATATACAGGACAAATTGAAACACACAATTGAGATTTATTGAAGCCGCAAGCACGGATCGGTTCCCAATTTATGCTCTTTCAGAAATGCTGTAGACAGTCAAATGTGCAGCTCTGAAGGGGGGAATAGTTTTCCCGCGAGCTGAATTCTCACGTTGACCCCGTTAAGCTGAAAACTCTCAAAGTCCACATGCTTTGGATAGATAGAAGAAACTAAAATTACCCTGAAATAATTCACTAATTTCAGTTCCTAATTGTGATTGAAACGTTGAGAAATATTTCACACAATTTGACACTATTCGTAGTTTTTAACGTTTCGCACGGGTATCCTTTAAAGACTCAAGTTCTGTGATATCAAATAATCCTGTACTTGAAATAATAACACCTAATTTTTATTTTTTACTATTTCATTCCTCCCAGCTGAAGGCTGGGAGGCGGGCTGCTGGAGGATAGCGGAGATCCTTTACAGCCTACTACACTACGGGGAGGGAGGGGGATGGAAGGTAGGCCGTGGCCTTGTAAGGAACCATCCCAGAAGTCGCCTAGAGTGTCTAAGGAAAACCACGGAAAATCTCAGACAGGATGGCCGAACCGGGTTTGACCCCGGTCCTCTCAAATGGCAAGTAGCAGTGCGAAATCGCATTGCCCAAGTCTCGGTGACACGTAATTGCTGCACCCTTTTGTTTATAATAGGCCGTATAAATTATGAATGCGACAAGCAATTTAAGTTTCGTTGACCGCGATACTGTCTGTATGTTTAAATGAACGGCATTGATGCAGAAACTATGGGTCAGATTTTGATAGAACTTATATGTATGCGTTTCAATGCCTATTTTTATTTCTTATGCGGGTACGCATATAGAAAACAGACACATTAACATGTACCAAACAACTAAAGACAATAATTTTTATCCATTAATTTAAATGGAAAAAGTTTATTTTGGTGCTTTGAGTTATACAATATTTTCTGTCTTCCGTCTTCTGCAAAAGTACCCAGTTGCTTTGTATAAAGAAAACTGAAAAAAAGGGAGGGAGAGTATTTGGGTTTTCGCAAACCAAATGTAGACAGTATTTTCCTGTTTGTTGTAAAGTATACGTGTGAAAAGTTCCGTCAATATCGGATAAAAATTGGGGGTGTGTATAAAAAACATTAGCAAAAATTATGGGACTGCACTTTATTGTAAAGTTTGGTGTGCAAAGTTACATCGAAATCGTACAAAAAATGTGGGTTCGTTTGAAACTAAGGGTTGTAAATGGGGAGATGGGGTCATTGGGTGATTTTTTTGTCAGAAACCTTCGCAAGCGTGCACACAATAACTCACCCAAGGTTCATCGCAGTCTGATGAAGATTAACATACAAACAAACAAACATTCAATATTATATATCTTTGTATATAAAGATGAATGTATGTTTGTTTGATTGTTTGTTTGTTAGTTTGTTTTTTCTTCATACAAGTCCACAGTTTTCATCCGATCTCGCTGAAACTTTGCACACTTATCCTTTGAAACAAGGAGAAAAATACTGTCTACATGTGTTCGAAAAATTATCTGTATAAATAACACATGTTGTCTCATAACTTCAAAATATGGCGATAGACAGACACGTTGGATATGGTCGTCTCCGTACCGTGTTTCCGTGTAATGGACTGGCAGCTCAGTGGTTAAAGCACTTGCTTACGAACGTTGTGGTCTCCGGTTCAAATCTCCGTGGAGGCTAAGATTTTTAAAAATTGTTTTTGATCGTAAGAGTCAGGCCTGGGCCGTAGGTTATTCGGATTGAATGTTAAACTGTAGATATTAGAAAGTTAGGGGTGCAATGCGAGGCAAATCGTAAGTAGTCTTGCAATGTTGTAGGTGTACACTTTTTACGTTATAATGATCCCTCAGGTGTTGTTCGCAGTCAATGTGTGAGTGTGAACCACAGTAATATTATTATAAATACGGAAGTAAGTCTGTCTTTTTGTTACGATTTGACGACTAAATGGCTATATCGTTGTGATGGAATTTTATAAGGAAATCGGTATGAAGGGCGCAGGATATTTTTTCCAGTATGATTAACAGTTGTAGTCACGAAATTTTGAGACCTTATCGAATGGTGACAGAAATATGTTGGAAATTGATTCTCTTCAAGAGACAGGTTCGACGGTACAATGATATAGTGATAGCTTTCCTGTCATATTATGCCTACTCGATATTGTTTGGGACCAATCCTTCGTTACCAACAACTTTCTATATTTAATTATGCCAAAAAAATTCTTAATCCACGCTTATGAAGTCGCGGGAACGATCTAGTAGGAAATAAAAATGTCTGACGGGTGTGATGTTGTTACACGAGGCAGATTGTCTTCCTATATCCTCCGTCGACCGTCCGACGCAACGCGAACAAGTAGGCCATCGGCCGGCTGCAGATCCTGGCGATGTATTTCTAGTTGTGAGGTGGGGCGTTCGCATTTCTGTTTCCTGCCGCCGCGCCGCCTTTATAAAAAGAGTCGCAGGCGGCGGCAGAAGGAAAGTAAAAACACCAGGTCCCATCCTGTGTAGCACCGTTAACGACCAGAAATGTTGTCCGTGTTTGTTTGATCGGAGTCGCGCTGGCACTTGCTTTCAAAATAAACCCCCGGCGAGCACCTTGCATCGCGCCGGCTAAATTCTGCGCGCCCCGTCAGTAAATACTGTCGGACCAGACCTAGCAGCACGCGCCTTCCTTCCTGCTCTACGTCGACACCGGGTCATTACGGCCGCGAATCGAGGGACTTTTGCCAAGCAACCCGAATCAAATCGGCAGCGGTCTATATTAAGCAACCGCTTCTATTTACACCCACGTAACCGAAGCCACTAACACACTCGGACTATGTTTCACCTTGTCAAGGGTTCAAGGGTTTATTCGTTGTTAACTGTCGTTGCAGAACGTAATTTCTAAGATTTATATGCGATAGAACCGCCCTGAATCATATATTATATCATTTTCAAAAGGTGTTTTCTTTTCGTGAAGAGCCACTTATCTTCGTTCATACCGAAACTAAAACGATAAATGAGATATTTTATTAAATATTAAAGTCTCTGCTCTGGTAAAATCAGAAATTAAGAAAGGAATTTTTCGGAATTCGGTCCTTAGATGACAACAGTATCATACTTTCCTAAAAACTTTTTTTTTATCGACTAGCCAGTTATCTTCGTTCGTACGTAATCAAAATCGATAAGCGGAATATAAGACTAAGGTCTTCACTTCTTAAATTAAGAAAGGAATTCTTCGGAACTCGACCCGTAACGAGAAAAAATATTAACTATGAAGGTCACGTGCTATTAAAGATTGATCTCCTTACATCCAAATAGCAGAACCACATATCGAAATTTTCGCGAGGATCGTGATCTCATTAACAGTTACATTTTCTTTTATGTAGTAAATTAAGACGATTTTGTATCACACATATGCTTAACGGGTTTAATAAATGTTCAGTAAGAAGTTGTAAGGGTTGTGTTACGTACCTATTTCAGTTGACAAATGAGTTGGTTCTTCTTTCGTCGTACTACAAGCCACGAACCTCGTTATTCATTATATATGATTTGCGAAGTATTCGCACCGGCCGCATACACAGTAAAAACGCCATAGTGATCGATCACATGTGTACTCTCAAGCAAGCTGATACGACCCAATTATAAAAGAAACACAAACAAAACAAAACAAAACAAACTTTTTCGTGCGTAGGCGAGCGACGTGTTATTTTTGTGTTTATTTACGTGTACTAGACTGCTGCCGTTAAAGTGTGTCCATTAATTACTTGACGTGTTTTTCCGGAACCATCCCACCCTTTCTGGTGGTCAGATCCCCCCCTCCCCTAAGATGACGTGAGACTTTGACGGAATTTGATAGCACATTGGAATTACACAGCCAAAATTCCCTTACTTCTACTCCTTCCTGTATTTTATAGCTTACATCCATCACAAACTCAGTAGTCGTGATAGCAATTACAATTACTTGCATTTCTATCTCGAAGGTCATTCTGTTATGATCATTACATATTCCTTCCATTTCTTTTCTGTTTCACTAAATCTTTTGATGTAACGTAGATTCATCTCTGGATCATTTACATATTTTTATAGTTATAGCTTTTATGTAATGGGAAAATATTATCAGCTAATTGAAGCATATTGCTTAATTTTTGTTAATCCTATTTTTTCTGTTATTTCACTAACTAGTTAATATTATGTATGATACTTAATACATATCAGATTATTATTACTTGATATACTGTAGAATAAAAATACAAAATGTTTGTTACATGTAGACAGACTAAAATCGTAGAAGAAATGTTTCAAAACACCATTTTATTTTCATACAATACAACTTTTTCAATAGGCAGCCGTTAGTGGCATTCATAAAAATCACATTTGTGCATAAAATAATTGTAAATGAAGAAACAATAGTTAATGTTACAACTTATATCTAGACTATAAATATAATTAATTGCCATGTCATTTTGATTCGGGAAAGTCATTTACATAAGAAATCATTTTACCGCTGCCCAGCCAAAAGTTATTACTCTGGTCAGCAACCGTCCTTTCAGACACGCAACTAAAAGCAGTAATCAAAGTACTTGTATGAAAAGAAGCCTGGTTTTAATTAAGAAGTATGCTACAGACCTTCCATAACGAACGGAGAAATTAGTAAGAAAAGAACTAATCCTTTTACTTCCCCAGCATTTTGCCCGAACAACCCCCCCTTTTGTCTCGTTAGGGAATTCCCTCTGTTATGTTGGTAACACTTGCCAACCCCCGTGAGCGCTCCATTCTTTTCCAGCAGTGAGATGACAATTCGTCGAGGGAAGAAGGCTGTTTTGTCTTACGGCTGGCTGTCCGGGAGGGCATTAACTCAGCGCAGTAATCCCCGCTCTTAAGACGGTCTTAATGGCATGTGAGAAGTAACTCAATTAACAGGCGGGGTAGCGGGAATTAACTCACTACCCCATACATCTAATTTCTTTTCTTCTCGTCCTCCAATGTGAAAAAGGACAACGGTAGCGGAGGTGCATCGGGGTGGCAGATTCTTAGCTAAGTCTTTGGGAGGGTTGCAACTTTTGCTGCCTCGTTTGGGGTGTGTTTGGAGGGTCTTAAGCGAATTATTCTTTTAAGGGTGCCTATCGGAGCGTGTATCGCTTGCCTCGCCCTGTTTTTGGTTCCTGGCACAGTGCTCATTGTCTCCAGGCGCCTTTAATCCTTCTGCAGAGCAGGAGAGGAGGACGCGTTTTATGAGATAAAGTAAGGACTACTCTGCCGCGAAGCCGTTTGTGTTTCGGAAAAGTTGCGACCATTAAGAGGAAATCCAGCAGCTTTTGTGTGCAGGGCTGTGCAGAATCTTCTCAACTCTAATTTTATGTACAAATAAATTATCATTTCCATCCCGTCCGTTCACTACTATAAAACGTACAACTGGTACTCCTTCTTTTTAAAATTAAATTACTTTTTTAATTTAATTAATTGGTCAACAAAACCAATATTATTAAATGAAATTAATGGAAAGTGGAATTGGGATTTTGCTGTACAGGTTGGTAACACCTATTCACGTACATTTAATATTGACATTTATTATAACAATTACTTCTCAATTACAATGAATCAATCTACGTATAATACAGGGTCCGGCAATAAAACCTCCCTCATTTTAATGTGTTGTCACATAAAAACTAAATATGATAGAGAATAATTACTTTTATTTATGAAAAATACATACTTTGCCATTTTTAATTATTTGGTTTTAAAAATTATATCTGCCCTCCATTGTTGACACATTGACAAAGTCATTTCCAGAACGTTCTCCATACATTTTTGCGTCATTTCTCTTGGAATGGCTGCCAATTCTTGGGTAATGGCCTCTTTAAGTGCTAGCAGTGTTGTGGGACGATGTTTGTACACTATAGCCTTTAAGTGTCCCCAGAGATTGGTGAATGTTGATTGACACACTCACACGCGCCAAATTTTCCGGCGTTGTTGCAGTCCGAGGACGGCCTGCAGGGTTTTTTTTTTTTTAGTGCTGAACCTGTTTTTCTAAAGTTTGACACCCACATTTGAATAGTTTTTCTATCCGGGACACGATCATGTAGGCCAAGTTCGAATCGTCTCCGAAAATCTGAGAACAACTGTTGCGAATAAATTCGTCCACAACAAACGCACGATGCTCACCAAGCCATGACATGGCGCACACTGAAAATGGCAGGTACACCTCTTTAAAACAAAACACATTCCACATCAGTATCCTCACTACAACCAGCACGCCGGCTACGTGAAATGTGGGAGGTTTTATTGCCGGACCCTGTATAATAGTTTCCACATATCAGTTCTCAGGGGTTGTTAGGTGTCCTTCCACTAAGCACAACGGGGTAATGAGAATCTCTAGGGCGGCAGGTTTGGTTATCAATACGACACTTCTTGGGGTGGTTATCAAGATCACTCTGTGGTTACCATTTTTCCGAAGGCGCCAGGTCGGCTTCCAGTGGTTTCCTAGGCGACGACCCATCTGTGGCCGTTGGTTGCCTCATCCGCTCCATTGGCGACATGGAACACAGAGCACCACAGCAGCACGTGCTGACATTAGCCGCTGCACATCACATTCTCTCATATCGGCTGCCACGCACACAACCACTGCCCGCAGCCTACTGTGCCCTCTCCACACACACCTAACGGCTCCTCGGTACCTGCCCAAGGTCGCATACCAAAGCAGCCCTGTCACCCTTTGTCTGAACTGTCCACCTGCCTGAGCCGGTAGCCCAGAATATCGCGAATATACTATGTAGTGTAGCGATACACTACACTATACAGACGCAGATATAGAATGTATCCATATGAAATCTCCCAGATTTCGACGAACAAAATAAAAAAATATTTAAATTAAAATATTTCGGTTTTAATCATTCAGTAAAGCAACTCAAAAAGTATTCCACGAAAAATCAGTGCACTTCTACGTGTACTACTTTCGTAGCCTCAAAATGTCTAGGCGATACTCAATCTCAGACGATGAAGGCCGAAGTATGTCGGGAGTGATAGAACGGACAGCATCCACAATTCTTCTGCGGAGGTCACCAACATCACGTACATGTGAGGCATACACAATGTCTTTCACATAACCCCACAAGAAATAATCCTGAGGGGCTATGCATGGAGATAAAAAAAAATGCCTTCATAGCTATTTAATTTGTGTAGCAGGCTGAAAACTATTCTGGGATATCTTTACTCATCTTCACTTAAGACGTCTGTGGCGTGCACCATTCTGTCTTCCAATATGGGTCGGCTTTGTCATTGACCACTGGCTCTATGTAGTCAAAAGTCATATCCGACTTTCTGAAATCATCTCCATTAAATGTTCCGAAAGTTATCCTAAAACTCATTTGAGACCAAAACTATAACATGGACAATCGACTGACAGTGGTTTCATCAACCGTTGAGGAATAATAACAAAACTATGTTTGTAGTTTCTTTTATGTACAATATTGACAGCCATGATGAATCACTGCATTATTTTGGTCCCTCTCGTTTGGTGTAGAAGAAAGTAGTTACAGTGGTATCGTAGAACCTAGGATTATCAATTTTTTTAAAACTAATTAAATTTATTTTATTAATGGTACTGTATCCAGAAATTAGTAGGATGTCGACACAGACAATTCCTAGAAAATAGTGAAAACTTGTTTTATGAACAACAAATCCCATGGAATGATTTTATTCATGAAATCAAATATTTAAATATGTATTTAAAATATTCTTTATACATTATAACCGTGTATACTTTTATTTGATCGTATGTATAAAATTGTATACTAATGATGACACCAAGTTTCTGCTACTATAAACCAATAAGTAAAAAAGTTCATTCTAAATTTTCTAACTTAAATTAGGTATGAAAACAACTAGCTGTTGTAGTGTTCATGAAACATACCAAACTAAAATTAAAAGTACGAATCTTAGAAAACCTTAAATAATGTGAAAATTTAATGTTTCGTAAAACCCAGTTGTTTTATTTATTTCGTGTCAGAAACATGCACAGTTACACAAACATCAAATTGTACTAGACCAGAAAACGCCGTTGATTTAAATCTGACACTGAATTGAGAAATGTATGAAATAAATCTGTAAGAAATCTTCAACATCAGAGATTCCATTTTTGGGAAAGCGTATGGATGAAAAGTTATTAGTGACATTTATGCCGATCACTATATCCAGTTACTACACAGACGGAAAAAAAAATCCCAACACCAAGAAAAAATTATTGTAGAGTAATGAAATTTGGACAATGCATTTGTCAAGTTAACATGTTTAATTGATTAAATTTTCAAGATCACAGGTTAATTTAAGCTCAAGAAAATGCATTTCAAATGTGAAATACTGTTAAATTAATAGCCGGTGTAACCTCCAGAATTTTGAATGCAAGCCTGCAAACGTGAATGCATTGTGTCATACAGGTTTCGAATGTCACTTTGTGGTATGGAGTTCCATGCTTGTTGTACTTGTGCTGTCAATACTGGGACGGTCAGTGCTGGCTGTGGATGATGCTGGAGTTGTCGTCCAATGATATCCCATACGTGTTCAATTGGAGACAGATCTGGTGATCTCGCAGGCCAAGGTAACATGTCGACACTCTGTAGAGCACGTTGCGAGACAACAGCGGTATGAGGGCGAGCGTTATCCTGTTGAAAAACTCCCCCTTGAATGCTGTTCATGAATGGCAGCACTACAGGTTGAATTACCAGACTGACGTACAAATTTGCAGTCAGTGTGTTTGGTATAACCACAAGAGTGCTTCTGCTGTCATAGGAAATTGCTCCCCAGACCATGACTCCAGCCCTGTAGCGTGCATTCCACTGACTACAAGCCATCGCCGTTTGCGACTCCAGTGGTGTCAAGCCAGAGCTCATTGGAGGACGGAGTGGAGATCTGTTGTGTTTTCTGATGAAAGCAGGTTCTGCCTTGGTGCCAGTGATGGCCGAGTGTTGGTCAGAAGGAGGCCAGGGGAACGCCTGCAACCAAACTGTCTGCGGCCTAGACACACTGGACCTACACCTGGAGTCATGGTCTGGGGAGCAATTTCCTATGACAGCAGGAGCACTCTTGTGGTTATACCAAACACACTGACTGCAAATTTGTACGTCAGTCTGGTAATTCAACCTGTAGTGCTGCCATTCATGAACAGCATTCAAGGGGGAGTTTTTCAACAGGATAACGCTCGCCCTCATACCGCTGTTGTCTCGCAACGTGCTCTACAGAGTGTCGACATGTTACCTTGGCCTGCGAGATCACCAGATCTGTCTCCAATTGAACACGTATGGGATATCATTGGACGACAACTCCAGCATCATCCACAGCCAGCACTGACCGTCCCAGTATTGACAGCACAAGTACAACAAGCATGGAACTCCATACCACAAAGTGACATTCGAAACCTGTATGACACAATGCATTCACGTTTGCAGGCTTGCATTCAAAATTCTGGAGGTTACACCGGCTATTAATTTAACAGTATTTCACATTTGAAATGCATTTTCTTGAGCTTAAATTAACCTGTGATCTTGAAAATTTAATCAATTAAACATGTTAACTTGACAAATGCATTGTCCAAATTTCATTACTCTACAATAATTTTTTCTTGGTGTTGGGATTTTTTTTTCCGTCTGTGTATGTCGTTATTTTTCTGCTTTGCACAGTTGGTGACGAACTAGCTGGTTTAAGATACAGCAACGTGGTCTGCCGAAACTCGCCCGCCGTATCTTTTATATTTCGCCGGAAACGCTCTTAAATTTGTTTTAAAATTAAAAACTTTAGCGACGCTTACCGTTTAATTAAAGTCGGCGTTCATATTCTCAAAGCAGCGGAAAAACCTTGGACTCCGTTTTTCCTCTCCTCCATAGGAACTTATGTCCTCCACAACCCTACCAACTTAGCGAATTAATTTGTACATTTTTTCCCCACTGTCGTGCTCGCCACATGCGATTCCTTAATCGCTACGTATGTTCTCGGCCGCACATTATCAGCGTAGCCAACTTTACGGCAGCTAATTTCCCTTCCTTTTTTCTAAGCTGCCCCGTAATCTCTTGCACTTCCCCAGGGAAGAGAAAATCCTGCGCGTTACATATTTTTTTTTACTTGTTCTCGCTTGGAATAAAAGTGTAAGGCTTATCGCCCCTGCAAGGTATGTCCTACCATACATATTCCCGTACCAACCCTGCGGAAACGAAATATAACGTAAAGAAAAAATTTCTCTGCGCGTACTGTGGCGGGGTGATATTTCACTTACCGCCACCGTGGTCAATGTAATTAAAACCAATTAATTTCTTAAGACTTGTTAAAGCCCACCTTCCCTTTACATTTTTTTTTAAACTCTGGGCGGAAGCTAATATCCTGCGGCCATACATTCTGTACTCCCTGGGTCTCCCAGGTCCGTATTAAAACCCAAGTTCCGGACAGCTGAATTAGGATCCTGAACAGCTCCCCCGTCCCGCTTGGCGGCGTTAAATGCTAATTTCTGTGGTCGCCATTATGTTTCGGCGAAGCCCTTATGAAATGAGCTGCTACGGCCCAGATTTTTATTACGTTCTGCCGGGCGAGAGAGATTTCATTTCGGGTCACCTTGACCAATCGAGCCAAAATTTTGGTTCTGTGCGTTAAGGCAGCAAAATTTTTGGCGATAGAGAGGCACAGCTGCTCTGTGTTCCAACCCTGCCGATGGCATATATCGGTCTGTCTTATTCAAGTATTTTGATGATATACTTAATCGTCCAGGTAAATTTCTATTTTGATCCTATTTACATCTACGGCTTTATGTTTAGTTAGTTGTTACCTGCGACTTCATATGGGTGGACTCAGATATTTATTGCTGGAATTGGTTATATAAAGTACGTTTCGTAAAAAGTGTCCCAAGAAGAACGAAGTCGGGATATGACGAGGAAGCTATTACCATTCCATTCTACCACTGAACCTGTATCGTGAAGAGAATTAATTTGCAACAAGTTAAACAAAATAGCAACAAACTGGGGGGGGGGGTAACTGTGCGAGAATACGTAGAGTAGAACTCCAATTATCCGAATCAATTGGGACCGGACCCCATTCGGATAATCAAAAATTCGGATAGTTGGATTTTTTCCGTGAAGGGTCTATTTTAATTAATTGCAGTATGTATGTTGAAAATGGGAGGAAAAATACTATTTTTAAAGAAAACAGCTTTCAGTTAATTAAATGAAAAGGCAACACTTTTACATGTTAAGCGTACTTATGGGACTTACATATTAATACGTTGGTAGGTAGAGCTAATTCTAGGCTGCGGTTCCTAGGTCGAATTTTGAAAAATTGTAATGTACAAACATAGGAGATAGCGTACAAATCTCTTGTGCGTCCACATTTGGACTATTGTTGTGCCATTTGGGATCCGTTTCGTAAGGGGCTGATTGAGAGTACAGAGAAAGTACAGAGAAGAGCCGCTCGATTCTTGACCGCTTGCTACAGTCCTTATGAAAGCGTTACAAAACTGATTAGTAAACTAGCCTGGGAGTCTCTGGTAGATAGACGACGCACGTTTCGTATAAACTTATTGGTAAACATGCGTACTCCCACTTTCACTCTCGAGTGTAGTGAAATACTTCGTCCACCAACCTGTTTGGGTCGGCATGACAGGAAAGATAAAATTAGAGAAATAAAGTGCCGCACTGATTCTTATATGAATTCCTTTTTTCCTCGTACCATTAGGGATTGGAATGCACAACAAAGAGATTAGGTTTGGTGCTGAGCACCCTCTGCCACCCACAGTTTTGTGATTTGCAGAGTATATATGTAGATGTAGATGTAGATACTTATAAGTGCTGTACATTAGTACAGTATGAACGTCCCGTACTCTAAATAAAAGTCAGATGCTGAACATCACGGTCAAGTTGTTTGACTGTATACATCCGTTTTCGGGCAACCAAGTCTCTCATCCGCTTGACAATGAGAAGTTGCATATGGTCACACTGGGGCTGACGTTCCATCCACTTCGACGCAGTTTCAAGGTCGACAAATGGTTGACTAGCTGATGGTCCAATGTGTGCTTCAACTTCGACATTAAGGTCATCTTCTTCCTCGACACATTCTTCCCTCACACTTTCAGTAAGTTCATCATCATTTAGAATTTCATACCCAGGGTGTTTCGACTCACATACCACCCATTCTCCTAAATCTTCAGCACTAACGTCTGAACATCCAGGAACATCCAGAAGAATGTTTCTAAACTTCTCAAGCGACTCGTCACGCCCATCTTCACCTGTCTCTTCCCTTTCCTTTTCTAGAGCTTGATTTTCCTTTTTCTCCTTTTCCTTACCTTCTTCAGTTGGTATGCCATTACACTTGTTCCAGGCATGTCTTAAAAAAGCTGTTTGGATATTCAGCGATACGGATAGTCGGAGTTCGGATACTTGGACTTCTATTGTATTAAAGTTCCTCCCGTAGATTTTTGTTTGTGGATTAAAATTATGGCACTTTCAGGGGACATGTTAATACCTTTTTGTCCATAAAGTTTTTTTCTTTTGCTGTCCTTTACTAAGATATACTGTTTTATTGGTTTGAAGTTTGTGAACTAGCTACAAATAAAAAACAAATTAATAGTCTGGAGCAATAAACATCTTCTGTATATCAAAAATAAGCTATATGTGTACATGAAATTTATCAAAAAATATACGCTAACTGACTTCGGGGAAAATAAAGTCAATACAACAGTAAAAAGAACATTCAAAAGAGATCTACAGGCACTGGTGTTTACAGACGATGTAGCAGTATGGGATGAAACAGAAGAAGGAATACAAAATAAACTGAAGATATGGAATGATAAGTTTGAAGAATATGGAATGAAATTGAATCAAAAAAAAAACTGTAGCACTAAAAATAAGCCGAAAGAATACAGACTGTCATATAAAATTACAAGACCACGAAGTTGAAGTTGTTGACCAATTCAGCTACCTGGGGAGCATAATTGCCAATAATGGTAGAAGTGAGTTAGAAATAACGAGTAGAGTAACCAAAGGAGCCAACTTCTACAGTACCGTGCGAGGCTTACTATGGGACATGAAGGTTCCCAGAAGAACAAAAATTGTCTTGTACAAATCATATCTCATTCCTATTCTCACATATGCCTTGGAAACATGCACACTAACATCAAGGGACCTTAGCAAGATCCAAGCATGTGAAATGAAGTTTCTTAGAACGGCCCTCCAGAAAACTAGACTTGACCACATAACGAATGATGAAATTAGAGCAAACCTAGAGCTAAGGGAATCCATGGAAGAGAGGCTTAGGTCATCAAGACTTCGGTGGTTTGGGCATGTGAAGAGAATGACTAGTAAAAGACTGCCAAAAACGTATTTGGAAAAAAGGATAGTGGGCAAAAGACCAGTGGGAAGACCAAGAAGAAGATGGACAGACCAACTGAAGGAGGACGTAGAGAGAAGAGGATGGAATTGGGAGTACATCACAGACAGAGAAACTTTTCTGGACAGGAAAAGGTGGAAAACAATCGTCTATAACAACCAAGGCTCGTAAACCACACCCGGGAAACTGGAGATGGTCCCCAACGATAATGATGATGACGACAGTATAATACGCTTTCCTGCTGCCTTTTATCGTACGATTAGTTTTAAAAATA
Organism: Vandiemenella viatica; assembly: GCA_031002005.1. Classification (NCBI taxonomy): domain Eukaryota; kingdom Metazoa; phylum Arthropoda; class Insecta; order Orthoptera; family Morabidae; genus Vandiemenella; species Vandiemenella viatica. The sequence goes on from CM061918.1 coordinate 70,525,274, forward strand.
TCATGATATAATATGTTTCTCTTTGCGAAAAAAGTGTCTTAAGTCCTTGCTAATGATACATAATATTTCGTTGTCAAATTTCCACAGGTTCAGTTTAGTCGTTTACTCATGCAAACGTAGCAGACACAGGGAGACAGAGTTACTTTCGCTATTGTAATAATAGTGTAGTCTAGCTTCTAAACCTGTCGAAAATGACGTTTTGATTGCAATATACTGGCAGTTCATTCTTCACAAATGCTGAAATAAGTGCAGTTATTATTAAATAACGCTTACAAATAGTTTTTGTAGTGTTGTGCATATTTAGGTTTTACCACGAGCCACTGCACAATCCTATTCAAAATTAAATTGCATATTTAAACGAAATACGTACCATATCTTTCTTTGTAGTTGGTTAACAAATTTTATTTTAGGGGAAAAATATTGGCAACGTAAATTCTTAACTCCATATCTATGAACATAAAATATTAGGAAAACGTTTACATCAAGCGAATATAAATGATCAAAGAACAACGAATTACCATTATGTAGTTTTCAATGAATAGGTACATACTTTTCTTGTTTGCAAATTAAAACATTACAGAAGCAAAACAAAAAACGGAAATGGATTATCTGCATTCGTAGATTTTCTATAACCCCGTTATATAGACAGCGAAAACGTCTTAGTCAAACCGAAGAAAACCGTGCGCATGACGTCACAACGTTATATACACGATGACCAAGCTGTCCTGTTATTAGTATTGATCTCCTTATCTTGATATACAATACACCGTAATAGGAACATCTAGAATACCTTAGCATTACACTGGATAGACACTTTACTTTCAATGGTATCTGACGAAAACTGCTTCAAAATCAAACATCCGCAATATCATCATGGAAAAACTAAACTACTGTTATTGAAAACTGCAACACCAAGAAGGAGACCAGTAATTGCAGTGAAATTTATTCCACACATTAGGAACGTGACAATACACAAATTATTAGAAATACAGAACTGTACTTGGAATTTGATCGTGAGAGTTCAGTTCGGAGTGAAGCCGGCAGCTAGACACTGTAATAAGAGCCCTTAGACGTCATGACATTGAATCAAAGAGAACCGGGATATGCTGCGGGCATCGGTAGTGGTTGCAGGAGTATCAGAACTAACAAATTGCCGACCGAACATTTTCGACGGGTGGGTGACATCTCAGGCAAGGGAAGCAATGGTACCCGAAAGCTAGCGGATTACTCGCCACGTTTTTTCTGCTCACTTCTATTGAACCCCTGTGGAGCGTAATGTTACTAAATTTTAAATGCTATACTCGATTTCAGTCAACGAAATAAACGATATATATGAATTTTAAGTCTATAATATATTTAGTTTAACAGCTAGAGGCCTGTAACAGACAGTCTTTTGCTTCGAGAACGATATTCTAAAAATTGCAAGGATTATGTATCCTACGTCCTTTGTGCCCAGAAATAAAAGGAGCGTGCAGCGGTTGATACAGCCGCTAACAGATTGTCTTTGCCTTTCCTTTTTTTTCTGCGGCAGTTGGTAACCCTTTTCCCACCTCTGCGCCGCGCCACGTAGTAACGAGGCGGGGCCGTTCCTCACGCGGCCAGAGTATCACGTGTTTATTAAAGTTAATCTCACCTCGTGAATATATTACGCATTTTTCTTCCCCTCGGCGCGCGACACGGCGAGGCGTCGCAATTTCGCCGCCCTTTTCCTACCTTGCTGGCTGCCGGGCGAGATGATTTAAGCTTCCCGCAGGGCAAGCCGCCGTTTCTGCCCGATGAATTTCTTCCCCGGCCTTTTTCCCCCCTCTCTCTCCACGTTGTTCCTCTGAGCCTAAAAAAAAGATTACACCTCACAGACGGTGTAATATAGGTGGCGCTGTTAACTGTGGGGCCGTTCGCGCCCTCAAAATTCTCCTTTCGCATCCAACAATCGTTCTGTCAGCAAGTTTATCGGGAGGCATTATCCACTGTCTTATATACACAGTGCAACTTATGTTTTAAAGTTAACTTTATAACCTGAATTTGGCTCTAAATTGATTTGACTCGAAATAAGCTCCGGTAATTTCTTACGTAAATGTTTGTTCGCCTTTGGCGAGGGAAAAAAATTCTCCTCAAAACAGCTAGGTCCAACCAGGGAAGGCTGCAGGCAAATGTTATACTCCTAGTGAAAATGCAATTATTTTTCAATAGCTAGTTTTCTGTTGTATTCCCAGTATTTCTGTATTCTCACAATCCAAGTATTCAATAGAATTATCTCCAAATAAACAATTACAGTTGTAGAAAAAAATGAAGCGCAGAAACGCATTTAAGATACCAGCTGACACACTTAATTTAACAGGAGAGCAGCCGATCCAAGGTTGCTATAAATTTCAGCAAATTTTGTCTAAACTGGGAGTTGCACAAACCCATAATTAATATTGGGCAAAATATATCAATGTATCGAAATATCGATATTTTCATAAAATAATCGACATTAACCGTCGATTTTTTTATTTTCGATATATCAAAAATCAATATTTCAATCTTCGGATGATTTAATTACTTCTCGTCCTGTCAACGTAGCCATATTACGTTCTTCGGTGGTTTTATTACTATATTGATTAATTAAAAAGTCCACCAAAAAGGTTATGTTGATGTTTGTTTATTTGATCAAAACGAAGTCAGCGATATTCACAAGCATAGATACAATTCAGAGATGCACTTCTGAACAGTCGCAAGGATAAACTAACTGGATGAATGAAACTCTCTGTAACACTGAGTGATGTCAACTAACTGCTCTGTCCAGCCGATCTGTTTATATATTCTCTATCAAAATTACGAGAATTCTTCAAAGGCATCCGCCCGATATTTCTCGATCATTAACAATCACTCAAACAATCAAACATATTTAAAACAATCGGAATTAATACAAAATTAATTAACAACATTACAAAATGATCAGAAATGGTAATTAGAGATACTTAAATACAAAATTATTTACAGAAATCCTTTCAAACTGTAAAAAATTGTCCTGTAGACATCGTAACTTACATTAATACATGGAATTACAAACATTTAAGAAATTCTCTTGCACCATTCGGTTCTTAAACATATTAAATGGACTTCAAATAATTTTCTTACATAAAACAAAGGCTATATACACTGATTTACAAGAAATTACGAAACAAACATACCAGATCATATTCAAGCAAACTTTAGCTCACTACAAATACTTCATACAGTACAATACTGTTCAAATTTCAGGTATGAGGGCTGTTACAGTATCAATTTTAAGTACCAATTCAATCTTTTTTGTACCAATGCAATTCAGTTGTCCAATTTAATACGTTACATATACATTGGATAAATCTTCTGAAAGAGTCTTAAAAAGGTGAATTCGTCGTAATTTAACAGCTTTTCATCAACGGTCAAAGGATTAGGCTATTGCATTTTAATAGATTTATGTTAACGTATTTTTTTCCCAACATGTTTTAATGAATACAGTTAGGTTATCGATTAAGCATCCATGTTGCGACGTTGAGCGTTGGTGTAAATCAACAACTTCTCTTTTCAACGGGTTTTTTCGTTCATGAATAACAGTTAATGTGTCGACGAAATACCTAATATGTCAAGCCTCTTCTGTGTCGTCCGAACGAGTGACTTCTGCAGTTTACTTGGCGGCACAGGACAACAGGAGCAGGTTGACGGGGGAACATATAAAACTAAGAGTTCTTTTGAATCCTATATCAAAAGAATACTGGTTTAATTGATTGTAAAAATAGATAAATTAATACAATTTTTCGTAATTTTTGTGCCTTCAATTTTATTAAATATTTTGGGAATATTTTTAGAAAATTACTGACTTTAGACAAATAATCGATATATTGATATTTTTTATTTATACCACTACTGCTTGTAAATACTGACACTAATCTTTTTTAATTTGCGCACCCCTACCAACAATACTCTACCCAACACACAACAAAATGTAGCCTGTACCACTTTAAAATTTTTAGTGTTCATTTATTTATCACTTAGCCTCGGATTTTTAGGATCTAAAAAACCAAATTTAGGTTTATTCAATTCACGTTTTAGGTTATTAAAATACTGATTTAGGATTTTTAAGGCAAATAAAATTTAAAACACGCTATATATACTGCCATAGTGTTAAAAACATTGTGACTTTATAATACAATGTTAAGTACTCCTTAAAAACTTCTAAAATGACATAAATCGTTCAAATTAAAACATGCGACATAAACCACTATTATGTTCAAAACATTTCGTCTTTATTGTGGATAATAAACCACTCATTTAAAACATCTAATATGACAGTGAACAATGAAATGTTTTGACAGTTTTTCAAGAGTAAACCCTCTTCTCTCTTTCGTTAAAATTCTCTTGAAAACAGAAAATCTACGCTCCACGCAACATGAGGTAAGAGGAGCGAACTTCGTATTAGCGATTTCATTAGGATTCCAAGGCAGTATTTCTTGTTCCTTTAGTCCAGAGAGAACACGGCCTATTTGTTCAATCCTCTTAAAATCTGGACTGCGGGCTAAAACACACTCCTGCTTCTTAGCTATATACACCCCAACTGGTCTTGGAGCCACCTTGGACCTCACTTCTTGGATGATTTGAAGTGTTTCTGTCAACGGTAGAATGCCTCCTTCCAACTTCTTGATTGAAAATTCTAGGTTGTAAAAATTTGCCTTTATATATATCAGACTCCTGTACAGTTGGTACTGACTGAAACACTTTCTTTGCATTTACTATAGCAATCGCTTCGCTTTCATCTGATGATTCGATGACCTCCATGAAGTTCTCTGCATAATATATTGCGACTGGGAGCCAGGTCCCCCATCGTGTCACTACAGACTTGGGAGGTAGGGGTATCGATGGAAGCTTTCTCCTGAAAGTAACCACTCGACTTGGCGCTTTCAGGAATTTTTTCTTCACTGAAGAAATTATTTCGTTAACTTCAGGGTGCTGTTCCCGAATTTTTTCAAATACCCGGTGGAGTCCATGAGCTAGGCAGGCGACATGCGTCATTTGGGGATGGAAACCCTTCAAACACTCCCCTGGTTTTATAATATAAGCTGCATTGTCTGTCTCCAACAACCGCAACTTATCCTCGTGTTTTGAATCTGGCCCCAACACCTTTAATGCATCCCTTACAACAATTGCCACAGTAGAGTGGTTTGTCGTTGGAAGTGCTCCGCACATAATGACATGGAGTATACTAGGTTTCTCACATGCGAGCTAGCCTATAACAACGCATGCATCTGTCGTCTCATCTACACTTGACCAGATGAAGTGGTCAGCAATGTCCACCCGTATTTCTTTAATAGTTTTCTCATACAGCTGAGGCAAGTAATTTTTTCTTAAAGTGGATTACTCTGTTAGTTTTCTGTTACAAAATTCTCTCAAAAAAGGTTTTCATTCTGGAGTGTTGAAACTGGTATATTAGTGGCAGTGAGAGCTTCACACAGACGCAGGTTAAATGAATCTTCTATACGTAGCTATTAACTTGTATGAAACTTTGCTTCTGTTTGGAAGCATTTTTCCTGGTAACATTTACCAAATGAGTTGCTGAATTCTGATACTGTAGTACGTGGGATCGTTTTTCTGCAGGCTCCTGTATAGATGGCAAAAATAAAAATTGTCCACCTGAATATAACACCCCGGATAATACCCAGTTAATATTATGAAATTTCATCCAGCAGTCTAAACTCTTATCACTACATCTACATCCATACTCTGCAATTCACAGACATTGTGGGTGGCAGAGGGTGCTGAACACCAATGTAAATTCCGCGCATTCCAATCCCGAATAGCACGAGGAAAGAAAGAATACCTAAAAGCATCAGTACGGCACCTTATTTCTCGAATCTTATCCCTCCGGTCATTGCGACCCAAATAGGTTGGTGGAAGAAGTATCTCACTGCACTCGTAGGTCATAGAATTTCGCATATTCTCCAATAAATTTAAACGTAAATGACGTCGTCTATCTTCCAAACTATCCCAGCCCAATCTATGTATCAATTCTGTGGCGCGTTCATAAGGGCTGTGACAACCAGTCACGAATCGAACGGCTCTGCTCTGTACCCTCTCCACCGAGTCAATCAGGCCCTTGCGATACGGATCCCAAACCCCACAACAGTAATCCAGATGCGGACGCACTAGTGTTTTATACGCTATCTCCTTTGTATGAGCATTACAGTCCCTCAAAATACGACCTATGAATGGTAATTTAGGCGGAAGTTAGGTGCAAGTCCCATTTCACTTATGTAGCCACATCGCATTGTTACAGCTTTTCTCAATGTTACCGTCAACAATGAGGTTAAAACACATGATTTAATATTGTAGTTAATAGTTATTCCAATTTTAAAATAAATCCATTTATTTTACACATAAACTTAGTCGGTTTACCCTCCAAGTTCAGCTTCACTCTTGCAGTGTCTTGGAGCTTAGGATTCGCGTTTTAATAGATACAGCTGGTGATGGTGTCTGGCCGGATCGCCCAAGTGACATTAACTTGGATCGATGTAGAAGAAGGAAACGAAATTTTTGAGAAAGGGAAAAGGAAGAAACCGTAGCCTGTCAATAAGGGAAAAGGAAAACCACGGAATACCAATTCAGAACAGTCGATGGTGGGGTTTGAAACCCATGGCGTCTCCCGAGTCCAGATTACTCGCCCACGGCCTGTACCACTGAGCTAATCAGGTCAGTCATTTCTTTTATTCAAGTAACAAAATTACAGTATGACTGGATCAGTACATCGAATTAGGTCCTTTTAGGTAGGACTGTTGATAATATATCGATATATCGAAATATCGATATTATTTTTTGAAAATATCGATATTTATGACTGATATTTTTTTGGACGATATATCGATATTTCGATACTGAAATCTAAATATCGGCTTCGATATTTTTAAAATAAGTTATCATTTTTCGTTTGCTCTGAATGACACTATGTCACTCAAATTTCTGTTACGCATAGAGATCAGCAAGCTTAAGTAAATCTTACTACGTTTCTATAATTAATTTGGAATTTATATGTACAAAGTTTACTCAGATGATGACAACAATGTAGGTGAGTCATCACTCTCCCAGCACGAATCGAACACAAGCCATTGTTTGAAATGAGCGTCCGCATTGTCTAGGGAACACCAAAGTGTTAGCAGGAATAATGGAAAGTATAAATAACAAATAGTTGCTAATTAGAGAACAAGAAAAGTAAAACTACTCAGGATAAGCTATTAACTTACAAAACTAAATGAGATACTACCAAAAAATCTTACGAAAAAAAGTAATGTAACTTGGCCATAATGCATGCGTTGATAGTTAAACTTCTACCTAAATAAATGCCTCAACTGTATTGCTTATCAATCTTCAAAATAAGATTTGCCTCGAACCTCTTTCGAATTTATAAATTTTATTAATTTTTATGAAAATTATGACACGCATAATGGTCAAATTTAAAAAAATCAGCAATCATCTCCACCAAGAGAAACCATTAGAAACTGAAAACCTGACTAAGAACAAAATCACATGACTGTTTATCAGTGGACAACCTTATTTTTACAAGGTTTGATTTTATGAAATTACATTTATGAAAGTATCGTTATATCGATACATCGATACTTTTTTCCGATATATCGACAGCCGATATTAATACTTTTTAAAATATCGGATATTCGATATATCGATATTTTTAAAAATCAACAGTCCTACTTTTAGGTTCGGAAAACCGAATTAGATCATAACATAAAAATTAGGTTATTTTAGGTCCCATTAAATTAATGAATTTTATAAGTTTATACTAAAGACGAAAGATAAAATCAAAATTTGTAGAATATTAGGTTTGGAACAAAATAAGTTCGAACCTAAGAATCCGAGGCTTAATTATCACTTACATCTATCCACAAATAAGGTAAATTCAAAATTGGGACAGCTTACGTTGTTAAATCAATTCTCGTCTTTTTACAATACAATTGTTTAATTTTTTTTTTTTTGAACTGCGAAGAGGTTAAAATTCTCTAGTTGCGTGGTTATGACTGCGAGAAGATGCAGTGTGTATTATCGCCTATGCTCCTGGTCAGCCTTTGGGAACGTCCCTGTCTTCCGCAATGCGCCAGGTCGTGGCTAATTGTCCCAAGTTTGTTTCGGAGACGCGCGGGTCCCATTACCAACTCCTCTCCTTATAGGTGAAAGACTTAGGGCCCGGGGCAGACTCCCGGGGCCATGCCTTCCAATTAGCCGGCCAAGTTCCACTGGCAAGGTGTCCCGGGGAACACCGCCCAGGAAACACCAATCTGTACCGCGCGCTCTAAATCTTCAGCCCCGACAACTACAACCAAGGAGGGACTCCGTAACAGAGAAAGTAAACAGCGTACCCTAAAAGTCTATCAGAAACACCAACTGCAATTCGAATTCTACACCTAATAAAAAATACAGGTTCACAAAATATGCAATATTTCTTGAAGAGCGGGGATAAGGTACCGTGCACAAACTACGTCGCTCGGTCCGGAAGGGGGAGGGGTTGGCTGAAAGGCTACGTTGGGCTACGTGGGGGGAGGGGGGGGTTCAGAGCCAGGCCACGTAGCTTTCCTTTCATAACATTTTTCACAGTTAAAATGAGGAACAGAACACTCAACAGCATGTGAATATTTATTTTCCTCAGTTAATTATCTCCGTATGTAATTTACAATAGTTTGACAATAGAAAACAGAACAAAATGTCTCCTGGAATCAAAAGGGAGAAAAGCTACGTGCTACGTGGGGGGGGTATTGGCAAAAGCCACGTCGGACTACGTGGGGGGAAGGGGGTTCACAGGAGGCCAAAATGGAGCTACGTGGTTTATGCACGCTCCGTAACTTCTAAATTACTTGGATGATGGATAAATGACTGAGGTCTTATATAAAAATAACAATATTTTAATTACTTATTTCGTTTCGATTTTTAACAAATTACTCGGAATTTGATGTAAACAGTGCATCTTGAAATTATAGCAAACATTTCTCAACCTATATTTCGCCAACATCTTGACAGAACAAAAATAAATCACTAATAGATTTTTGTACGTCGTTTTGTCCTATTGTACATATAGGTAGGATCAAACAGGAGTTGGCAAATTAATATGACTGTCAAATGTTTATTCGTTATTTTTGTCCAAGAAATTGTTGATTTTGCTTCGATGGTCACAACTGAGAACGTTGCACTAATTATGTCCCAAAGTATCAATAATATACAAAGAGTAACAACTTCTAGGAGTTTCTTTCTGGCTTGTTGGAACACTGCGTTGTTGGGAGTGTGATTATTAGGAGTTGATAGAGGAAGGGAGGAAATGTTGTAATCATTTCTGGTCCTTGCAATAGATTATGAATATCACTTAATTGGTAACATCATGAAAATATAATAAAACGAGTAAAACCTCCCTACTATCTAAGGAATGAAGAAAATAGTAAATATTTTTTTTTTCCTTTCGGATGTTCATTCTAATCTAAGGGATTGGAAAAATTGTTGCAATCTGTTTACTAATGCATTTTTTACTATTTTGTTTGTGTAACTTCAATTTTTAGGTAACTAGTAAACCCATCCCAGTATTCTCATAATGACTGTGGAAAAATGCGTAAAAAACTTAAGTCAAAAGGTTTATAGCTCGTGTGATCGAATTGACCTGGTAACAGGAATTCCTCGGCTTACCGCCTTAACCAAACCCGGTAATCCGTCCTGGTATAGGGGACCTACAGTTTAACGTGGAATCAGAACCACTGAAGCGTTCTGGTGCACAGAGGTGAAAGCTGGATTAAAAGCTTTTCAAAATCTCCGCCGAGATTGAGATTTGAACTGTGACCCTTTAGATTTCCAGTCAGATGTCTTAACCACTGAGCAACCAGACCACTCGGCCGGTAAGAAAAATACGGGGTTCGAACTTGGATCTATTGTAAATCACGTAGCCTATTATGGTGGCGTTGTAATACTTACTGCGAAACTGTCCGAAAGGAACTATTTTAAAAGTACAGGATGCATGTAACCTTTTCATTTGTGTCCACAGCTCCTTCGTTTTATCACCTAAGATAGTAGTGGCAATCCATTAAATGAGACTACAGTTTCCACTTGTTGTTTGCTCGTCTTTCGCTGGCCGATGTTGCTGTTTAGTATTCCACTTCACAACAGACATTCATTGATTCCTCGCCGAGGTGATAAGGCGGTGATTTGTGCGTACCTATTATTTCCTCCACTTCACCCGTAAATTGCCCACGAAAATTCCTTTGTAGTCTATTTACAACTCGGCCGGTAGCCATAAATTCAGCGCGATAATTTAACACGGTGACTAAATGTAAACAAACGATAAATCAGACCGAAGAAATCCCCAACATTCTTTCTTTTTCTTTCTGGCTTTTTCTTTTTTATCACCTCTCACACCGACCTGTATATCCGGCGCTTTCTCACCCCGATCAGTGGTGCCAACTCCTGTCTGCCACTCCCCCCAAATTACCATCGCCAGATTTACCGCCGGTGGCGTCGTGCTAATTGCCCCGCGGTGTATACATCACCTGGTTTATTATTTTCGTCACCTGTCGCAGTTCCACGGGACCCAACATACACCCGTGGGGGAACGACCTCGTCTAACGGGGTGAGTTATAGCAATGGCTGTGGCTACGAGCATTCTCTACAGCGCTACTTCTCTCTCTCTCTCTCTCTCTCTCTCTCTCACACACACACACACACACACACACACACACACACCCTTCAACGTCAACTATATAATTCCTTGGCAGGGAACGGAGAATTTTTTTCATCATTTTATTCTTCTATGCTGTGCTTTAACCAAAACTTCTAATTTTTGCCTTCCATCTAAGTCATTTCGTTTTTCTTAAAAGCATTTTTTGGTCTAATTAAGCTGTGTTACACTATGAACTATATTAATCTTCGTGTATTGTATATACTGCCAGGATCTATAGATGTGGTATTGAATCAGCCACTTTTACATATCTCATTTGTCTGCATTACCCTTACAATTTACTATATATTCAAGAATAAGAATTAACATGAAACAAGTACAATATAAATTGTGTTTTTTTTTTTGTTTTTGTTTTTTTGTTTTTATTGTTTTGTATCATTTCTTCAAGCAGGTAACACTTTGGAATTGTGGTGTCAATATTTTTGGACGTTAACACTGCGTTTGATGCTCTACGATTTCTCAGCAATACTACAATGATACGAGACGTTTATGTGTCACATTTAGTCCGTAAATTTTTGACGTAAATGTTATGTACGCCTTACGCTTTGTCTCATTGGGATACATTGAAGCGAAAAAACCATTATGAAGCCTGTGTACTTTCAAATTGCTGTAATTCGTGAACTAACTGACATACTCTAACGAATTAGGTGTCATTTTGTAGCGAAACGATGCCCGCTTCAAACATTACTTGTGTTGTTTTCCCCAACACTTCATGTCGCTGCTAACATGATCGCGCATCAAGATCTAAACTGTCGACTTCAGTACGTGTCGAACATTCAACGGGAGAGGCTTACTAACTCTACAAAATTGTTTCTAAAGAGCTCTAGTGATTTAAATTGAAATACAAGACATTGTAGAAACAATATAGTAAAAACTGGATTCTTCACTAATACGTTTGAAAAGATCAGAAAATATTTTCTTGAAGGACACGTACGGAATCTAAGCTAACCGAAAATGCGGGAAAAATCAAACTAAAAGTCATGTGGCATGCCGAGCAGAACAGTAACTACTGACTAAGAGAAAAGATGATTCTGAAAAAATTTGACTAAACAAATTCCACGGAAATTTGTACAAATTTCAAAAGGGCTAATGACGAGCCTTCTACTCGTATATTCAGTCCAATTCAATAAAATGAAACGTAACCCATGCCAAACGCAGAGCACGGGGGGGGGGGGGGGGGGGGGGGACGGAAAAATGTAGAAGAAAACGAAAAATCAAAAATTGATGCAACTAACCGAAATCGACTAGCTAACTGGAAGAAATGTATAATGCCTCAAAAATTATATCATATTTGGTAAAAAAAAATCTTTCAAGTAATTTACGAATTTACACTATGATTAGTGTTCACGAAAATATCAACTGGTACGACCCTGAATTTTTTTTTTTTTTTTTTTTTTTTAGTCTTTCGTAAATTTTCAATGGTTTTCTTTCATATTTTTGTTTTCAAATGCATGTAATATTGTTGTTGTCGTTATTACTACTGGAATATTATTATTTTTATTGTCCGTGCAATTTATGCCAGGAGAAAGTTTTCACACACACACACACACACACTGGTACCTGTTACGTGCAATTTTACTTAATATCTCTGAGGCATTGCCTTTATTTAGTCGTAATCGCTCATCAATTAACCGATCGGCATTGGGCTAGTATTTTACATAATGGGTGTTCTACTCCGCGTCCGGCCATCCGCAGAACTGCCAAAGAAGAAGACTGCAGTAATACAGTCGAAACGTCGGCTTAATAATACACAGTGATGCGGCATGACCCGGATAGTCAAGAGACAAATAACTCCGGCCACGTAAATCTACCATTACATTTGTTAGCTCTCATTTTTTCAGTGCTGCCAATCTTGAAACTGTGATTTAAATCTAATCGACTCTTGTGTCTGTCTGTCCTAAATTAAAGACTTGGTCCTCATCACTTGAATTCTGGTGGTGTGATTTCGTAATAAACACTTTGGGCTTTGACTCGCGCCACTGTGCAACTCGCTGAGCCGTGTCCGCCGCCTGCGCTTGGCGCCGTACCAAGGCGTCGCCCCACACTCCCTATTCTTTTCTTACTGCTGTTGTTGTGTATTTCAACGAGTACCGAAGTTTGGCTCACTCGCCCGAATGCGAAATATTTTGTCGCCGCCAATTGATCTTGTGCCTCTTTAAACCGACTGCCTTAGGTGAATAACAACCTACTTGCTCGGGCGTTGTTTTACGTCCCATTGTCTGTATTACAAGTTTGTTTTCTCACAAATGTAACACAACCATTTATTTTCCTCACCTCGTGGACGAGAACTGAGAAAAATTGTTAACAGTAGCTAAGTTAGGTCGGGAGCTGCGCTGCTTATAATGGCGGTACCGGAATTCCAATACACTCTCATTGTATTATATCTTAATCCATACATTTCTTGCGAATAGCATAGAAATCGTTTACGAAAAATAGGTTCCTTCTGTTTGAATCTCTCTGGTCTTAAAACGCTTCTACTCGCGGTCCATTAAATTCTGTGAGATTTACTGGAGGATGTTTTTTTATTAAAACAGACGAAGAAAAATATGAATATTTTTCAGGTATTTATGGGCTTCATAGAAGCAGTTTATGAAGTTAGATGGTATAAAACGCTCAAATTTATAATCAGGTCAAGTGTAAAATATCTAACAAGAAGTTAGTGTATAGTTTATGTAAGAATCAGGTGGCTATGAGAAACCACTAGACAGGTATGTGTTAGAAAAGCTTTCAGTCTATTCCCACTAATATTCTATCTGCCTTTAGACAACACATTTTGAACTGGAGTAATTGCTTGAGAAGAAACAATTAATATCCTGCTATTTTATAGTTACAATGTCGCATTGATACGACAGTTTGACGGTATTGAGAAATGTATGATTGGTAAAACACTTGGAAAAGAACTTAAAAGAAATATAAAGCAAAGCGAGGTAAAAAAGGTCATGAAATGTGGCAGAAGTTTAATAGTGCCGATGGTAGTAAATTTTTTTTGCCTGAAGCACCAAATGGCACTATACAGCCATCATCTATTTATACAGATAATTAGCATTGTACAAATGTGTAAAGCATTGTACATGTAAACAAGTCATTTTACAGGATAATTCTACATAAATCAAGAATTTTACATCAGCTAATTTCTAAATTAAATACATACCTACATGTTTATAAAATCAAGAATTAGAATGACAAGTAAATAGAGTACTCTGTACCAACATTAAGGGTTACAAGGCTCTTCGTGCACAAACAATAATTACAGCATAATTAAAATGTAAAGGAGATTCTTATCTACACATTAACATTAGTTTCTTTATAAAACTGATTATTTATATACACATACAAAAATTAAAACATTGAAAAAGGACTTATTTACCTAAATCTTAATATTAGTTGTTTTTATAAATTTCGCTAACAATTTATATATAACCACATTGTTGAAGTGCAACAGACAAGAGATACTTGTTGGAAAAGGTATTCCGGAGGTGCTTAGATCTCTCAAGAATTTGAGCTTGTGAGCTTTATATCTTGAACAATCGAAAACCATATTGTTTATATCACCTACTTGTAGTAAATGTAAACATTACTTCAGAAGCAGTAAGAGTACTCAGAAGCTCTTGATAGTAGCAAGATCGATGTCGAAAGCAGAACAGTCCAGAGAAATATCTTTTAGTTTTGATTGTTAATTTAGGGTCTGGAAGAATCATTCTAAAACTGAAAGTATGGAGCACAGCACTTAATACAAATAGAAGAGCAGAAGAAAAGGAAACTGAATCAATTGGACATGCAGAAGGATGTTCAAAATGATGTCAACAGGTGAAGTACTATACGAAATAAACATGGTTTTCAAATGATGGTAAAGAAATTAGTTTGTGGATGAGACATAATTGTGGATAATATGTTCGAGTATGGAGAGTATTTAACTGTTAGTGGGGAGTACGGTCGAAGAGGAGAACAGTAGACATTCGTTGAAGTTTAGAATAAATGAAGCAAACGACTATAATGTGTATATTGAGTTTAAGGTAAAAATTGAACGTAGGAAGAGATAGAGGATTGTATCAAATCAGTCGAGAAATTATGAGAGCACACAAAATAGGCTAATCTAATTCAGACGTACTTCATTGGTTTCCTGATATATATCTCAAAACATCTGAACGTTTTAATTCAGCATAATACCATCACATGAACCCCACCAATAAACAGAGTAGTTAGATTAGATTAAACATGTTTTCGAGAAGAATGACTTCTTACTAAGAAATACAAATGTACGAACTTTTGCAGTGTCAGAACATCTAATGACAGCAAAGCCAGCCATTGAAACGTTATGTTTCTACAACGCCATCCGATGCAAGAAGGTAGAGGATGGAGCGAGTTGGTGGTCCACTCAGGCCTACTGGTCCGAAGGACATCGCAACGCTTAACGTCTCAATCCAACGGATGATTCACTATCAACCGTTTCAAATTCCATCTCTTCATATGCATTGCCTCGAGTTTTGGGATTTAAACTAGGATTTTGGTGCACGATCTGGTAATTAGAAGTTTTGCACCATCGCATCTCCTACTAGCCACCCAAGCCCTGAAGATGAAAATTTCTTCCAATAGCAGGACTCGAATAAGTGATTTACACCGTGCTACAAACAAGTGCACCAACGGGATCGGTCCGTAATCCTTCTTCTTCTTCCCATTCAAGGATTGGGCATGTTGACCTGTTCCAGTACCAAGTGTGGTGGGCGAGTGGTTAACGCTCTGGCCTCGCATTCGGGAGGACGTGGGTTCGAATCCCCGTCCGGGCATCCAGATTTGGGGTTTTCACGATTTCCTTCAACAACCCATGGCCGAATTCCTTCCCGCGCCTTACCCTATCCTTTCCCACCTCTAATGACCTCGACATCAACAAGGCGTAAAATAAAAATAAAAAAAACATGTTCTGGTTTCAGGCGTTATTCTCATTTCTTCCTTGGTCTACCAACACTTCTTCTACCTTTATGTCTGCATTGGTTTACTATTTTTGATAATAAGGCATCATCTATTCTATAAATGTGGTCTCTCCAGTTATTGCTGTGTTCCTCTATCTTGTCACTCATACTGTATATAATACTATGTATAATACTTATACACATTTGATGAATTATCTTACCATATATCGTGACATTTCCCAAAACTTTGCATCTCTGATAATACAACTTGTCTGCAAGTTGCTTGGGTAGTGTTAGGAGATGCTTATGGGAAGCTGACATTCTGTGTGTGAGTGAGCCGGTGTAGTGAGTACACGCATAACGCACGCATTTGTCACGCTGACAGTCGTAATCGCATGCATCCATCGCCTGGCGACCGTACAAACAAAAACACTTGCTGGTATTGCGGTCGGTCACAAGAAACAACTCGACCCAGAAGGAGACGGCAGCTGATGTCATGGCGGGAGCTGAAACATACCGGATTAAATGCCACCGCGTGACCGCCAGAGACTATACTACCATCGGAAAGTATTATTATTATTTTCGAGTAACAAACGTCAAATACACAACTAAAAATCGTTCAAATTTATCATTTAAACCCAGATCATTTTCGTTTGCAGGATGATGGGCACATAGGAAGTTGGGACATATGTTTCATGGCTAGGTCGTCACCATATTCACACTTGATGTTGGTAGCGTCGATATAACACCATTTCACCGAATCTGCCTTGGACTTGGCCATTCCTGTCCGCGTTTGATTCAAGGCCTCCACACGTTCCGATCCTCTGCGTGACCAGGTGGCAAGCGTTCAGCATCTGACAGTGGTCCCGAGATGTTAGAGACCTTGGTTTCCACAACTGCACTGTTGCCTTTCCAGGTGACCCAATTAGTTCCCACGATATTCTCAGGAAGCTTTTTTGCATTTGAGTTTCTGGGTTGGTGGTGGATGGCCGTGCAATTGACGAAAGCTTTCCAATTCTACTTTCGTCCTCTCCTTCTTAAGAGCCACATTTCGTCAGATACTGGGTGGGACATTACCTGACAGCTAATATAGCCTGTCAACTGAGGTAGGCTTTGGAAAGCTTGCCACTAGCCTGCAGGTGTGCCGCATCCACCTGTTTGGTATGAGATGATGAGTACCAAACAGGGCATGGTTTATTAAGGAAAGATGGAGTGGGCTAACATCATCATCTTCAGATTGAACATCAACGTTCTCAAGGTATGATTTCAGCCCTCTACAACTTTGCTTAATGGCATCATTGTGTCTGAAGTCAGTTTGCACTTCGATTATAGTATCAGCTACAAGGCCCTTAATTTAAAATTACTATTACCGAGCCTAGTCTTGAATCCGTGCTTGAATCCCGTCTCAAACCGAGGCTCGAATCGAGGCTCCAACTTTGGTAGGAAAACAGATGCGAGACTCATCCCCAGCCACAATCCCATACTCGAAATCGCGACAGGTAGTGAGCGAAGAAGTCAAATTATCCTTTATTGGACCGTACCTTTAGGAAGCAGAGACCGGTAGTGTCATGAGAGGTGGCATCAAACGAATTGTACGAGCCTCTATGATGAACTCAGCTGCTATGTATAACTCGAAGAGGGACTTCAGGCTGCTCTATATTGTAATGATAAAAAAAAACTTTTTAAGGACGACGGAAAGTACTTAACAGTAGAAAAATGTGGAGAATTTTCCCTGAAATTCCATGTTTACAGATTTAACAATATGATTGACATGTATGATCAAGGACGAGAATTTTTCCGAATACTCTCGCCACGGGTAAACCTGATTCCTGTCCAGACGCATTGGTCAGCAGATTGAGCACGACTGAGGTAGAGTTCCACAATTCCTTCCGTGACCTCTGTAATAGAATGAAGGTAATAGGGTTAGTACTATGATCAGGGCGTATCACCTCCGTAGTAGAAATCCCAAAGTGCGTAATTGGTGCTTGGCTAAGTATGCTTGGCACGCCTTTTCGTTCCAGAACGTCATTCTAAGGGATCGTTATCCCTGTTAGAATTTCTTATTTCGATGGACTACACTAGTAATGGTTTTAATATTATGTAATATCTCGATACGAAGATACTATTTCTTGTATTACTGTTGCTGGAGATACTTGATATCTCTTTAATAACACAACTGCACAAGGGATAAGAATAAAGAAGTTTTATTTTCACGTCATTACTAAATGAGAAGAAATTTCCTCCTACGTTTCCTTTTTTTTATTTTTTCCATGTCGAAAATTATAGTCACTTAAATGCAAGTCTCTGACCACGAGGATGAATTGTAGAGCTCTAGTCTTACATTAAAAAGGGCGTGAGTTTGATTCCAGATCGACCGATTCATATTTTGGTTCTACACAGTATGTGAAATCACTCCAGGTGAATTCCGGATTCTTTCCATCAAAAAGCCGTACGAAATATGCCTCACTTACCTTTTCCATGATCCTTTCAAAGCTGTGATGACATCCTCATTGACAGGCCTGAAGTTACTGAAAAGAAAAAATTAAAATGGAATTTGCTTAGGGCACTGGAATGGTTGTTACAGTGTAGCCACTTATAAAATAAACTTTTACCTATTATTTGCTATGTTACTCTGTGAAATGACTATCTTTGAAGAGATAACGTCCAACCATCATGCTAGATAACTGATGAATACTTTCTGAAAACCGAAGTTATTTCAGCCAACATCGGTTTAGAAGGGTTTCGGAGGTGCTGTGCCATTTAAGCTCGGAAACTTCTCAACTGTGTTACTTACAGTAAATTTATCGTACGCTGACGTATTGGCAAAACAACTTAGTATATTTTCTGATTCTTGATTTTAACCTAAAATCGCTTCTGAAATTAACTGAGGTGTTTTGATACGATTTAGGTGGTAACAAACTGTTATTTACCAGTCTCTCAACAGACTTGCTCCCTTTTATTACGAATCATAACATTTGTTAATGCACATCCTAACTAGTTTTTCTAGAATATACAAATCGATTGTTCTGGCCTCGCATTCGGGAGGACGCGGGTTCGAATCCCCGTCCGGGCATCCAGATTTGGGTTTTCCATGGTTTCCCCAAATCACTCCAGGTAAATGCTGGGATACATCCTTCAAAAAGGCCATGGCCTAATTCCTTCCCGTTCCTTGTCCCTAGTCCCATCCCGCTTCTAATGACCTTAGCCGTCGACGAGGCGTAAAGCAGTAAAAAGAAAAAATCGATTTGTTTTCAGTTGAATGTTATGCTATGCAATGTAGATAAATAAGAGAGATTAATTGTTAGTAGAGGAAACAGCTTAGGGGAAGAACGTTGTACCCAGAAAGATTCTAACTGAAAGCAGATAACTAAAGACGTAGGTTTCATTGGGTATGCTGAGATGAAGCTAGTTTCTCTAGGTAGGAAGAGGTTGAGGATTACATCAGGTAAGTGGAGAAACTGATGATGGAAAAGGCAATGAAATTTAACATACTTCACGACAAGGTGACGCAATGTCTTTGAGAGGGCAGCTAGCCAGAATGGTGACGGAACTCCGTACGGCTCGGCAGGCTTCCTTGTGTTTACTTAACCCCAATTAGAGGTCTCGCGTGTCTGGCGCCACAGTCAGTCATCGCCACCAAACACTGTGCCCCGCCGGGTGGCATACCACGCCAGGCGGACGCCAAAGCTGGGCCACCTTGAACGGAGTCCAGCTCAGATCCAAAGACCACCTGTATGTCATTCCTGTTTCTCTGTGTACGTGGAGTATGCTAATATGTACTCAATCATGGATCGAGCTTCTATCTTAGCACTTCCGACAAATAGTGATCTGGTGGCTCAGTGGTTAAGGTATCTGACTGGGGAACGAAAGGTCCACGGTTTGAATCCCTGTCTCGGCGGGAATTTTCATAGACACTTAACCGAACGTTCATCTCTGGCACAGATTGCTATGTAATATGAAGTGCGCCAGAACGCTTCCGTGGTTCGGATTCCACGTTAAACTGTAGATTCTCTGTACCTGGTATCACTAACTGGTTAGTTTAAGGCGGCTAAGACAGAAACGTAATTGCAAAGCCAATAGAAACCCTGTAACCAGGTCATTACGACCAAACAGAATTATTATTATTTACTTCCGATAAAAAAGTATTACCGAACATGACGGGAGAGCGGTAACCGTCTAGCCTGGAATTCGGGAGGACACAGGCTGGAATCCCTGTCCGGCCATCCAGATTTGGGTTTCCCATGTTTTCTCCAAATCACTCCAGGCTAATCCCGGGATACTTTCTTCAAAAGGCTATGGCCGAATTCCTTCCCGTTCCTTTTCCCCCAGTCGTTTCCCGTCTCTAATGACCTCGAAGCTGTCATGGGGTAGAGCCGTAATAAAAAATAAAAAAAACACATTGTCGTCATTACATTAATGCAATGGCCATAAGCTAAATAAATAAATAAATTAATTAAGTCAATTTACTTAAGAGCTAAATTCTTCGACTCTATTATATGGTACGATGGTATTTTGCACAAATTCAAGTCTAGAATTAGAGTCTCGTTATCAGTCAGATACAGATGAAGGGAGATTTATTTCTTTTTTCCGTGTTTTTTTTTTTATTTGGTATTGTTGAGTATGTGTTAAACGTAGTGTTTTGACAGTGGTTTACAACAGAGAAGCAGCGAGAAAATGTTAGTCTATCTTACAAGACAACATAATAATGATCATATAGCGGTGTCCGTGCCTATTGATGGTTTTCTTAGGTATTTCAGCGTTGCCATGTGTTTTCTAACCACGATTGCTAAATGGTGTGAATGGACGCATCCCCGGTGTATCGCTGAAATATAATATTCGCGGGTTTCCAGTAGATCGGTGGCTTGTTACGTTGAGAACATTGCAGCGAGCGCGTTAGCGAGCCGTATCCAGCACTGCCCGCGTGGCGGACTCAACATTAAGCCGCATCCAGCGCGGACTACGGAGCAAGGAGGAGGGGAGGAGCGCGTTACTGTATAGCTGAGTCGACACCCATGCGGTTTCGATTCTCCTAACGTATGCATGGAACCTAAATATGACGGCAGAAAACGCCGTCGAAAGATTGCCTTTCAACGTCATCACCCGGCATCGAACCCACGAAGATTATATTTCAGTGCTAAAGTGTTTTGTCTTCTCATGTTTACGAAACTTTATTCCTGTGGTACAAAGTGAAGAACATCCCAGCACTAGAGTGGGCGATTAGGTAAGGCTGTTCGAAAATTTCAATTCGGGGTGTAATCTGAGTCCACGGTGGAAGTATCTTCGTAAAGCCACTTTCCCACGGCGTGTTGTTTGGTAAGGCGCGCCGTGCCGCGCCGCACCAGAAGAGAAGGGCCGGGCCTCAAAGGAGCCGGCCGTGGTCACGCACGGTGCGCCTCTACCCATCGCCAGGCAGTAAAGATGAAAAGCGCGAGTAGCAAAAACGATACTAGGCAAGGTGTTGGGGAGGCGGCGAGAGCCAACCTACGGCGCGTGCTGATCCGTACACTTCGCGTAACGAGGTGCCACCTCCGTTACAACGCGCCGTGGGAATGCGGCTTAAGAACGAGTCCATAGAGACGTCTGGCTATCCAGATTTCGGTTTTCGATAGTTTCTCGAAATCACTCAAGGCGAATGCCGGGATGGTTCCTTCAAAAGTTCACGGCCAAATTTTTTGCTTTTCCTTGCCCCCTCTCCTCTCCCGATTCTAATGACCTTGACGTCGACGAGATGTATAGCGCGACTTGATGTGTCCTGTATTTTTTTAACCGTCAGTACGCGTGAGATGTGAACCCCCACGGCGCGTCCTCGTCGTGTGGAGACAGGTACATGGGCCGGGTGTCTCTGCCAGTGAGCTGTCGGTGGGCTCGTTCGTCAGCCCGCGGTGGTGCGGGAGTCTCTTTCGTCGGCCGGCAGCTGTCCCTCTGACTAATGGCCTCCACAGTGGAGACCCCACGCAATCTGACAGCCGCCACTGCTGTCCACGACGACCACGTACTGTCTGCGCTACCGTGGACCACACTGAAGCGGCTGTCTGCTGGAAGTACGAGGGCCCATCAGATACAGACTGATTCCATGATGATGTTACAACTTTCATGGATTATGGAGAAGGGAAATGTATCAATTTGAGGAAAGGGATCCTTGTCAGGAAACGACAGAGGTGAAAGTTATAAGCGAAAATCTATTCAGATTCCTCTTATCCTCGTGCAGCCCTCAAAACTAAGGGACCCGACTTCCGAACCCTAATCACGAAGTACGGAATTCCCGATGAATATTAAAAATAAAAAAAACCTCAGATAATTTCCCCTGTTGATAGGCTAGTAATATCCTAAGTCTCTGGTACAGTTACAATGAATTCCATTTACTTGTACAAGTTTCACAAGCTGTACATTTACAACATTTATTCAAAATCGCCTCTCCAAGCGACAATGTAGGAGTGGCGTCGTCAAAGTTATCGGTGCCACTTCAGGCTGCGAGAGAGCCTATTCAGTCTCTACAGGGTACACAAGACTTATCAGTTATCATCTCAACCTAATACACCTACTATAAGTGCTCGTCGAGATTGCCTACCCCACGATCTAAGTAACAATGTCAGAGTATCGGAAAGATTTTCGCTTATAACGTTCGATTCGGTCGTTTACGGACCTGGGTCCCTTACCTCAAATTGAAATATTTGCCCTTTTCCCATCATCCCTGACGGTTTGTAACATCATTACGGAGTCACCCTGTACATACGAAACTGTGGAGACGTCGAGAAGTTGTGTGTGCGTTGGCAGGCTGAATGCTACGCAGTCGTTTGTTTACTTACTATCACGAAGACTGAAAACAAAGTTCACGTGTCCTGCCAGCAGAAATTTTGCGCAAATTGCGTGTACAGCTCCAACATCTCAATTTGTATGAGTGGGATCAGCTTTTCTGTGAAGGTCGCACAGTAGTTTCTAAGCACACCCACCCCCGTCGTTTAACATAAACATAAACGTCACAAGCAACGTGATTCCCTTATTTGAAAAGAAAAACCATATGTAAAATTAATGCAGCAACGGGATTAAGTATAGATGGGTGTAGAAAATCATTAAAATCCGGGCAAATACGCTTAATATTCCATACTGAAATGACGTAATACAAATCTCGCATGTAGGTCAGACAGTATTAGTTTTGCAGAAAAATCAATTGTTGACCACACATTCAGATTAGGTAGTGGACTGCGTACCAATGATCTCCAACGCAGCGCCACATTGTCCTGTTATAGGTACATTATACAGAGTGTTACTTTTTTTTTTTTAAAGTTTCCCACTTTGGGTTAGTTCAGGAATTGGGAATTGGGAGGTGATTTGATACAGGGAAAATACTGTTGCAGCAGCATCCAAAGACCTGAAAAATGTAGTTTAAGTATGAAGGTAGGCAGTTTTCATTCAACAAAGACGAGAGACGTGGTTGTTTAGTGACGGAAACTTTAGCCGTATGAGCGACAAAGATACAGGAAGGGGAGTTAAAACCGTCACAATATCACCCCACATTTATTTGTTCCAAAGATTACACCTCTTCTCTAATTATAATGTTGCTACAGTAGTCTTGTTTCCTCAAAGTTTGCTGCTATGTATCTCTCCTTCTACGAGTATTTTTCAATCGCTTCCTTAAACGTGTAACTTCGACATTATGCCTCAAAAGGTTATACTGTCTTCCTTAATCTTACTTACAGTTAGGATTCTATTCACTAATAAAATACTTAAACCACTTTTTGGTTCATATAGTATCCAGCCCACATATCCGCAATAGCGTACGTACTCTTTGTATAGACTTCTCTTCTTGCTTCTTGTTCCTAAGGCTTGTGTATCAAATTAAGTACTTCCACTTTCATAGCCCTTATTAATCACCATTACCGAAACAGGAAATATTATCTTTCGCGCAGTATTCACGAAATAGTGATCTGGTGAATCAGTGGCTAAGGCGCTTTCTAAAACTTTGGCTGCAGTCCCAGGTTCAAACCCCGGTGGGAGCTTGAATAATTACGAGTTGTGTTTGATTATATGAACCATGCCAGGACGTTCTGTGATTCCGATTCCACATTGAAATGTAGGTCCCAGAGGAAAGGAACTGGGCGTCCTATCTCTGACACAAATCCTTCGGGAGGAACTAACCAACCCTCAGGATTAAGTTAGTATTTATTGTGGAAATACTATTTCTCGTAAATAATATTTTATGTAAAAAATAATGAGTAATAGCTTTCTTGCTAGCAGCGCAATTGGCAGCCAACAGAAATACTCTCAAGAGTTAGCGGTCGTAATACTTGAAATTCGAAATAATTTCCAGGTATGTTTTTCAGCCACTTCTATAATGTTACATCTATTTAAGTACGAGCATTACATCTACTGCTACTTTTTTCCTCAGCCAATATATGGCGCTCTATCTACATCTACATCTACAGTCTGCAATTCACAATTACTGTCGGTGGCAGAGAGTGCTAAGCACCAATCATAATTCAGTGCACTCCAATCCCGAACAGAACGAGGAAAGAAAGTATACATAAATGTACCAGTACGGCATCTTATTTCTCGAATCTTATCCCGCCTGTCATTGCGACCTAAATAGGTTGGCGACAAATTGTTTCTCTTCCAGACGGGATACTGGAGTAGAGAATAGGGGAAGAGAGAGAAAAACACACTGCCAAAGAAGGCCTCGTGGCAAAGAGATTCTTTGGACTCACAACAATCTGCCTTCTTAGCACCTGACTCCTGGCCCACCTGTTTTCTTTCTCCCTTTGTTGCATCCCTCCAAATCCGCCCCGACACCCTCACAAGTCAGGGCACAACAAAAAAAGCGAAACACCTTGCCTGCCTGCTGCGCAGATGTCACCTTCCTCCCTACTCACCTCTCGGAACAAAAGCCTGCCAGACACTGCTTGCTGTCTCTACTCCCTCCCTCTCCAGATCTCCTTCTTCCTCTTCTTCGTCCACCTTCCCGTCCTACGCCCACGCATGACGTAAATTATTTTTAATTCAGGCCCGCCGTCGCTTTTTGTTTTTCCCCGCGGCCGGAGGCGTGGCTCCTTTGTTTCCGCGATACCTCCTCCCCCCCCTCCTTCCTCCTGAACTACTGTAGCGACAGGCGGACAAAAGACTGACGGCGGCGCCGCGACGTCGCTGCCGGACGCTGACGTCGTGATTAGGCCAGCGCCGCCGGGCCGCACGACGCTCAGCGACGCCCGGCGTCCGCCGCGGCAGGTGGCTGCTCGGACGCTACACTGTTGTCACATTCACCACTCTAATAAAATGCGTTACGCCTGGAGACTGGACGTGACGTCTATAGCTCGGCAACCTTCGGAAATTACGGTGATGCCCGAAGCTGCTTGGCGAAACAGGAAATTTCAAGTATATAACCGAATTTGAAATTATTTGCACATATATCGTTAAAAATTTCAAATAAATAATAGAGAAAATTTAACTGCGATGGCACATATAAGGCAAATGTTTGATGTTAAAATAACGGCACAAAAGGCAAAGGTAAAAAAATTGTAGTGCGAGGCGAAAATTAAAAGAAAATTACTGTGTGATGGTCATTTAAATTTACTTGTTGCTGTAGAAATTCGTGTAATGAGAAGAGCATCCGATGATTACACTGAATTTTCTGTAGCAGCAACTACAACTACATCGCAGTATACCTAAAAGAAAGTTTACACAAAACGTAGGTAATCATGACATATCAGTCAAATAAGTAACAGTTATTCAGTTTTGATATTTTAAGTTATTTAGAAGCTTTGTTGATAACAGTTAAAATTCCCGTCATTTAAAATTAAATGTAATTACTTCAAAACATCCTATATTCTGAGAATCTAATCAGATAAAGTTTCCTCCTATCACGAAAAATATAAATAAAAATAAATAATCGTTATTTGTTTTTCGCTTAGATACTTTGCACCAGACTTGGGATTTTCTCGTTATATTCCAGGTAATTAAATTAAAAAAAAATAATAATAATAGTCCAGACTTGTGAGTAGAGGTACCGGATTGTGTACCAGAGGTTAGATACCAAATGACAATGATGATGGTGATTAATCCATCTGATGGGGACATTAAAAAATTTAGTCGCTTCCACGCGGAAAATCAAATTGTCATTGACCGCGGAAGTCTTCGCAATTATCAAACATCATCACCACCATATCATTTATTATTATTATTACTCTGCGATTCTCTAATAGTGTGTGGCGGAGGGTGCATTGCACCAATCGTAACATTTACAATTGCGGTAATTATATTACGACTCCCGAAAATGTTGAATTAACATGTTAGCAGTTCAGCTATTCTTAACGTACTCGATGGTTCGATGAAATATTGCGATATAATGTCCTGACATACTTGACCTTCTTCGACCGTGTTCCATCATGAACAAATCCACGCGTACCTCGGAACTCCAGTCTTCTAGACCTATAGGTAAAGATTACGGTTTCTGTAAGATGTAATAACGAACTTGATTTTGGAGTCTGTTTGGCTAAGTTTTGCAACTACGCTCTTTGGTAAATCCTAAGCTTTTTTGTGTCTTTGTTTTTTATCATAGTAAGAGTTTCACTAATGAGAAATTCAAGTGAGCTTAATTTTTGAAAAGTAAAAGCACATTTTCGGGTTAGTAGTGATAGATGGAATGGCTTTCGCGACCAAGCAAACATCATCTATACATTACCATCTATTTGTTTTGAAGACAGAGACTGATTTAACTCTGTGATACAAGTGTGACCCAGAATTGTATCATATTCCTACACCTAACTCAAACTTGTATTGTTCCGTAAAATTCCAGATTTCCGCAATCACTCAGTCATCAGTCCAAATATTCCCTTTAAACAGCAAGCTTTTATTATTTCATTTCTGATGTTATTGGCTCCATCTCTATATATAAAGATGAATGTATGTATGTTCGTTTATTTGTTCTTCATAAAAATCCACAGTTTTCATCCGATTTCGATGAAAATTTGCACACTTATCCTTTGAAACAAGGAGAAAAGTTGGTATATATGGTTGAAAAATTTTCTGTATAAGTAAAACATGTTGTCTATCAATTTAGAAAAATTTCTGAACTGTGATAGACAGACTCGTAGGATGTGTAGGTCTCTGTACTGCCTTTCCATATAACGGTATGGTAGCTCAGTGCTTAAAGCGCTTGCTTTCTGCTGTTTGGATCGTTGTCTCCGGTTCAAATCTCCGTGCAGGCAAAGATTTTTAAAAATTGTTTTTGATCGTAAGTGTCACGCCTGGACCGTTGGTTATTCGGATTGAATGTTAAACTGTAGATATTACAAATTCAGGGGTTCAATGCGAAGCAAATCGTAGGTAGTCTTGCAATGCCGTAGGTGTACACTTTTTTACGTTATAATGAGCCCTCGGGTGTTGTTCGCAGTCAATGTGTGTGTGTGTGTGTGTGTGAGATCTGCAGTAATATTACTATAAATGCGGAAGTAAGTTTCTCTCTTTTTGTTACGTTTTTGACGACTAAATGGCTGTATCGATATTGATGGAATTTTACAAGAAAATCTGTAGGAAGGGCACAGGACATTTTTTCCGGTATGATTAACAGTTGTAGTCAAGAAATTTTGAGAACTTATCGAATGGTGACAGAAATATGTTGAAAATTTATTCTCGTCGAGACACAGGTTCGACGGTAGAATGATATAGTGATAGCTTTCCTGTCATATTATGCCGACTCGGTGTTGTTTGGGACCAATCCTTCGTTACCAACAACTTTCTATATTCAGCGTTCTGGCCTCGTATTCGGGAGGACGGCGGTTCGAATCCCCGTCCAGGCATCCAGATTTGGGTTTTCCATGGTTTCCCAAATCACTCCAGGCAAATGCCGGGATGCTTCCTTCAAAAGGCCATGGCCGAATTCCTTCCCATTCCTTGACCTCCATCCTTTCCAGTCTCTAAAGACCTCGCTGTTAGAGAGACGTTAAGCAGATAAAAAAAAATCTATGTTCAGTTCTGGCAAAGAAATTATTAATCCACGCGTACGAAGTCACTGGTATCAGATAGTTTTATTCTATAATTCTTGATTATATTGTGAAACTTGTATGCTTATCTGTTTCAAAAATCTAATCTACTACGTCAGAATTTTGAACCTCGATTTAAGAATCACCTCCAAGTTATGAAATGTCATCTCTGAGAACGCTAAAAAGAAGAATGAGCTGCAAGGTCGAGGTGCATCGCAAGAAGTACCTTGTTCCTTGCCGCAGCCAATGTAGGAGGGGGGAAAAAAATTGAGACGTCTACTTTTTTTGCTTCCTTCCTGGTCGATGCAATCCACTTTACTCTGACGTCACTCGGCTGGCTTAACAAGAGGAGGCACACGCCGAGTCGTAAAAGGGAACGGCAGCGATGCATAACGCAGGTAACAACAGTGTTACTACGGGGCACAGAACGGAGACTTGGGGGGAATGTTGCGGGGTGGCGTCGTGATGCTCTGCAGGGGCACGGCGGGAGGTGAGGAGGCTCCCGTACGCTGCCGCATCCTTCCAGGACGCCTGTAATCCATTCCGGCAACTACTGGGCCTCCGCTGTTGAGGAAATTTCCTGCTCGCTTCCCCTTGCCGTGTCGGCGTATTCTCACACGCCGCTGGAGCACGCCGCCCCCGGGTCGTGGGACGCCCAGAGATAACGCTTTTCTTTACACCGGTATCTGCCCCAATAAATATCCCCGCACCCTGCCCTGCTCGCCGCGTACGCGCCTCTACCTTATAAACCGCGCCAGGAGACGCTCGCTATCTCTGGCTTCTTGCGTATGAAGTATCGAACGGCTGCGGCTGCCGCTGCTACTTTGCCATAAGCAATAAATATAAATTACAGACCTGCGGCACGTACGCTCACACGCATTATATATAAAATATAAATTTTTTTAACACGTGCGTGGCGGGGCGGTATAAGGTGCCGTGGCTCAGGGGCCAGTTCAGTTTTTTTGTCCTGTAGTGTACCTCCCCAGTTGCTGATAAGCCACATGGACCGCTCTTAACGGCCTCTGCTATCTGATAATAAATATTTCGTGGTTGATGGGGTGATTACCTTCGGTTCAACTGCCCTTTCTCTGCAGGGGCAATCTCGCTTTACTACTGTATTATCAACCTTCTTTACCAGTCAGTTTTTAACTTATTAAATTATTATACTAGCATTGTAAGAATATTTGCCTACAACATAAAAAGTCATCTCTAAATTGCCTTTATTTTTTTCTGTTCCAGGTATGAACTGGTCCTTTTTCACTGCAGATAAGGGTATGTGCATGGTACTATCTTTTATAATTTTCTTCGATATAAAACATATTGACCTCAGTTTACTATTAGTTTTCTTTATTTTCTATAGATTATAAACCAATTTTTTTGTAAAAATTTTGTTATTAACGCTAGAAATGAGTCAGAGCATATACCTGAACAAAATTATAATAGCTCATATTCGCTAAAGATTTTACATTACTCTGGAATAAATTGTTATTGACATCAGTTTTTTTTTTAACTGGCTAGGTTCCTAGAAGGAATTCCATTGGTATTGATTATTCAGTACACTTATTTCAGTTAAATCTGATAATTGTCTAAAAGGATAAAATTGCCTCCATTTATAGGGGAGGCTGTACCAGAGACGTTAGGCAATTGGGCTACAAAACTTGGATCAGATCATTGCTTGAAGATATGGTGTAGTTTGGCACCCACATCTGATACATGAGTTGGAAGGCACGTTAGGAAGAGCAACTACATTTGTTTGTGGAAATTACCGGAGGACCCACTCAGTATCTGACATGACAAAGAAGCTGGATTGGGAGTCATTAGAAGACATGAGGAGGGTGTAGAGAGTGTTGGAGTGTGCAAGGTATATATTGAATATATGACAGAAATGCTGAAGGTTTTTTTTAAAAAAAATTACAAATCAAAAACGTAGCTGGGGGAGTAATTTAACACTCGAAATATATAAAATAATAATGCAAAAATAGTAAGAAAGGGTAGTTAGATAACTGGAAAATTGTTACCAAAGCATGCACCACATATCAATTCATCATTAAATTAAATTAAATTACAGATTAGCATCAAGTTTATTGTCTGTTTATCTAGGGATTTTTTGGTTAAATTATCATTCTCATAATTTTAATTGGTATTTCATATCTAACTTAGTGATAGACGGTAGGAGAGAACAAATAAGTAATTAATGATATATGATTAATAAAAGTGTACGAAAAAATAAAAATAATAATCGTCCAGAAAGTATCGATATTATTGAGAGAAATAGCACTAACTGGCAACCAAGGAGCTGTATATTCTGCTGTTAGGGTGTTTGTACTTCCACAGTTGGTAACACTGCAGCACAGTGCCGGTGCACTGTAGTCCGCGGCCGTCCGTCAGCGGCCAGCAGCGGGGAGGCTGTGTGTTTACCTGAAAACCACTTATCCCTACTCATCGCCGAGGTGTTTGTGCACTATAAGAAGACGGGACGGCGGAGTTTACTCCTGGCTCGCACGTGGGAACAAGTGGGCATTTTGTGTGTGTGTGTGTGTGTGTGTGTGTGTGGCGCCAGGGCGTCGTGCCGCTGCCCCAGTCAACATAAACCGACGTTCGCTCGCTCACTCTCAGTTGGAGAGTTCAACGGATACACAGTCAGCCAATTTGCTCTCTCTGCAAACCACGAAGTTTCTGCTGTCAGTTTCAGAATTTTAAGTTTCTGTCCGACACAATTTGATTTCTTTTAAAGGGTAGGCCTCTAAATTACAGCCAGTATTCATAACAATGGCGGTTTTTGTGGTAATTTCATAAAAAAAGTCTTTTTTTTTCTTTTTAGGTTTAAGGTTATTTTCCTGCTGAAAATCTTCTATGGGTTTTGTCAAGATGAACACTCCTTTATTTTTAAACAATTAACATACAGTTTATGTATTAGCTGCCTATGTGACTTAGTGCGCTTAGGTATTGTACTGTGGATAACGCAAGTACTGCGGGAAAACAAAGTCCTGGTCACCGCAAACCGGTTCATCATGATTGCAGTTTTTCGCTGTCACCAATTCGAATGCCGACAGGGTCCTTAATCTCACCTCATAAACTTTATTTATTATTTATACCCTGTTACATAATTTACCAGTACCTAGTATTTATTCTGGTCCTAAATTTATTACAAGATAAACAGATGATTACATTGTGGTTTGACAGTATCAGTTGGATTTTATTCAGGACGTAGGACTAATTAATGTTATTAAAATTTATCTAATTGCACGAACGTTAGTTGGTTACCTGAATTAAGTATGGGAATGAATATTTTTGATGGGTGTTAGTTTTTTAGGTTAACAATTAGCTGCTATCAAATAGCTAACTAATGTTTAGAAATGGGAATGTATCTGTATACACATATGAACTCCTATAAATGCATACATACAAACACCTATGTATTTATGAAATTTTATAGTTATTCTATCTTTGAATACGGAAAAACATACACAAGTATGTTAAATTAGATTATTATATTTATATATATATACATATATATATATATATATATATATACATGTGTTCCTATCTACAAAAATATAGCCATCACTGCTATGCAAATACTGGTACATATGATTAAACATAGACACATTCACATATATACGCATGATCAAGGAAAAAAGCTACATATTGCACACACAAAAATACACTTACCGTACACATATCGTAGTTATACTCTTCGCAGACAGATGGCAACATAACTTTCCTCCTCGGGAGGCATAAGTGTCAGAACAAGCCGTCCAAATCCCAACACGTCACATCCGGAAATAAAGCCGATCTTCCAATAGCGGTATAAATGCAAGAAAGGAGACGAAGATGCAGTTTATGAAATGTTGGACGGAGTCGCCTGGATTCATTGTCGTGGTCTTATAATGTGATATTATTAAAAAAAAAAAAAAAAAAAAAAAAAAAAAAAAAAAAAAAAAAAAAAAAAAAATTCGCATTGACGTCTCGGACAGTTACCACATCATTATATTTTTTATTTTGAAAGTTCTCAACATTTCTGATGCTTACATGCACCAATTTACTAGTGAGCTTCAAATCTATTTTTTTCCCATGATTTACAGTAAAGTGTTAACAGTGCTTTTGTTTCTTACTCTTTACGCCGGTGTCATTAGGGCCAGAAAACGACGAAGGGGAGGGGAGGTAGATTAACAAAGATAGGAAGGGAATTTGGTTAAAATGGTTAATAATGTTTCTTAATGCACGAATCTTACACTTCTGTGTGCCATTCACACGCCGTAAGAAAATTCAAGATGAATGGACTTGACAAAAAGACCTTCCCCACTCTCAAGACCAGAAATCGATAATGCATATTTTCAAAATCACTACACGTCTGTTTCGCTACAATACACTCAACCATGTTACTGATAATAGCATTATGCAGTATTAGAAACATGCAAAAGATTAACTAGTAACTCTATGTTCCTAATCTTAGAATGACTGCCATCGTGTCTATAATACACCCTTTCATTGAAAACCGTTGCTGTCAGAAGGAATGGTATTAATTTTTCCGCTTAACAAGTTGTTGTTTCAGTTGAGTGCATGACACAGAAAGTTTATATCACGGTGCGAAAGTAGGAAGTTCTGAAAAACTGCCAGAGTACTTATGATGTGACCGAAATCTTCATTAATATCGTGCGTATTTATGCAGTTACCTTTACTGAACTTTGCAAAAATTTTCGCTAGTTAGAGTTTTATTTTTTTGAATGTAATGTACCTTTCCCCCAACTTCTCGCACCCCAAAACTGATGCGCGTTTCTGGTTTTCCGTTCACTTTCATATTTATCATCTCTGTCACCCACACTTATAGTAGGTAGGGTCAGAAATTTCCCGAAATTGGTTAATAAAAATTTATTGAAAGTGTGTATAGCATTTTAACCTTGACAACAAATCTTCCAGGGTTTGCAGCCGGATTTTATTATAAAGCGACAAGCTTTCGACTACTAGCTCAATAGCCATCTTCAGGTCGATTATGTATCGGCGATCTTGCCTTGATGGATACCAGGCGTTTACTGGTGTCGCTTAGCAACTTCATGACGCTCGCAGTCCCGCTTCACTGTGATTGGTCGAGAGGCAAGATCGTCGATACATAATCGACCTGAAGATGGCTTCTGAGCTAGTAGCCGAAAGCTTGTCGCTTTATAATAAAATCCGGCTGCAAGCCCTAGAAGATTTGTTGTCATTTATTCGCCGGGAAAGCCTGCATTCGCATTTTTACCTTGTTTTCCTTCAATGTACTCTCCTCCTGCTTCTACACTTATTCCACCGTTCATATAATAGTTGGAAACACCCCTGAAATCCGTTTCTCGTAAGTTCTTTCAGCTGCTTCGTCGCGTTTTCAGTCACTTCTGACGAATCACAAACCGTCGTCCCCTTAATGTCATTTGCAGCCGTGAAAACAGGTAAAAATCCGGTGGTGCAAGATCGGAAGAATACGGATGGTCTTCCAGACTGGTAACATGGTTTTTAGCAAGGTATTGTTTCACCTTTACGGATCGATGTAAGTGGATATTGTCAGCAACAAAAAACCAATCACTTGTTCAGGTCGTTTTCGTCGAACTGCATCTCGTAACCGTTTTAAGATCTCTGTACAATTCTTTGTTGGCTGTTTTCCATTCAAGAATAAGTGCATAATGGATCAACCACCGCTAGTCAAAAAACACCTCCAACCATTACTTTATCCCGGCTTCTGTGGAAGCGAAATTTTTGTTTTGCTGGTGATGTTTGTGACTTCTATTCAGCAGACTGCTGTTTCGATTGAGGATCGTAAAGAAATCACCACGTTATCACCTGTTACAATTTTGCCCAGGAAGCTATTTCAATCAAGTCCTTGCACAAGGTCACTCTCATTTCTTTTTGCTCATGGGATAACATTTTCAGAAACATGTGCAAGCAAACACGACGCGTGCTGTAAACCCTCCCATGTGAAATACCAACTTCGGAGGCAATAATGTCGATGGTTGTTCGCCTGTCCGCACACACAGATTGTCGAACGCGCTCAACATTCTTATCTGTAGTGGAAGTTGAAGGATGCACAGTTCGAATGTCATTTTCACTTGTTGTGCAACCGTCGCGAAAAAGCTTTTGCCACACGTTAACTTCCGTTTTCTTCATCGAATAGTTTCGGTATGGTTTCTTCAGCATCTCAAGTGTCTCCGTGGGTGATTTCTCGAGCAACACACAGAATTCAATATTACCACGCTGATCTAAAGACGACATTTCACAATCCGACGAAAGAAAGAAATTATGTTTAAACTATCATGCACCGCACGCATGAAACCAACTACACTGCACGGCAGCACCTTCCTCAGTAGTGTTGCCAACCTTCCAATAAAAAAAATTCACTATCGACAAATAACTGCCTGACTATACACGACAATTCCTGGAACTTTTTGACCCTATCTCGTATAACATTTAAATTACTAGATTTACTGAATTTGCAGAAGTATGAAATAAATTGTATAGACACTCCTCTTATATTTATTGTTACTGAAAGCAGGACTTAAATTTTATTACTCTGCAGTTTTTTTTTAATGTTAGTTACACGAACTTTCAAGCAGATCTTTATTTAGTCCTTATTGACTACAGTTCATGTTTCTGCATTCGTGACAACTTTTGGGAAAGTTAGAACTATATTAAGAAAACTTCCAGAGAAATAGGAGATTTTTACTAGTTTCCTGGCGGTTATGATACCGATTTTTCAAAATGGCTTTATGCCTTGTAGACGCCGAGGTGCAAAAAAACAAATATTGTAAGCGAATCATGATAAAGTTTTCACATTTCCGTACCTTCGAAGGTCTATGTCGTTCCCCTCGAAGATTTCAGGAAAATGATTTCATTATTTAAGAGTACCTTTGCATCGAGAAAATATTACTAACGCAGCTATGGTTATTGCCGAGAGCTAAAATAATTTCATTCTCCTGTTATGAAGTACGCCGCTCACTACCGCGTCCAACTCAACTCCGCAAAACTCGAAACTTCGCCGCCGCTGTAATCGGAATAATTCCCGCAGCTGTTTTCTTCTGCGGCAGTTTTCAGCCCTGCCCCTCCTCGCAGGGCGGTAAACTTTTCGGCAATTTCGTTCGCACCGTCACGGGAGACGTCAAGCGTATTTTCCCGCCGTAAATCTTCGCCACCTCTTTTCGCCGCTCATTTACACCTCCGGGCAGCGGCAGCCTTGTTATTTCCATCTCGCGTTTTACTCCGCTTTGCCGCGTCCCGGTTTTCTCCACTCGTAAAACCGGGCTTATCCGTACCGTCTGTGACAGGAAAGTTGCTTTTAAATGGCCTAACACAGAATCTTGAGAACGGAAATGGTTTTCGGTACTTTCATATCAACACTAGACCGTTTTCGAATTTACTTTTTTTCTGATTTATTTCAAGCGAAATGTTTCTATGGTTTAATTTGAACAGGGACTGTTAAAAAATGTTTTATTAATGTTTCCTCCAAGAAGCCTTTCTACCTTTTTCTGTGTGTCATCCTCAGTGTCTGTAAACGTACTTAGTGTTATTTTTATGTCTCTATAAATGTTAAACAGATATGAAAATGACATCATGTACATTTAAAGTCACTAACGATATATACGCGTCTGATGAAAATGTTGATAAAACAGTTGTTAGTAGTCGGTGTTTAATAAAAAAACATTTGTGCAATAACTGTCGGACATGGCCAATTAAAAAAGTTGTTATAAAATATTTTAAGTTGCTAATAATTTTAAATTTTAGTAATTGGTGAAATTAGCAGAAGTTAGTTTCGACTGCAAGGAGAACATCATTCTTTAGTGTTATCAACCCTAACAAGATTCTCTACACAAGTTAAAAAAGTTAACAAGTACTAACCCTTAAAGACGGCGTGCTTAAGCAGTGGCTAGTTGCAAGGATTTTGGTTGGGAGCTCCGTATCATCGTAAGAACGAAATAAATGCAACAATTTAGCGCCATTCTTTACTAATTTTGATTTTTTGTTTACTAGCGAAACATTGTTTCTAGACAAAAAATCTCATTCAAATAAAAGATAATTAGAAGCGCAAAATAATGTAAGAATACAAATTTTCTCTATCTGTACCCTCTTCCTGTATTGTTTTTATCCGTTTTTAGACGTATGTATTTCGAGTAGGAATCGCGGCTGTTTGAAGTATTAAAACTGTGAGATTACGTATAAAGGGGGCCGTAAACTGAGTGACAGGTAGACCGGTAGCAGGATCAGAACCCACGAAAATCACATCTTACGTAAAAAATAGCAAACATTGCTACCGATGACTTTCATAGTGCAAAAAATTGCTTTTGTCGTATGTCACAAGTCTCTTGAATATTTCCTATGCTTAAGAAGGCAGTTTTTCTCGGCGTTGAGAATATAAAAATTATTCTCGGGTGACTAGCCGAGTTAAATGAATGTTGTAATTACACTTACAATTACACAATATTTCGGCGATCTGACGTACGCTGGGCTGGCTCAACAACAGCGCACCTTCTCGACCGCACTTCACCCGAAAATGGCGACAGTGAATCAGATCAGTGTTTTCTTGGTTGTCTGGGTTGAACCGCGTCAATTTATGAAAACCTGCAGCGATTCTAGCCTCAAAAGTCCTCTGAAGAAGGCCACAAAATGATGACCGAAACGTTAGGTTTTCATAAATTCAAACCGGGCAACCAAGACAGCATGGAAAACGACGGCGGAATCTGCGCACCCAGTGAATCAGATCGCCGAAATATTGTCTAATTTTAAGTGTAATTACAACATCCCTTTTACTCGGCTAGTCACCAGAGAACAATTTTTATATACTTCCTCTGCTATTGTCAGCAAAGTGATGGATATCTCCTTTTCTGTTGACCCAGGCTTGATGGTTGCTCTAGAGGCAGTTTTTCCTCCATTGTAGCCATCTGGGAAAATTTAACTCAGGCTGTTACCTCTGGCCTTGCCCATTGGTGGAAATTTATTTAGGTGTTACTAGTTTCTGTGGATGATTACGTTGACGGTATGCTCACTGTGATGTTTGGAATAAAAATGAAGGAAGCAAAGAGACTGCCTTCTCAGTGCACATTGCGGAAAAAGTTTGGGATTCAAATCTTGACTTTGGTGTACAGTTTGGTGATGAGACATTGTGCATCACCTCCACTTCTTTCCTTCCGATGAAGTACTGGTTACTAAAATTTCTCGTACTACCAGAACTCGAAATCGCTAACCCCGTGTCAGAACGCGATAAACTGAGGGCAATGTTGTGAGATTCTGAGCAATATAACCTTTATATAATAAATAGATAAGAAACCTACTGAAACTTAAACAAAAATGAGGTGTTAATCGCTTGTTTGTCTGAACATATTCTACGCATTATGTTTCCTCAACTATTTGCTTAGCTCGATTTTTTATCAAAAGGTTTTTCTTCTAGTATATCTGATGATACTATAGAAACATATCCTCCATGAAGTTCGCCATCCGTTCGTCTTGTTAGTTCAATATTTTTGTTCCATCTTTTCCATACTTTCTGTCTCGGTAATACACAGTAAAGTCCACTACAACTGAACCAAGTGATGTGCAGCGAGGAGAGAACATATGTCATGTGCAAAGAGAACTCAGTTTTCTTTGGGATGGTGTAGTAAGCAAATAAGATCATGTATGCAAACTAAAACAACAGGTGTAATGATTGATACTTCAAGAACTCTGTAATATTGAGTTATAGCAAATTGTGCAAGTAATTTCACCCTTTGCTATGCAGACTATATGTTCAATGAGCTAACTACCTTGCGCCGTTTTCATCAATTTATTTCCCTTCCTCAGCTTTATGAGGTTAATCATCCTATCCCTCAGCTTTACTCGATTTTTAATCCGTCATTTACAGATTGCGTCATATTTCCATTCAAATAATAGCACCAATAAAACCTGAGGTATAAAGTGAGAAGAATACTATTAATGTCATTTGAAAGATTACATTTTGTGACTCAGTTTAATGACCGAAGTCATATTCATAAATTGAAAAAACTGCTTGTACTGAGTCCTAAATAACACCGTCAGAGGCAGCAACACAAAGACGTATAACGTGCAGTAAGTAGAGGAATAAAGACAGCGAATGCTGACCCCATTTGCACTGAAAACCCGGCAGTCTCTCTTTTTCTGGGGGGGGGGGGGGGGGTAGTGAATGCTCTTAATAAGATCATCTATAAAAATTGAAGAAACTCTTGGTCCTAGCACTAGCCTTATGGAACGCCGTAACATTCAGTAACCGAATACTCTTTTTTTTCTTCCGTAGTCAATCCTTGGATTGATCTGCGGCGTTCTTGCATTTAGCTCTATTCTATGCCCTCCTCAACATATCTCCAGAAGCCTACATCTTCCATTATCTGCTGTATATATCTTAATCGTGGCCTTTCTCGGTATCTCTTTCCTTCTACCTTTTCAATTAGTATTTTTTTCACTAAGCTCTCAAGTCTGTAGATACTTCCAATTATTATTGTCCTCCGCCTTTTTATACTCTTACATAGAGTTTTATAATCTTCTGCGCTCTCTGAAAAATTCCTTCATTGGTAATCTTGTCCCTCCAACTAATCCTTAAAATCCTTTTGTAGCAGTATTGCCCAATTGAAGGTAATACATTTTTCTGTTGTTTCCCAACTGTCTAGATTTCACACATGCAGGGTGATTCCGTCTTGATGTTACAAACGGACGGAAAAGGGTAAATGTATCAATTTGGCGTAAGAGAAACGATCAGCGCTAAAGTTACACGTGAATAGATACTCACGTTCTGGCTTAGCCTTGCACACCACTCAAACTAAGGGCTCCAACTTCCTAACCCTGATCATGACATACATAATTCCCGCTGATTATCCATAATACCCTCAGATAATTTCTCCTGTTATTGGACTAGTAATGGCGCACGTAACTTGATGTCCTAAGTCTGCGGTACATTAATAATGAATTCCATCTACCTGCACAAGATGATACATTTGCAACAGTTGTTCAATATGGCATACCCCCTCATCAATGTAAGCATAGCATCGTTGCATTAAGTTCTGTCTTACCCTTTCTAATATCCCAGAAGTTGAGATCAGGGGAATGAGGTAGCCACGTAACAGGACCACCTCTACCTATCCAATTTTCAGGAAAGTCTGATATAAGGGTTCACGAACCCTCAATCCAAAGTTAGGTGGGGCTCCATCACGTTCAAACGACATCCGCTGACGAATAACAAGTGGAATACATTCCAGGAACAACAGTACCGGTACATGTATTCCAGGGTAGGAGGTATCAGAACGATTTCCGCTTATAACTTTCGACTCAATCTTTTCCGAACCAAAGTCAGGGGCGTAGCTACTATGCGGCTAGGCGGTCCCCTACGCTCAGGGGGCCCCCAAGCATACCTCTGGGGGCCTCCAAGCGCAGTTCAGAGGCCCACGAGCCTTCATGGCAAACTGGCGACATTTTTTTTTTTAGCTCTACAGTCGTCTAAGGGGCCCCCTGAGACACAGGAAGCCCCTCACTAAGGGCCCTCTCACTGCTCAGAGGGCCCCCAACCACTGCTCAGGGGGGCCCTAAGCACAACTCAAGGGCCCCATCCTCAGCTTATGGGGCCCTTACCAGCAACACAAAGCAAAAAAAACGTCACCCATCTGGCCTGACGGCCCAAAATAAATTTTTTGCATGGGGGCCCTTGTTGACCTAGCTACGCCACTGACTAAAGTGCCTTACTCAAATCGATAAATTTACTCTTCTCCATCATTCCTGAAAGTTTGTATCAACAACACGGAATTACCTTGTATATAGTGCAATACTCCAAACATAAGCCTTTAATAATCTCCTCCTTGTAATCCAGCGTTTGCTATGCATGTCAGTAATTTGAGGTAGGCAGTGCACCTTGTGGTATCTAGTGCAGTGTTGGCCACCCTGCTTGTTCTAAACGGCCGTCTCCCCGAAATAGCGGCCTCCAATTACTCGGCGCGGCGCCTGGGCGGCAGGTATTTAGGCAGCCAGGTGCGGCGGCTCACACAGGTATTTTTACCTTACTAATTGGCCGAGGTGCTTGTCAGCGCGGCTAATGAAGTGAACCTGCTGAGCTAATTGCCGCGGACATTGGCCGCGACACAGTCCCAAAAAAAACGACGCGGCGTCAAGGTGGGCGCCGAGCCACCTGGCGCGTCGTCAATCCGCGTCGCGACAGGTGCTCGGCGCGACCCTGGCGGCCGCGGCGCCAACTAAACGGAAGACAAACGACCGGCGCCCGCGAGACGAATAGCCCGCGGTACAGAACACGGCGACACCTCGTCATGCGGTGCTGCCGACATCTAGGCGTCGTACCACCATCTGTCATCCCATTACCGAGGCGAGAGTAGAAACGATCACTTGAAAAATCACCCCAGCGCTCAACTTGTAGACTTATGACGCATCTGAAAAGAGAGACAGGCCTTAATTTTATTTGGCCAGCGAAACAACTTAACCACTAAAGATGCCAACCAGTGAAGGGTGTTAGAGCTTACGCTTCCAAATCTTCCTAAAAACTATACCCTCTTGCCAGTTGACTAAAAAATGAATTCGAAACTTTTTGCGGTGAAGAACTATCGAAGATAACTGCTCCTCTAGAACAGAATCCTCCATAAAAATTTTAAAGATAATTACCGAGCGAGGTGGGTGAACTGTAACGTTCTTGCCTCTCGTTCGGGAGGACGCGGGTTCGAATCCCCGTCCGGGCATCCAGATTTGGGTTTTCCATGGTTTCCCCAAATCACTCCAGTTGAATTCCGGGATGCTTCCATCAAAAATACCATGGCCGAATTCCTTCCCGTTCCTTGTCCCCAGTACCCTCCCGCCTCTAATGACCTTAGCCGTCGACGAGGCGTAAAGCAACAATAAAAAAAGAGAATTTTCATTACACGAAATAATGATCCTTTGTTCGGGTTTACCCCACTTGGCCTAAATAAACAATATTGTAATTTTGAGTGTTAAAAATCCATCAAAATTTTTTACTCTTGTGATAAATTTACTTAAGACAGTATAGTATCAGAAACGAATAACAGTAAATTATCTTCTTATTTCGTTTATTTTCAGAACATTATTATCAGCAAAAATTACAATTTCATCTAATACTTAGTTATATATTTCGTGACAACCTACATTTCGTGTAAACATTCTGTGACTAATTCATAAACTTCCGGTTTCTCATCTCTTGTCAAAACATTTTTTTTAGAATATTGGGTGACCCAAAAAATAATTATAATAAATCAATTTAGATTTAAAGCATAAGTTCACAACATTGATTCCCCTATTGAAAAATAAGAGACGTCAACCGAAGTAGTCAGTAATGCAACCCATAGTGCTCCAACATTTTTGCCTTTTTGGGTCGTAACCCACTTTTTCAAACAGTGATTCGAGGCCACCTCACTTACATGGAATGTTAAGTATCATACAGAGTGATTCAGGAGGTATGGTAATTGTTGGAGGAGGTGGAAGTATGGACAGTTTGAATAATGTCTGAAAATCCCATCATCAACTTCAAAACACAATTGAAACACTCTATTGATTCTTGAAGTCTACACGTGTAGTCCAGATGTGCGCGCATCTCAGTAAATAAAAGTGACTGTGGTTGTTACGGTACAAGGCTAAACAACAGTCTACGTTTAGTAAAATATGAGTGTTTTTGCATGAATAAAGTACTTAAATAAGTTATTGGTGTGATTTTGATCATTTTGTGAACTTTGTTTATGCATAACTTTCCAGCAGTTGTATTTCCAAAACGAAATCGGACATATGAACTGTATAGTTCGTACTACCGCTGCCTTCAATATTTACCATTCCTCCTGAATCACCCTGTATACAGGGTGTTACAAAAAGTTACGGCCAAACTTTCAGGAAACATTCCTCACACACAAACAAAGAAAATATGTTATGTGGACATGTGTCCGGAAACGCTTACTTTCCATGATAGAGCTCATTTTAGTTTCGTTAGTATGTTAGTACGCTCTCCTGACCTCAACCCTCTTGACTTCCATTTATGGAGGCATTTGTCTACGCAACCCCGGTAACAAATGTAGAGACTCTTCGTGCTCGTATTGTGGACGGCTGTGATACAATACGCCATTCTCCAGGGCTGCATCAGCGCATCAGGGATTCCATGCGACGGAGGGTGGATGCATGTATCCTCGCTAACGGAGGACATTTTGAACATTTCCTGTAACAAAGTGTTTGAAGTCACGCTGGTACGTTCTGTTGCTGTGTGTTTCCATTCCATGTTTAATGTGATTTGAAGAGAAGTAATAAAATGAGCTCTAACATGGAAAGTAAGCGTTTCCGGACACATGTCCACATAACATATTTTCTTTGTTTGTGTGTGAGGAATGTTTCCTGAAAGTTTGCCCGTACCTTTTTGTAACACCCTGTATATAAAAACAAGTACAGATTTTTTTTAAATGCTTTATTAAACGTTATCAACGATATTGAATTATTGTTCGCAGTTTTATTAACGAATAGATGTTATAAAACATAATATTATTAATTAGTATGTTGATCTTGGTGTAAAGGGACTAATGATTCGGAATTTGGAGCCTTAGGGAGCGTCCGTAAACTACGTGGCTAGGTTTAGTGGAAGAGAGGTTGGCTGAAAAGCACTGGGCTAAGCGGGGGGGGGGAGGAAGAGGGGGAGTTCCGAACCAGACCACGTAGATTTCATTTATATTGTTTCTCACAGTAAAAATGAGGTACAGAACGCACAACAGCATGTGAATATTTATTTCCTTCATTTAATTACCTCCGTATGTAATATACGATAGTCGGACAGGCGAAAACAGTACATAATGTCTTCTGGAATCAATAAAGGAAAAAGCTACGTGCTTACGTGGGAAGGGTGGGGGGTAGAGGCAAATGCCACGTCGGGTTACGTGGGGGTGGTTTTCCACAGAAGGCGCCAAAATGGAGCTACGTGGTTTATTGACTCTCCCTTATTTGTAATTTATTTAGCTTATGGAAATAACAATACTGTTAGAATAAAAACAAAGTGTCATTCTAATACAATCAACAATACACCTGAAATGAAAATTTAAATTTAGATTTTCCAACCACTTTGTGGCCCCCTTTTTTCTAAAAAATAAAAAAAATGGCATTGATGGGTTCTTTAACAAACTCTTCCAGTGAGCCTGGGTACGCCGCCTTACTACATTCAGTGGCAATATGGTGGGTTGTCTGTTGTGGTGCTCCACAGTCACATCAGGGTGAGGTTCTCATGCCCCACTCACACAGCAGTGT
The DNA here is from genome assembly GCA_031002005.1 of Vandiemenella viatica. Classification (NCBI taxonomy): domain Eukaryota; kingdom Metazoa; phylum Arthropoda; class Insecta; order Orthoptera; family Morabidae; genus Vandiemenella; species Vandiemenella viatica. The sequence goes on from CM061918.1 coordinate 70,568,128, forward strand.
GCCACACCGCCTATGGTTTGTTCGTATCCTGTTACCATGTTTTACGTGGCAGATGAATTCCTGCTGGAGGATGCTGAGCAGTAAATAGTGACTGCCACTCCTTGGATACATTCTTCCATTCCTGCCGCCATTATGCTGTAGTCCTAAACCCCCTGTCTAACAGCTCTTTTGCTTTTAGTACAGATGGAGAAGGTGATTTCAGACGCCAAAATCTATGAAGCTTGTCCTCATGGGTGGTAAGATCAGTGTTCACTCATATTTTTGTCAACACACGGATCAGATTATTAAATATTCTTAGTCTTGGCGGTTCTATATGGCTCAGGATAAGCAATCAGCGATCTTAAATCACCGCGTTCCACTGCTGACAATCTATTTATTTTTTCATTCCTTTATTTTTATTATTATTATTATTATCGTTATTTGCTAGTAAAATTACTGACTACACTAAATTATACTTCTGCTACATACGTATAATGATGGGAATGCAATCAAAAACTTCTTTCAGCCAGCCCATCTACCCGGATATAATACTGGAAAGTAGGGGGGCGGTTGATCTATAACTTCCCCTGAATTTGCCTTGGACAAGAAAGGCGTCGTGTGACCTCTTCAACGTCCAACAGTGGCTGATAATACTGATTTAAAAGATATTCCTTCGTTTCTTTACGGTTTGTTAGCAACAGTAAACATTCTAAATCATTACACAGTGTAAGATACGACTCAAAGAAAAACAGGTAGCCTTAATTCTTGTCTTGCTGCAACACAAATATGTTTAGACAGAAGGACGGGCAACGAACTGTGCTACAGCAGCATGACCAATCTGGCCTTGTATTATTACTGATGATGATTAATGACTACTGCCAATCCAATACATTTATAATTATTACTGGGTGACCCATACAAAAATTTTGCGAATAGTAAGGTTGGTTATTTGTAATAGGATGATAGAAGAAACATCTCATTTGTTTCATTTGTCTATTTGTTTAGCGTAATAGGTACGTAACAAAAGTCGACTCCGGTGAAACAGTGTATTAACATCTCTGTGGTATGAAATGCTACTACCTAGCAGCTCGGCACTTAATTGCCTGATACGCGCGACTTTCACATTTATTACTTTTGTCCTTCAAGGGTCAAATTCCGAAAATTTTCGTTTTTAATTTATAATGTTGCCTGAGTGGACACATTTATCGATTTCCGTTAGGTATCAAGATTGATAAATGACTCGTGGCAGAAAAAAAGTTATGGAAATAATGATACTTTTGCCACATAAGGGTCGGTTTCCGAAAAATTTGTTTCTTGCAGTATAATGTGACTAAAGTGGAGACCTTATTCATTAAAGTGATACCTCACTTATCTATATCGGTTAGATGTCAAGGAAGATACACGGCTCGTGACACAGAAACGCATTGTAGAAATGTTGATACTTTCGCATTTTAAGGGTCTAATTCCGAAAAAATGTTTTTTTAATATATCTTCTCACCAATGCGGATGTCTTAATCTTTAAAATGATACTTCATTTATCGATTTCGGTTAGGCATCCAGGGATATAAATCGCTCGTAGCACAAAAAAATCGCATTTTAGAAATATTGACATTTTTACACTTTAATGGTCGAATTTGGAAAAATTATTTCCTTAAAATATGATGTGACAAAAGTGGTTACCTTAATCTTCATAATTATGTCTTATTTATCGATTTCGGTTTTGGTATGAATGGAGATAATAGCTTGTGACAAAAAACACCTTTTAGAAATAATATATATGATGATTGGCATTTCTTTCTTCGGCTCTGTTTCACCTTCCCTTATTGCCTGTTTATCTTCTATTCCCTCATTCCGAGCCGTCCAATTTCGTACCAGTAACTCCAACTAGAGCTCGGCTGGTGCAATATTTACATTTCACCTTTACGACGAAATCGGTTCTCGCTAGACGCGGTTTTTTCTTTCTTTCTTTACCTCCTTTCCAGACGGCCGGGAGAGAATTGAGGGCCCGACGTCACGTAGAAATTGTAAACGCATCGCTCCCGGCGACAAGTCGCGCTCGCCAAATCCCATTTTCCGCTTTATAAAGCGCGCCCGACGCCCAACATACGTCAATATTGAATAGCGCGCGAGTTCCAATAACTGCGACGCGCCTCTTAAGAGGAAACCTGAACGCAGGTGTAATTTAGAGTCCCGTTACGACCGACTGCGAGGCGGGAAATGAATTGCTCCTCTGTATCGGCAATATGCGAACTCAAGCGATTTCCTTGCTAGGTAATCGTTTGCTACCCTGCTTGGTGGGTGGTTGGTAACGATTCGGCAGTTCCCGGGTTCGATCGCCGGACCGACCATTCAGTAAGATTTGTCTTTAACGTTTTTTCCACAAATCCCTTCAGGTGGAAACCAAAATGGTTCTGTTTACTCGCCTCCGCGTGTGATTCTGACCTTTGAAGCAGAGTTTTCTTTCTCGTCACAATGAGAGGTTTGTAGCTTACGTTTGACTTTTATTTATTGTTTTAAGGACAGATGTCGTCCTAGTCAGCGACCTGTCAGTTATTTTAAGGGGGTAGATACAGCTAACACATACAAATATTTGTAGAAATTGAAATTTTATTTTCTCCAAATCTATTTGAGAGGTCAAATTTCGTAGCCCCATTGAACTATGATAGTTATATATAAAAATTGATATTTAAAATAAAAATATTATTTAATGTACAATCAAAATTGACACTTAAAAATATGTCGTCATTAAGGTCTTTAATGATAGAAATCATAATATTTCAAATGTTGTCGAAATCTTTTTTTAATCTTGTAAACTAATATCGAGGCAATTAGTTAAATCAATAATATAACACATTTAACTTTATAAAAATTGTTGTTAATAAACAAAAAATCTTAAGTAATTAAAAATTCTTAATTTTTTTTTTAAACAAATAGGAATATTTTCCATTTGTGAAAAGCCGCATAAACAATAATGGCAGGGACTGTAGTAATTAGTATGTAGAACATGTCCTGCAAATTTGAAAAAGATCTATTCATGTGGAAAAATGTTATCTTTAAAATCAATTGATGAATTGCTGTTTTGAGATATTTAAGGTAAAAGATTTTGATTACCTTCAAGCACCATAAGATTTAAATAGCTGTCAATCGAGCAGGGCTTTGCTTAGTTACATATTATTCCCACATTGTGAAAGATATTTAAATAATTTGTTTCACCAACATGAAGACAAAAGTAAAAACTATTTTTGTGAATCGAAAGAAAAAAAACATTTTTTGAAACCTGATAACTGTATCTACCTCCTTAAATAATGACAGTGGCTACGTGGCTAAGGTTTTACTTTTCTGTGTATTAATCTGATTTGTGGGCAGATTGACAAACGTTTTATTAAAATTGGTTTGGTGGTCCCGTTACAGTACTATGATTTTTCTGTTTATGGTATTGCCTTTTGTTATAGTTTCAAATCGGGCTGATCCCTTTACTTCCTGTCTGATATTTAATTTTTTGTAACGTGTTTTAGATCTCATTTGTCTTTTTTTCGGACAACTCTTTTCAGCCAGACGTTTTGTACGTATGTACGGGGTATGTTCGTTTGGGCCACCTAAGACCACATTAAGCCTTTGTTTATCTTGAATTTTGCTGTGGGTGTATACACATCGTGTTACATCGAGGGTTGTTAGCCCAAGAGGGAACCTACAATTTAACGTGGAATCCGCACCACGGAGCATTCTGGCGTAGCTCATACGATCATACACAACTCCCGAAATTCCTGCGCCCACCGGTTGTTTTAACTTTTATATTTTTTTTATGCTTATGGCTATGCGTTATTCGAGGAGGGACAGGACTGGTGACAAAGAACGCTAAGGAAATCAGCCATTGTCTTTTGAAGGCAGCATCCCGGCATTCGCCTGAACTGATTTGGTGAAACCAAGGTAAACCGACATTCGGGAGGACGCCGGTTCGAATCGCCGTCCGGGCATCGAGATTTGGGTTTTCAATGCTTTACCCAAATCACTTCAGGCGAATGCCAGGATGCTTCCTTCCAAAGGTCATGCCAGAATTCCTACCAGTTCCTTGTCCCCAGTCCCAACCTGCCTCTAATGACCTCGACGTCGACGAGGCGTAAAGCCAAAATAAAAAAACAACGGAAGACCGAATTCTGGATGGCCGAACGGGGATTCGATCCACCATCCTCTCTAATGTGACGCCAGAGCTTTACCGTTCACCCTCAGTCCTAGATTTATATGTTTTGTTTGGGTAATTCCTTTACAGTCGTTTATACAGTAAGGAACTTAACAATTTTTTCGTCACGTTGTCATACCAGTTTTTTGTAAGGGCACTAGTGACTCAAATGCCGACTCGCACTAAAGTTGTTGTTGTGGCTTTACGGCGCGTCGACAGCGAGGTCATTAGCGCCCTAACCATAACCAGCTAATTCTGTGGTCGCCCTAAATACAAGAGTAACGTTGATAGGTGCCGTAGCTGATTTTTGTCCGCAATGCCAACTAAAGAAATTCCATCACTTGATACGAACACATTCATCATCACCATCGTTTGACGTTTCCGCTTTTGCCGTTCGTCCTACATCCAGAATTCCTCTTCCACTACCCTCGTGTGTGTGTGGCTGATACACCCGTCTTGCCCTTGGTCTCCTAGCAGGACCCCTTCTTTACTCGACAACACTAACTTCGTCATACTTCATCCCTCCAGTTTCAAGACACACTCCAATCATTGCATTTTTATTTTTTTTATTTTTTTACCGTTGCTTTTCACGTTCAGTCAATCTTTAAGATCTCTTATACGTTTTCATTTCCGATCTCATCGTTCGTTGCAGCGTTTTCAGCGCCTCTCACCAACCAAGCGAAACTAACTCTAATCATGAGAGTTTTTGTCGATATGCCTTGTTACTCAGAAGATTTCCAGCCAAACCTACGGTAAGGCGTTTTGTTTTCGATGTTTCACCCACAACAGGTACTCGCACTACTTATCGTTTTTAGGAGAGACAACCCGACTGGTATGAGCTAGGCGAGCAGTGGTAAGGAGAGGTACGGGACCGATGCCAAAGTAAAGAGACGGCAGACCAGACAGGCAGACAGACATTTGTTTTGATTCGAGGCTGCTACAGCAGCGGTAGCAACAGCCAGTGCCAGAGTACAACCAAGCAGTATGGTCCTCGATGACCTACACAATGCAGCATTTCGTTCTGATTAGCCTGTACACTTACTACATAACCGATCGCTCTATCAGCAAGTTTAAATATCCTAGGTTGTGAAAATCAGTTTCAGAAGCTAGTAGCATCCATTCCTCACTGTCTTCTGTTAATTTCTTCTCCTCATAATATCTTCCTGCAAGCCCTCTTCCTCTTTCTCATCTTTTATTTACCATCCATTCTATTGTTTATTTTAACAATATCGCTTCGTTTTGGGATGCTAAAATTATTTCGTATTTCTCTTCTGTCTTTTTTTTTATTTATTTATTTTATTGGCCTTTGGTCTTGCCGACCATACGGCCATCTTCTAGTTTTACAATTCTTATATACATTTCAGGCTTGTTATCTTTACTTCCTTTTACAGCTAGATACTAAAGTTACATAATTCGTTGTAAGTTGACACATGTCTGTAATTGTGATTTACATTTATATAATGTTTAACTATATTTATTAACTAAATGGCTCTTAATTATATTTCCCTAAATATCTATATTAATGCCATTTGAGCTTTTATATATAATAGGTAGTATACTTCCTCTCTTATTGTTATATTTATACAATTTAAAAGATTTAAACAAGGTTGGATTGTACATAGTTATTTACATAACAGAGGAGCTTAATTCGGTTAATACTCTCTTCTGTCTTGACCTCCACGTTTCAGTATTTCCTCTTTCACCATTCTATCCTCCTTTTTCTCTCAAACCAATATCCTGCTTATCCACAAATACAGTGTTTCCAGTAATTAGTGTTTCTCATTCTGTGGTCTGAGAAGATGCTACAGGTATTCACATGGCAGAATAGTAAAAACTTAGATACACACATGTAATGATTAAGGTTATAAACGTTTATAAGGTATAAGAACAACTCTTTAAAAGTTATAAATATTTCAATGACCAGTTAAAATACGAGTATGGTATTTCTAGAATATGATGACATATTGTTCCTATAATAACCTAATCACTAATAACGTTTCCAGTCGGCATCGTTTAACTATTTCTGAGGGTTTTGTATTGGAGATGAGGGAACGCGGAACGTGATAGAGCTGGTAGTATGAGTAGTAAAGTAAACAGTGATAATAGTTGCCAGGCATTGTTACATTTATTTTATTTCGTACATGTAAATCGGTGGTAGAGTGTAGCCTTCCAGCCTATAGTAGGCCTAACATTATTATCAATTTGGTTGTAAGAGTCTGATCAATATGTAATTAATCGTAAATAGTTCACTTTTAGTTCCATAACTGTGTTCGTGAAGGAATTTAAGATATGCTTCTAGATTTATTATTTTGTGATGGTACAATAAAATATGCGCGAGACGTTAATAACATACACGTAAGTAAAAAAATTAGACCCTTATTAGTTAGTGCTCCGCATCGTTATTTTTGTTAGTTATCTGGTCCTCGGCTTGAAAGAGGTTTAATAATGCTGCTGTAAATGATTCAGCTTATTATTTTAATAAACTTATTTCAAATCCATGTAACACAAAATTTTATGAATTTCTTTCTCACCTGTTTTTCAGCGGTTAACATGGTGTCTTGCTTTTCCAAACAAGAGAGCTGAATGTTTGGCAAACCTTTGGGCCAGCTATCCAGTTGGTATTCCACAGTTTCGCAAAATAATTGCATCCGAATGGATACTTGGTTATTTTATAAATGTTATTCCCGATTCACTTCCAAATGGTTGTTCCCATTACTTTCTGGGGTCTAATAATAATGTGCTACACAATTCATCAAACCTAAATGAATAGAATCATCCGTCACTATGGTTTCTTCGCCAACCAACTGCATGATTCATTGTCCATGGCTATCCATACAAACATAAGAAAACGCAGTAGACTTTTCTGATCGTAAATAACAAAATGAGTGGTATGGGTGGTCAGTAACGCTCTGGCCTCGTATTCGGGCGGACGCTGGTTCCAATACCTGTGCGACCATACATAGTTCGGTTTCTCATGATTCTCGAAATCAGTTTATTAGCGGAATGGTTCCTTCAAAAAGCCTTACCAAATTCCTTCCCGATCCAATCCTGTTTCACCTTGACTTCGATGAGGAATTATAATCTAAAGGTAGTCAACTTCTGTTCCCACGCGAGGTCTGCATGTCTTGAGGAGTAAAATACACTGGTATTTCTAGTGTAAAGGTTGCTAACTATTTATTGATAGGAAGGAATCATTTCCAACTCAACAGCCTGTATACAGGTATAGTATCAGAAAACAGAGGTGTTTCTGATTTTTATCATTTATATCATAAGCAACTGATGATGACATTGATGATGGTGGTGGTGATGACGATGGTGATGGTGATAATGAGGTCTTCACAGCAACTTTATTTGAAATTTAACTGTTTAGTTGGGTTGAATGTGATGCTTGTACGTTCAGTGTACCATGTTGTTTGTACTGTGTAGAGATGGAAGATGAAGGGAGGTAATGGGTGAAACCCGGAGCCGGACCATTCTGATCAACTTGTCCGAAAGACACCAAGGTGGCACCCAAGCTTGAGGTCCCCATCTGACTAACCAATCACCTTCAAGTGTCGCTTGCCGTCACTCCATACGCACTGCGGGCAGGGCTGGGGTTTAACCCAGGACTTTGGCGCACAATCTGGTGATTAGGAACTATGTACCACCACCTCTTCTGCCCTGCCAGACTGGTCCTGAAAGTAAAAATTTCTTCCATCACCAGGACTCCAACCTCGTTTTAGACACCAGACGCTGTCACGGTAACGCAAACACCGTAGCCAACAGGGTTGGAAGGGTAGGGATGTCGCTTGCTAAGCGATTATAGAGATGCTAAAATTACATCAGGCCGTTCATTTCTCAAAAACTCTGAAATCTATATTTCTCCTTATTATTTGTCTCTTCTGGTTCCGGAGAGATTTAATTCTAAAATTTTCTGTTTAGTTCCTCTGGCGAGGTGCAAGTCTACGTTAGTTCAGAGGGTTACGTTATCTTTTAGTAGACCTTTTGCTGTCGTAAAAATGATTTACCCTCTTGACTAAAATCTCTCAAGCCGCGTCAAGTTGTCACAGTTTCACGACGTTTCAAAACTCGAAATTCTTCCATCCTCATTCTCAACAAATGGGCAGGAATCATCGAGCCGGCTTCGAGGCCATTTTAACTTGAAGAGTGATTGTGAGGGGGGAAGGGTAATCAATTCCCCTCACATAGTGAGTTGGATTTCCAATTATGGGCGTCTCGATTGTAAATTTTAGCAGTAACGCCTATCCCAATTTTTCAGTTTTCCCACCGCACTGCTTCTAATAGTCTAAGCGCCGAATTCCATGCCTCATCTAGTTGGTAACTACCTTCAGCATCTGTTGTTTTTGTGTCATCCCTTTTTCTTCTTTACTGAATTGTTTGTGTCATCATTATGTAGCTTTAATCTTCCTGGGATGATGCTGAGTCATGGTATTCAATTACGACGTTTCGGCTTAATTTTTTCGGCAATCTTCAGCGCGAAACTGCACTTAGATGTGTTTCAAACGCTCTTCTAAGCACAACTAACAGTGTAGCGTCTAAAATACATATATCTACATTTTAGCCATATAGGAAGGCCGAAGAAGCTCGGCCGAAACGTCGGTATTGAATACCATTAAAAGCTACTGAGCCGGAGAGAGTGTTAACTATTTATTACAGCCATAGAAGCTTTCGATTGCGTCCTGAGTTTGATACTGTGTGTATGTGATTTTTTTCCGGATTTATGTCTCTTCGAAGTTGAGGTCATTACATGAGGGAAAAAATTTCGGCCAATGCCTTTAGAAGGAACGATCTCAGTATTCGCCTTGGATTTGTTTAGGATAAACCATGGAAAACAGAAATTCGAATGGCCGGACGGGGATTAGAACCCGAATCCTGCTGAATGAGAGGCAAGACGTTACCGCTCACCTACCACGTTCAGTCAATGTGGTTGTTGACTTCGGGATGTTTGAACAACATACTGATTATACCTTGAAGTATAACAACAATATTTCTCACAAATTGTTTCTCGATCATTAAACCGCATAATATTGGCATACCTTGAATATGAGACGGAGGAAGAGGGTAGTGAACGATATTTTGAGTTGAAATCCAGAACGCGTCATTTCATCCGGGACTGCAAACTTGGCGGACTACCTTTGTTTTGGTCCGGGACGTGATTCGAGACTGGTCCCCAAGCGGCACTAGTATCGCTGCTTGCTTTTTAATCCGGTGGTAGTTTGGAATTAAAACAAGGGGCCCAGTCGCCGCTCTGCTTTGCATACCAAGCTGTGCTGCAGCTTTCTCTCTTTCTCTCTCTCTCCCTCCTTCCTCCGTTACCCTCAGTCTGTCTTTTTCTTTCGTTTCCGGTGGCTGCTAAGAGGCGAGCGGTTTTCCCTTAATCGTTAATTTATGCTGCAACTTCCACCGGTCTTTTCGCCGCGTAAAATAAATTTTAATAAGAGTCCGGTCGGACCGGGCTACGCGCAAAGTGTTTGTGGGCCCCATTATGACTCCCGCTGCGCATATTAACGGCGGCCCACCTCCGAAACTGGACGCCAACTTCTACAGCGGATTGTTTAAAAAATTTATCAATTATTTATTGTAGTTGGGCAATTACTACACCGAATCAACTACATATTTACATGATAACATAGGATGTTTCCAGTTTGCATGTACTCTCTTCTGCCACTGAGAGAAAATATTTAGAGAATAATCCAGAATTGAGCTCAAAATATGTGTATTAAACATTCAAAAAAAATTTGATAGCAATATTCTAAAGAAGAAATAAAAGGCTGTCACAGAACTGTGAAATGTTGGTAGATACGAGCTTTCGGATTTTTGGATTTCTATTAAGTGACTACCGAAATTTATGTTTGCAACTTTTCATTGAATAAAATGTATAAAGAAGTTGGTTTAAGTAGGATTGACTGTTGGTAAAAGCTGTTTTGTGGTCATTGAAAGAAAAAAAAGTTGGTCGTTAACAATTAATTCAAATTCGGAAGAGTACGTCTGCTTTCGTTCGGTGACGTTCACTACTTCATTAACGTTGAATGTGTGGTACATTGTGCATGAGAGATAATTTAAATTAATAATTCGTAACCTATCAAAATGAACCTGTAATCTCTTAAGTCCAGTTGAATTGTTGGAGCAGTTAGTCCGCAGCGAAACATTAAACTCATTGGTGAAAATAAAAACTTCTTTCAGTGCATGTTGAATTGTATCTCACAAATTTTTTTTTATTATATCGTTTTATGCAATATTTCTTCCCACCTTCCCAGTAAGAAAGCAAATATAGTAGGCCTATATATAAGGAGCTATTATTCACAGCTTCATACGCGTGAATTTAGAATTGTATTCCAACAATTGGATATAGAAAGCTGTAAAAGGTGTTCTAATATATCTTATACTATAATATAAGTTGTTTCAGTTTATTCAGTGGTTAACGCTTTTGCGTCGTATTCGGAGGGACGCCGGTTCGAATTCCCATCGGGGGATCCAGATTTTGGTTTTCTATCTTATCCCCAAATCACTCCAGGCGAATGCCCGGATGCTTCCTTCAAAATACCGAATTCATTCCCGTTTCTTGTCCCCAATCCTATCCCGCCTCTAATGTCCTCGACATCGACGAGGCGTAAAGCCACAAGTAAAAAAAAAAAAAAAAAAAAAAAAAAAATATGAACAGATTATACACAAACTGTCTGAGAGAGAAGCAAAGCCTGAGTGACCGATATAACATTACAGAGACTCACACACGCTATCCGTCTGTCACCGTTTGGTTGGTTATCAAAATTTCATATAAAATATGTCCTTTCTAAAGACACGTAGTATTTTCCAGACAAATTTCATCAAGATCAGTTTAGCCATTTAGTCATGATAACGTAACAGACAGAGCTGCTTTTGCATTTATGATAATACTTAAGATTAATGACAAAACTTAAACGATAGTCTTCTTCATGAGTCTGATTGCAGGAGGAAGATATCGGCTAGATTGTCTGTTGCTTAGAGAAGGTGTGTACGCGAGTGCGGAGCAGATCAACAAGTAGCTGCACGCCGTACCGCCGCTGCCGGGTATATTTATACCCCTCTCCGCCGGACCTCACCGGACGCCCAACCGACGCCGTCTTTATTTTCGACAGCGTCGCGACGCCGAACAAAACAGCGCCGGCATTTGTCATAGCTCCGGCTGAGTGACGCGAGTGCCTTGCGGGTCGCTCAAACTTAATCCAATATCACCGCCATTTATCTTCATTTAGCATCCGACTTCATTAACTTTTCAGTCCGTGTTCCCCAAACAGCGCGTGAAGGAAGAGGTCTGTCACACAGGAAGAGAGAGGGAGAGAGTTAAAACCTTCCGTCCGCGCCGTCCACCTCTTCCTCCCCCTCTCATCCGTCTTCGTTGCTGGCGAGAGCAGGTTAATCGAGGACAAACCAAATGCTTCAGTCGTGACGAAAGAACTCCCCTGCCAGACCCAGCAGCCACCTGTCATGATTATTTTTCCCCGTTTCCCCTCGTCAGGAAACTACCGAGATTCTCTAAACCTGTCCGACCTGACCCAGGTAGCGCGGGGCTAGCGAGCTGGCATCGCGTTGCAGGGGTCGCCGGTTCGAGTCCATCCCAGGGCATGGGTGGTTTTAATTAAGTGTTGTGTCCGTCCTGTGTTATCCTGTCACTGGCGATAATCAATAACAAGCTATCTACACAATTGAGAAATGATAGAAACACAGTTGCTGGCTACAAGGCCGAACAGGTGTTTGTGTGTAATACAGGTTCAGTGGTACAGTACAGAGGATACCTGCCAGTGTGGCTTAGCGAACCGAGGTTCCGCACATTCTATCGTGGAGGTACAACAGGACCGGGCTCGATCCCAGGTCCCCATGTACCGTCCGTCCTAACTGCGATTTTAGGTGGTTTTCCTCAGCAGTCAACACGAATGGCGGGAAGGTCCCCAAACTCCGCCTCATAAACTGCACGCTTCACAAACAAAAATACATACACTTATCACACGCTGAACATAGTTAGACGTTTCACAGATGGCTACACTTCATTTCCATTAATACTTGGTAACACCGTAAAATAGGTATAAAATTCTTGGCGTCAACAAGGGCATTTGGCTGCGCTAATAATGAATAAAACTCATCGAAGCAAGCCGACCCCAAAATATTTGGAAAAAGTGCTAAAGAAGATACAGGATGTTGCATAAATATTGGCACAAACCAAAAGGGAAGGTAGAGAACATGAAAACGATTCAGAATTCCATGCGAACACCGGCCAGAAATGTCTTGCGGTAAGAGATATACAGGAAACGTAAAGACAAGGCAGAGATTGGGAGTAAAAGGTTTATTCCTTCTGATAATGTTGCAGGAATTCTTGGAAGTTTCACCATTACTTTAAATGCATGGATTACCATGCATTGGCGGACACGGTCGAAAACACCTGGCTTTTTCAACTGCTCAGACGATTATGCAACCGGATTTCAGAATAGAGTTTCATAGTCTAGGGTTGTGCGGAGGTAATCTTTGCGGATGTTCAGTGCTTGACATCAGTGGAAGCGGATGTTTTGCGGAAGCGGAGGCGGAAAAATAAGTTTATAATTATTTAGGTTTTAATATTTTATCAAAAATAAATTTAAAATCAAAACAGTATATTTTTGAGCCAAAATCTACATTTTTCATAAGTAAAGTTTATTTCCATATAATACTGCCTTATCGCTTTAATTTTTGCCTCGTCTATCAACAACAAAAAACGTGGGTTGATTTCCAAAATGATTTAAATTATTTATATAGCTACACACGCGTTAAAAAAAAAAAAATTGTCGTGTCAACTTTGCGGAGTTCGCAGCTCAACTAATTCTTGCGTAAGGAACAAGGCACACCATCGCATTTATCCGTGCCCGCTCCCCACGTTTCCATAGCTATAGTGGCCCATTAACAGTCCAACTTGTAGGACCTCCGGTTTTACAATAAAGGAATCTTGACGGGCAGTGAAAGAGGTTGCAAGACTAAACCTTGTTGGACTCCTAGACAAACATCATTCCTCGTCGCCCAACAAGCTATGGTGTTGGATCATGATTGGAGGGATCATTCTGCGGGTATGCGATAAAGAAACCAGTGTGCGGCGAGAAAGTTCGAGTGGAAAGAATTGCTTGGAACATTTTTTAATACTTTCAAGTAGCGTGAATGGGTGAAGTTTTCATGGAGAAAAAAATCAGTATGCTACGATTTGCTGATGACATTGTCTTGTTAGCAGAGAGGGTTGAGGATATTGAGAAGTTATTGAATGGCATGAACAAAATACTGAAGGAAGATTTTGGATTGAATATAAATCAAAGTAAGACAAAAGTGATGAAATCTAGCAGAAATGATACCAATACTAGTGGATTAAATATAAAAATAGGATCGGATGCTATAGAAAAGTGAGTGATTTCTGTTACTTGGGAAGCAAAATTACAACCGATGGCCGAAGCAGGAAGGATGTTAAAAGCAGAATAGCACTAGCTAAAAGAGCCTTAATGAAAAAGAGAAACCTTTTAGTTTCAAATATTGATCTAGGAATTAGAAAGAACTTTTTAAAACTCTACGTGTGGAGCACAGCACTTTATGGTAGCGAAACATGGACTTCAGGAATCCGGAAAGAAAGAAAATTGAAGCGTTTGAAATGTGGTGCTACAGAAGAATGCTAAAAATTAGGTGGACAGACAAAGTAAGAAATGAACGAGTGTTGGAAATGATGGATGAGAAAAGAAGTTTATGGAAGAAGCTTACAGGAAGAAGAGACAGGCTTTTAGGTCATATTTTGAGACATGCTGGATTGGTTAATTTGTTAGTGGAGGGAACAGTCGAAGGTAAGAACTGTAGAGGTAGACAGAGATTAGAATATATGAAACAGATATATGAGGACGTGGGTTGTAAGGGGTATGTAGAAACGAAAAGGTTAGCACAGGATAGGAAGGGATGGAGGATTGCATCAAACCAGTCTAAAGACTGACGACAGAAAAAAAAGAAAACTCGTATACATCCGCAATAAAAATTGCGGATGCAGATGCGGATGCGAAGGTAGGATTTCACGCTAAAGTTTTGCACTTGGGGATGCAGATATCCGATACATCCTTATTTAGGTGGGTTTACACGATCCGCACATTTGCGGGCCGCCAGGCGGTAAAGATGAAACTACAATAGGCAAGGTGGTGGGGAGGCGGCGAGGGCTAACCTGTGGCGCGCGCTTATCCGTACAGTTCTGGTAATGTAGTGCGGCATCCAAAACGACGCGCCGTGGGAACGCACCTTTTCATAGACAACATATTTTGGGCTCCCTAAGGGAAGAAATCGAGGCTGCTCAAATCGGGAGAGAGTTGGGGCCAGGCAACCAGGCCACCTCGCCCACACGCCTTCATGAACAGAGCCGCCTAGTGACGAACCGTGACGTTTCCGGTCACGGGTGCTGTATAATTCAGGATCGATTTGGTTGTCTCCATCTCTTTTTGAAGTTAATATATCTACTTATGGGACTCCTTATTTTGCGCAGGTGTTAATATATTAGTTTTGGAATATACATTCAGTAATACAACCTTCAATTTGTAGCTATATTTTATCTGAAACTCCGTATTTTACATAAGTTTAAATGTAATAGTGGGCGACTATAGATTCAGTGATACAGTGAACTTTACAAATGTGTAATAAGTTTAGTGCTGAATGTAGCTATAGAAAATTAATGCTGCAATGAACGAAACGAAGCGGACAAAACGTTGCTTTTAACGTTCTGCCCTACAGCAGGATAGGGTTAGACTCATGGAGGTAGAGCACAGCAACCCCTTCCGTGAACTCAATATTACATTGGAGACGGGTTTCGTCACCTTT
>CM061918.1:70588116-70709337 GCA_031002005.1 Vandiemenella viatica
GAAAGAACTCTCGCTCCCCTCTTCCGTTTTTACGGAAAAATTAAAATGAAAGGTTGTTTGGCGTGTTTTCGTCTTCGAGGCGGACGGATTATATGAGACAAGAATTAAAATTTAATTTCCGTATTCCCGGTGTTTTCAATTTATCAGTGGGAAAACAGTAATTAGTAAAGTTTTTATTAAAGTGAAAGGGCTGCGCCTTCCGACGCAGGAAAAACAGCGGCGCGCAGTTTAAGAATAATTAATGGAGCGGACCGCTTTTCATTAGAAGTCGCCGTTTCTTAATGTCGGCCGGAAAAACAGTCGGGTCGGGGTGACAGGGAAAACACCGGCGGGTTTTCCACCCGGCAGGCTTCGAACTGATTCGGGATGGGGTTGCCACAAAGTGGTTGGAAAACACTTTCCGGAATGGAAGCACAGTAGAAAGTGTTCGAGCGAGGCAAATAACTTACAACTAACTGGTGGCAGTATTAGTTGTCTAGTGGTTTTAATTACATATAATAAATAACCAGTCCACCATACAGTTCAATTTTAAACTCGTTTTTATTTTCATAAGCACGACGTCAAAGATATTGGTTACATGCATACATACAATCCAGCGATTGCAGACAACACTTCTTCCACAGACAATACAATCCTTGGCCGTCGTAAATTGAGTGTAAAAACTCTGCTGAAAAATCTAAAACTGTCTTTGCTGATCGGTTTATATAAGCTCCATAGAAGTTTCTAAAACACTACAAAGGATTCCGACAGATATTTCTCGAACATTAACAATACTTAAACAATTGAAACATATTAAAAACAATCAGAATTAATACATAATCATTTACAATTATTACAAAATTATCAGAAATGGAAATTAAAGATACTTAAACCCAGAATTATCCATAGAAATCATTTTAAACTGTAGCAAATTGTCCTTTAGACATCGTAACTTGCATTAATAATTAGAATTATAAACATTTAAGCAATTCTCTTGCACAATTCTGTCCTTAAACACATTAAATGGTCTCTAAATAATTTCTTTTCATAAAACAAAGTCTACATACATTGATTTACAGTAAATTTCAAAACAAACATACAAGATCATATTCAACCAAACTCTAGCTTACTACAAATGCTTCATAAAATACAATTCCATTTTAGTTTAGGTTTGAGATCTGTTATAGCAGGTACTAAATTTTGTTTACAAATACAGTGTAGGAACAAGTTACCGTTTGCATCGATGTAAATTACCACCAAAAATAAAACTTAATGTGGGCTTGAATCGTCTATTCAATAGACAGTCTATTCTTGTACAGTTGTGAATATGGGATTGTAAACCGTTTTGAAGCAAAACTAGTTCTTCCGCGTTGGGTAGGAAATCGATCGGATCATGTATCAGAGTAACTGAAATGCGTTATTGGCAAGTGACGTCACAGTCAAAGATGTTACTTAACAAAAGTAGTTACTTGACCGCTGTTATACAAATCATGTTGCGTTTGGGTTGTGACACGAGAGAGTGTTTTATAGAAATCATGAAACGAGACCAGGAACCAAATGGACTGAAGAAAGGAAGAGAGCTCATGGAGAGAAAATGAGAGCTATTTGGAAGGTCAGAAAGGTGAATCATAAAATCACTGCGTGATACAACGGGGTCCATACACACATCTGCTATATAATTTCCTCAGCTCACTCACTCCCCTCTATAGGTAGTCGCTGGTGAACGGTTTTAAAGGTCGTAGACTCGAATTTGCTTAAATACTAACTTGACTTATATTTGACCCTTAATTTCACTCTGCAAAATTTTAAAAATTCCTGATTGCTTCGAAAGCATCACGTTGTTTTCGTTGAGGCCGGGCAAACAGTCTTCATGTAATCATTGGTCATAGTATTTGTAATGAACAGAGAACTTAATACACATTCCATATTATTAAACAGTTGAGCTATTCCGAAGAAATTAATTGCCAGAATACTCCAATACGTGTCAGCCATCACTCGTAAATTAACAGCGACCATAGGTATCATCAGAAGTAATTCGTGGTTATTTCCACAATTTAAAAGTTAGAAACTTTCGCAGCTTTTCATAATAATAAAGATAATTCGATAAATTTTACTACTGCTTTTCAGTAAAATGTTGCTAACGAAAGCAACATAAGAAAAACTTTTAAAATTAAATCACTCATGGTCTCTGCTATAACTATGAATACCAATATTGTCTTTCCGGCCTAGGCTATATTTCAATTTAATAAAAACTTTCACTAATTTGCTACTTGACAGTTTATTTGCTTTTTACTTATTTTACTGACCACTTTCGTTAATGGTCTTTCTTCATGTATGCTGTAGTGAGTTATTAGGTTATTTAAAGAGGACATCAGACCAAATATGTGACTCAATCGAGTATTCTGGCAATTAATTTCTTCGGAATTGCTCAACTGTTTAATAATATGGAAAGTATATTAAGTTTTCTGGTCGTTACAAACACTATGACCAATGATTACATTAAGACTGTTTGCCCAGCCTCAACAAAAAACAACGTGATGCTTTCGAAGCAATCAGGAATTTTTAAAATTTTGCAGAGTGAACTTTAAGGGTCAAATACAAGTTAGCATTTAAGCAAGTTCGAGTGTAAAACTATTGTAAGAGAGCGCGATCGTCCCTGTCCGTGTTTAATACCTAAGTCTATTAATACTTCTGTGTTCTTCAAGATCGAGAGAGTTTATTCACCCTAAGGGTAAAACAGAGGTCAATTTAATATTTGATCAGATCAGGTCAACCTGTTATAATCATCGACCCTAACAACTGGAACTGTTCTAGACCAGTGACGATACGCAAAAAACGGTCACGGGTTTGCACTAGTAATACAGGGCGTTCGCCGGGAAACGCAACCCTCCCAGTCTGTTGCCGTCGGCAACTTGCTCGGTCAGCGGGGCCAGCGGTTCCCGCCACACGATACCGTGAATCACCGCACTGTTTAACACCTCCGCTGCCCCAACAGTGCAGTGGCACAGTATAATGGGACCCTTACATGGTTAAGAACGGTTTCTTTGCATTGTAGCTAGTTTGTGACTTCAGTATCTTATTAATCAGTGTTGTGAATAAACGTTTCTTTGCGGTTTGGCTGGTTTAGGGCTTCATACTCTTACTAATCTGTACCGTGTTTGAGTGTGAGTAAAATTATGGTACGTTACAGTTTGCAACAAAGAATATTTCTCTACGATACATATGTGAAGAAGAAGTCGTTTAAAAAGTGTCGCAGTAAATTTCGTCGCGAATATCCTGGCGCTTTACTGCAAGCTAAATCAACAATTCTGCGTCTGGTTAAAAAAGTAAGAGAAACGGGTTCATTTTTTAACAAAAAGAGACTGTCGGTCAACCGTATTCTCACAGAGGAGAAAATTGACGATATCGCTTTTCGACTAGAACAGTCACCCAAAAAATCATTAAGTCAGTTAGGGCAGCAGGCAGGCGTATCTAAGACGTCAGCTTGGAAAGTAACAAAGCTAGTTCACTTAAAGCCGTACAAAACAATTGTGGTGCATAAAATTACAGAAATAGACCATGGGCCTAGGATTAGATTTTGCAACTGGTACCTGCAGGGTGTCCACGATGGCACTGTTGATCCGCAACTGACGTTTTTCTCTGATGAGGCCTGGTTTCATCTGAGTGGTTATGTTAACGCTCAAAACAGACGACACTGGAGTTCAGAAAAACCAAATACTCTACTCCAACTGCCATTGCATGACTTAAAAGTGGGTGTTTGGTGTGCGATTAGTGCTTCGAGAATCATAGGTCCAATTTTCTTCCGTGAAACTCTTACTTCCGCAAGATATATCGAAAATATTGTGAAACCGTTTTTCGAGAAACTTACTGAAGAAGAAAAATTGTACGGCTATTTTCAACAGGATGGGGCGACAGCTCACACCGCTAGAAATTCGCTTGCTGCACTTGACGAAGTGTTTTATGATCGTGTAATCAGCCGTGGGTTGTGGCCCGCCAGATCACCGGATTTAAACCCTTGTGACTTCTACCTTTGGGGTAAACTTAAGGGTAAGGTGTACGAAGGAAATCCTCACACATTGGAAGAACTTGAGGAAAAAATCTATCAAGTAATAATGTCCATTGACAAAGGTGAAATCCAGCGTGTGTCTCGAAATATGTTCAGAAGATGTGAAATGTGCATTACACAAGAGGGTCAACACTTCCAGCATCTTTTATAAGGTAAGCTAATGAATTACGACACATTTAAATGCTTAGCACATACAAGTTTATGAAGCGTAATTATTGTGAAATAGTCCGCGGCCGACGGTCGAACAATGCCGGAAGCTGATCGCTCGTTCGCCGGGAGCAGTTTCTTCCTTGTAGCGCTAACAGTGGGTTGCGTTTCCCGGCGAACGCCCTGTATAAATAACATCATCAAACTCCAAAAAAAAAAAAAAAATAATGAGATTCTTTTATCCAAGAGAGCAAAGGAAAGCTTACTTATTTTTCTTATGGCATTACGCCTCGTCGACGTCATTAGAGGCTGGATGGGAAAGTGAATGACTTTAGCCATGGCTTTATGAACAATGTTTCCACCTTAGCGATTTTGTCGCTAGATTTAGTGAATTTTGAAGTTCGACAGCGATATTCTTAAATGTGTTATCGCTAAAAAATTGTTTGGTGATTTTTAGTGATATTCCAGCTTGCAGTTTCGTAAAATATACTCGCTTCTTTTCCACTACATTTCTTGGGAGAAAATGTGTCTTTTGAGTGTGGAAAATAATCTTCGCCAGGCCAAATATAACAAAACAGTAGATCTTGCCTCAGAACTCAGATTTGATGACAAAAAAAAAAAAAAAATTGACAAACCCCTCCAGCAATGACATGGTATTAATTATTTTCAATGGGACGCTACAAATAATATCTGAATTTTGTGCCGAAGTTAGAAAATACAAGAATGCTGCTGGAATAAATACCTTTTTCGAGTTATCCGATTTAGCCATATCCGCTTTATTACTTCCTCACTCTAATGCCGCAGTAGAGAGGATTTTCAGTACAATGATCATTGTTAAAACTAAATTGAGAAATAGGATGGCTGTAAATACTCTTAATAGCATCCATTTTTATGAGGAATCAGTTAAAAATTGTGAAAAAAAACCGCTACAGTTGCGAGCTTCCGGCTGATGTGATTGCTGCAATTGGTAAGGATGCTAAATATTCTAAATATTTAAAACTAAGACTGACTATTCATCTCATCCATCCACATCTGCAAGTTCTGCAACTCCAACGATACACCAAGATGATAAATAATAAATACGGATTGAAAAATTTGATGTTCATTTTTATTACACTATTATGTTGAATTTAATGAAAATACTAATTATTAAAACATATTTATATTACTTACATTATCATTTTCCTTTATTTTATTTCGCGATTTCTAGCGAATCTTTTAGTTCTAAATATACCGTAATCTAGTGAGTTTTTAGACCAGGTCTAGCGACTTTTGTTTTCATGAGGTGGCAACACTTTATGAAGGAAGCAATCCGGTATTTGGCTGGAGTGATTTGGAAAAACTGAAAAACCCAAATCTGAGTGGCCGCAACAACAGTAAATAGATAAAATCGGAAATACAACGGAACTGGTTTAGGCCATTTATTTATATTTGTGAATCTAGGAAACGACTGCGAGAGTAAACATTAGTCACCGCAGAAATCGTTAAATTAGTCGTTAGATACGGTATATAGGAGGAGTAAACAGAATTTTAGGGAAATTAAGAAAAGTTGTATAAACATTAAAGCTGTTGATGGAAAACTTCTTTTTAGTTCAAAATATTAAACTAACCGATGACAAGCTGTGGGGGGGGGGGGGTCATGTTTTGTAAAACAGTGTGTGTGGGAAAGAGTGGACGATGCCGACTTTGATGACTTAGATCCTAATTGAAGTACAGAATTTGACAGAGCTTTGAAAGATTTTAAATCAAATAAGCATGTATGAATTTATGAGATTCCAACAAAAATTTTAATATTTCTATGATAATTCTATCAAATTCTAATTGATATCAAGAAGTTGCAGAACAGGATAGATTTCAACTGATGTTAACAAATCTATCATCTGAAGAAATTACGAGCTGACAGATGAGAAAATCATCGCACTATAAGTCTGTCACACACTTAAGAATCATTGCCTAGCATAATTTACAGAGGAATTTAGAGATCAGTAAACGAAGTCGTAAGTGAAGATCAATCTGTGTTGAGGGAAAACCTGGGTAAAAGAGAAGATGATTTGGCTTTAAGATTCATACTTCAAAACGCATTTAAAGAAAAGGGTAGAAAAAAAAAAAAAAAAAAAAAAGGAAATAAACCTTATACAATGTCGGATGGGAAGAGATGTTCAAAATTTCAAATTCATCAGGTCAAATATATCGATATAAAAGCATAATTGAATGGCTTGGAACCATAGTAGTGCAAGTGCCAAATAAGAGAAATTTGACATAAGTGATGTGAAACACAGGCCGTGTGCTTATCTTTAGTGTGCACACTAAGACAAGCTATTGTGTATACCACGCCATACATAATTCACTTGGGGTAACAGTGTGTCTTCTGAATGGAGAAGCGACATGCTAACATAATATTCAAAAGTATCAAGAAATAATTAGTATTAGTAAAGGCAGAGATGATTTTCTGAAAGGTGGGCCTACATTTTATTTTTAAATAACACCATAGTATTTGCGTAAAACGTTGGGAGAAAAGTTGTTAGTTTACGATAAATACATAACCCTACTTTTCATACTAATTGTTCGGAATTTTGGTGTTGACGTTTGTATGTGACAAAAATGATTTCCGGCAGAAAGAATTTTTTGTTTTGTGTTTATGATTATGTATTTTAAAATAAACTAATAATTACTTGTGCACAATATTTTTTTAAAAAATTTGTGTTTACTTTTGTTTATACATCACTTGTACGACTTGTGTTTGCAAAAACCTGTTTTACTCGAATAATTTATTTTGACACTTGTACCACTATGCTTCGCCACCCGTCAGCTTATGCTCTATAGGGGCAAAAGGGAAATTTAAACAAATTGTTAAAACCTAAGGGCATTCTTTATGTAACAATGTAGTAGGCCATGTAAAATTAGGAAATAAAATAAAAATAAAAAAATAATATTTTGTGCTTGATGGATTGGTGGAATTCAGCGAGCGTGATATCAAATTTAGTTAATCTCCCTGTAATATTTTCATAGAAAATAACATTCAACCTAATTTCATCTTTGGTGTTATACAAAACTCTTTGTACACACCGAGCGTGGTGGGTGAGTGGTTAACGCTCTGGCCTCGCATTCGGGAGAACGCGGGTTCGAATCCCCGTCCGGGCATCCAGATTTGGGTTTTCCATAGTTTCCCCAAATCACTTCAGGAGAATGCCGGGAGGCTTCCTTCCAAAGGACCATGGCCGAATTCCTTCCCGTTCCTTGTCCCCAGTCACATCCCGCCTCTAATGACCTTAGCCGTCGACGCGGCGTAAAGCAATAATTAAAAAAAAATCTTTGTGCATAAACGTCTTTGCTATATTTGTAAATGCGTAAGCAAATTTACAACGTGCTCCTAAGTTTTGTTCAGATTCTAGAAAATAGTAGCGATATCATCAGTGTTGTTGAAATTTTTTTTTTAATTTACCTTCACATAAATGCATCATATCTTCTATACACTGCCAAGAGTTTGTTTCCGGAAATATTCAGATATCTAACGTAAGTAAAATATTAGAGGTTAACCTTCATCAATTTAATAACCTCTCATTCAACAAATTCTACTTTCCTGTTATTATATGACGCACAAATACTCTCGCAATTTGTATCTGCATATCTAGAGACATAATAAATGCAAACCATCTGACGGTGAGCATTGTTTGCCAGAAACCGGTAATGGTGGAATAAACATAAAAAAAAAAAGAAAACCCTTAGGAATTGTTTGAGAGACAGGACAGGGCGACCAGTTACCAGTTCTTTTGCTCCAGCACCAACAGTTCAGTACCGGTTATTGCTGGTTGCCTGTTGGACTTGGGAGAAATCAGAACGCTGAAGAATTCACATCAATATACAGAGGGGTGGATGGGCGGGCTAGGTAATACCAACATTCCGGCCAGACATAAAGAAAACCGCCGTTGCCAAAAGCCACAGTGAGTTGGCTATCCTGGAGGCGAGTGTTTATGTGCATTCCTGTAGGCGCCGAGCGAACGCCGCCCGTTCTAAAACAAGAGGACGCCCGTATCTACTTGTTAGCGAGGTGCGGGAATGTTGGCGATCTGACTGATCGCTCGTAGAGAACAAATAATCCAGACGGCTCCCGACGCACGTGTTTCATGTAGTACCAGACCAGGATACATATGCTCGCCCGTAAGTCAGAAATATATTCACACCTGCTTACGATGGACCATTTAGCGTTAGAAAAAAATAAAGCATGAAAAGACTTAGAAAACTTAAAATCCAGTGATCACGAGCTATAACCAGAACTTTGGAGCATTACTGAACAGCTTACATGTCCACATATACGGAACCATAAACCCAGCCTACCCTTTCCTGTCTAATCCACTGAAAACTAAAGTCCACCGGACACCAATTTCGTATTGGTAGTTAATTTCAGAACTTGAAAAAGAACAGATGTACTATACGAGTATCGTGAAAGAGATGTAGTTCACCACCATAATTTCAGAATCAAATAATAAAAATCTAACATTACTTTGATTAAATTAAGCAGAAAAAAGTACCTACCATCTCAGAATATCCAATAAAATAATCAAAAGGATAAATTCAACATGCAACCACTGTCAATCGTCAAATCCAAAGGTGCCGAACACAATCGGACGCACAGATTGGGTGAGTAAAAAAGAAAGAGAGGAGTAAAAAGGTGTTCCTGTACAATCTTTTCGCTCCTGTCTGCTGACATGGTCCTCGGTGATTTTAGCGAATGTGATGGGTGAGAGGTAACGCTTTGGCCTCGTGTTAGGAGGATGTAGGTTCGAACCCCCCGTTTGGCCACATCCAGATTTGTGTGTTCCATAGTTTCCGCAAATTACTCCTGCCGAGTGCCAGGGTCGTTCCTTCAACATCCCGCTTATTCTTTTGACAAGTATAGTTATAAACTCTTCCAAAAACTTAAATCTCCTGCGCGATAGTAATGATACCGTATCCTAGCTGTATTTGAACTATAGCTATGGCACAGTCTCTACTAAGAAACCATCGCAGGCAATGGCACAATGACCCACGAGTATATGATATCGTGAGAGTGGTTCAAGAGTTAAGACGCTCTAACAAGACAGTGAAATTTAAATCGGTCAAAGCACATTGCAATCTTCTAGGGAACGAGATGGCGGATCGGTAGGCCAAGCAAGCTGCTCGCAGTGGTGCAACACACAATAAAACGATTCCTGTTCCAGACGCAGTTGGTCAGATCAAAAACAAAATACAACTAAAGTGGAACACGGAATAGAAGAGCTCACTTTTAACCAAAGGCCAACACTACAGGCGCATTCACCCAGAGATACCCTCACATCAATGGTATGAGGCACACAAAAGCTCTCGGAGACTCAGCACCTGTATTGCTACACTAAAATTCAACCACGGTTGCTTCAAGCAACACCTTCACAAACTACTGTAGACTCTTCCAACTGCCCTCGCGGAGAAGTTTAAAACATAAACCATCTGCTATTTGGCTGCCGACGGAAGAAGATGGAGATTGATCACTTCCTAGATGCGCTCATGAAAGAAGGCATTCCAATGCCCAATTGCACTGCCTCACTCCTTGCATCTGAAGATTATGCTATTTATAAGGTTTTGTCCCAGCACATGGAAAATATTGGCGACACAATTAATTGTAAATACCTTGGATGTAATTGCAGGATATTATCATCGGTATATTATTAATGTTATTCTGTAAAATCAACTAGCTAATTGCATGATATTAGTATTGTCATACCAGAGATGTTAATCTGTAATTGGAAGTGGCTGTATGGGGCAAGCCCAAATGCCAATAAAAAAAATTTAAAAGATCTTTATTTTTTGACAATGTTATATTTCTCCCCAGAGCCACGAGCATATTGATATTCAGAACGAATTAGTCATTAATCACAGGTCAGCAAGAAAACAAAGTATACGTGTAATACAGGCACATCACATTTTCCTCTAATGACTAAATAGGTTAAGGCATAATGTATTTTGCATCCCTCCATAATTATTGAAGATAGTGCAAGTTACACCTTAATATCTGCCGAACTAGTAAATAAGCTTCTCAGAATCATTGTTCATTAAAAATAGATAATAATATGGCAGAAACCTGAGAAGTGCTATGTATTCTCATCTTTATTTTAGCAAAAATTGGGAATAAAATCTTTCAAGAGTGGTTTTTGACGTTATTATCTCTCCAGAAGAAATTTAGCGAACAGGAAAGAGAGAGGGGTGTAGGTAATTTGCCATGGAAATTGTCCTAATATGTCATCTCTTGGGATCTCTAAACTCTTTGCCTTACTCAGTCTTTCTACTTTGCTTCCGTCTTCACCAAGGCTGCCACCTATCCCTCTACCGCCACGTCCGCTACCAACCGTTGACAACGAAAACGATTTTTCTCTCTTGTCCCTCAGTTCAACCCTTGCTCGACTACGGGGGAAATAACTAAGCTATTTTTCAAAACAGGAGAAAAGATGGGAAAAATTCCTTTTAATGCCTTCCCGCGCCCGTCTGCAATTAGCACTAATTGCTTGTTAAATTACCTTTCTGCATAAAAAATGTTGGTGACGCCTGCGCGTATCGGAGCGGAAGAAGTTCCCGGTTGCCGGATTGCGGGAAATGAGTTTTCTTGCAGTCTTGCAGTCGAGAGAGGGAGCCAATGGAAATTAAGGGTTACAGCCAACTTGGTACGCATGAATAATCATTTATAGTCTCTCACTTCCTCCCACGAAGAGCACGCTCTCCCTTTACAATATTACGCCCTAAGGCCACAGTTGCGTCACCTGATAATTTTTAAATCGCAAGCAAAATCACACTGCAAGTATTATGAGTGAAGACTTCCTCAGCAACGTTTTCAGAATGTCTCGTACATTGATAGCTAAGTATACATGGTGATTCAGGAGGAACGGTAAATATTGAAGGAGGTGGTAGTAGTATACAAATGACTAATTGAAGTAAGTATATAAAATTTCACACTTTTCCCAGGTGTCATTATTGAAGAAAAGTGCACTTAATATTCTTTTTTTCCCGTGATTCCGCGGTTTTTGTTGATATCGCCAACGTTTCGGCACCAAAATGGAGCCTTCGTCAGGGCTTCTCTCTATCTATTTGCCTGGTTTGTGAATAAACTTGATCACTTGATTCACTGTTTATTTTTCACCGGCACAGATGATTTTGTTTTTCCGCCAAAGAATATTTACTGTTCCAGAGAGGTTTGTGCATTATGGAGTTATGGAGCGATCTTGCTGTTGTTACAACGTGTTCATTTGCTAGTACACACTTCCGCATTTGGCTCAAACCATAACTGCCGTCTTTGTTGAAATTATTAGGATTCCTGTAAATTTCTATAGATTCCCTTATTTTTCGTTCAGAAAAATCATTTGGCTTTGCAACGAACGTAGTTTTCTCCCACTGAATTTTATGTCCTTCTTCTACATGAAGTTCCACCATAGCCGGTTTCGTGGTTTTTTCTAGTCTCGAGTGACGAAAATTTTCTGTAACTCTAAGGGTGCGTCCATAAACCACGTAGCACCATTTTGGCTTCATATGAACCCTCCCCTCCCCCCACGTAGCTCGACGTGGCTTTTGCTTCTACCCCCTCCCCCTCTTCCATCCCGAAGTAGCACATAGCTCTTTTCCCTATTGATTCGAGAAAACATTTTGTCCTCTTTTTCTCTTGTCAAAGTATCGTAGAGGAGAATCGGGTAATATGGAATACCATTTATGTTTTGTTGTACAAAATAGTAATGAAAATAATTTAACACCTGAAACTATAACCAATGCAACCTTCAACTTCTCGTGATTACATATATTCCATAAAAAGCTGTCAAAACAGATTTTTTTATTAGTAACATTTAGTTTTAAAAAAATTGTCGTTTGGAGGGTAATATGGAATAGAAGGTTTCAAATAACGTATACTATCTGGAGTTGAGATAAACGGATTTAATGATACTTTTTAGTCAACATCATCATCATCTTTGTCGGATTCAATAGCTATCGCTTCTTTCTTTTTCGGCTGTTCTTAAAACAAAACATAATTAATGAATCAATTAAGAAATATTTACTTTCTCAAATGTTATTTTATTATTTTCAATCAATATTAACAAAAATCGTATATTTGATTAAAAATGTATTTCAACTCGGTAATTATTTTTCGGGTTGTATGAAATACCACAGTTTTATATCTAGTTTTATGGAATACTAAGTATCTCATATTACTCGAATCGCTATCTTGGACAAAATGGGCTTGATGATATTATAAAAAAAGATGGAAGGCAGAAAAAAGACATGTACAACAAACCATCACTCTTTAGTACACATTACACTAAGACTAGCGATCAACAAAAGAAATATAATATTTTATATATATTTTAGAAAACTAATCTGCAAAAATTCTCGAAAGTGGAAAAACAAACTTTGTTGGATAGCAAACACAGTTCAGCTCCCAAATGACCGACCTTCACAACAAAGCATCAGAGTAGTTTTGAGCAGCAGTTGATGGTACTTCCACTATACAGTAGCTTTCGTCAGAGGAGTAACCTCGGTATTCCATATTACCAGACTATTCCATATTACCCGATTGTCCTATAAATTACATACGGAGATAATTAAATGAAGGAAATAAATACTCACATGCTGATGCGTGTTCTGTACCTCATTTAAACTGTGACAAATAATACGAATGAAAAGCCACGTTGCTTGGCTCTGAACGCCCTCTCCCCCCCCCCCCATGTAGCTCGCCGTAGCTTTCCAGCCTACCCCACCCCCCAGAACGATCCACGTAGTTTATGGATGCTCCTTTTATACTTACGGCTTTACGCCACGTCGCACAGTGGTCCGGAATTGGAATATAGTGGACATTCAATCCAAAAAAATTGCTTTAGATAGCATTTGTTATGCTGATCAAAAATTGTTATGTTCAATTTTTGATAGACATGATTGCTTCACACTTAAAATAAAAAAAAAGTATGGGTGGAAATCTAATTTTTTTTTCACGGCCTATATTAAAGTGTCAAAGTCAAACCTGATGCAATCATAAATACCTATTCTACTTAATATTACAACATAAAAATTACTTGCGTATCCTTGCCGCTTTGACAACAGGGCGCAAGTGAATTTCGGCGAGAAAATATAACAAACATTCGAACTAAAGTCATAATATCGATCCAAAAAAATTAGCTTAGGTAGCATTTGCTGTGCTGATCAAAAATTGTTATGTTTAATTTTTGAAAAAAATGAGTCCTTCATACTTAAAATAAAAAATGTATGTGTGGAAATCTGTTTTATTTTTTTTTAACGGCCCTATATCAAAGTGTCAAAGTCAAACCTTATGCAATCATAAGTACCTATCCTACTTAATATTACAACATAAAAATTTCTTGCGTATCCTTGCCGCTTTGACAACAGGGCGCAAGTGAATTTCGGGGATAAAATATAACGAACATTCGAATAATATCAATACAAAAAAATTTCTTTAGGTATTATTTGCTGTGCTGATCAAAAATTACAATGTTCAATTTTTTTTTTTTTTTTTGATCCATGTTATGACTTTTGTAAGAATGCCACTATTTTTTAACCATGAAATTCACTTGCACACTGTAGTCAAAGCGGCAACGATATCCAAGAAACTTTTATGTTGTAATATAAAGTAGGATAGGTACTTATGATTGCATAAGGTTTGACTTTGACACTTTGATATAGGGCAGTTAAAAAAAAAAAAGATTTCCACACATACATTTTTTTATTTTAAGTATGAAGGACTCATTTTTTTTCAAAAATTAAACATAACAATTTTGATCAGCACAGCAAATATTACTTAAAGTAATTTTTTTGGATCGATATTATGACTTTAGTTCGAATTTTTGTTATATTTTATCGCCGAAATTCACTCGCACCCTGTTGTAAAAGCGGCAAGGATACATAAGAAATTTTTATGTTGTAATATTAAGTAGGATAGGTACTTATGATTGCATATGGTTTGACTTTAACACTTTGATATATGGCCGTTAAAAAAAAATAACAGATTTCCACACATACATTTTTTATTTTAAGTATGAAGCACTCATTTCTATCAAAAATTGAACATAACAATTTTTGATCAGCACAGCAAATATTACCTAAAGTATTTTTTTTTGGATCGATATTATGACTTTAGTTCCAATGTTTGTTATATTTTATCGCCGAAATTCACTCGCACCCTGTTGTAAAAGCGGCAAGGATACATAAGAAATTTTTATGTTGTAATATTAAGTAGGATAGGTACTTATGATTGCATATGGTTTGACTTTAACACTTTGATATATGGCCGTGAAAAAAAAAATAGATTTCCACCCATAAATTTTTTTATTTTAAGTGTGAAGCACTCATTTCTATCAAAAATTGAACATAACAATATTTGATCAGCATAGCAAAAGCTATCTAAAGCAATTTTTTTTAATTCGAATGTCCACTATATTCCATTTCCGGACCACTGTGCGTCGACGGCTATGGTCATTGGAAGCGGGGTGGTAGTGGGGACAAGGAACAGGAAGGAATTTGGCCATGGCCATTTTGAAGGAAGCATCTCGACATTCGCCTGAAGTGATTTGGGAAAACCGTGGAAATTCCAAATCTGGATGCCTGGACGAGGATTAAAACCCGCGTCCTCCCGAATGCGAGGCCAGAACGTTAACCGTTCACCCACCACGCTCGGTCCCTTAATGGAGACCGCTCGACATGTCTCACCGACGTACACCTGACCACAATCTTATACACACCGCTGCGCTGTGATCTTTCACTGATCTAAAAATGCTACGAATCATGTTCTCACTGGTGAAGATAGGTTGAACATTGATTTTGGCCAGCACTTTACCTGTCCTCTCAGTGATTCCCTTTTTTCAACTTATTTAAGTTTTTTATTCACGCAAAAACACATACATAATTTAAAACAGTTTAAATTAAATGTTGTATAACTTCCCTCCCCCCTCCCCCCCCCCCCCCCCGTTGACTTTAACACGTATCTCAGAAAATAAAAAAAATGCTACTGTAGCTCTCGAGGATTGGTATTTTCGCGATGGGTAATTGCTAATCGTAAAATATGCATGTGTTTTTTGGTAAACAAAGTACTTCTATAAGTTATTTTTGTGCTCTTGAGCATTATCTGAGGTTTATTTTATGCATAATATTCCAGCACCTGTATCTCCAACAGGAATGGAAGTCGGACACAGGTTTATAAGAATCTTTTTACTCAGTATTAATCAAACTACCACCTCCTTCAATATTTGCCATTCTCCCTGAGGGAGGGGGGAATTTTAATATTGCTGAAGATAAGAGAACATTTCATTTTAGATAAAAGTGTGTATACAAAGTCAACAGTTTACAACAAATTTTCAGATAATCTGCTATTAATTTAAATGCGTTATGTATATTGACATGAGAACCAGTCAAGTTATGGAAGTGTGTGAGCGTTAACGCTGGGGCATGGTATCGAGGGTACGTGGGTTCCAGTCCACGTTTGGCCATCCAGATTCCGGTCTTCCGTGGTTTCAAGAAATCAATCCAGGCGAATGCCAGTATGGTTCCTTCAAAAGGTCATGGTTGGCTTCATTCTTCCTCCCCCCCACCTACGCCCCACAACCCCTAATATTAGTCTAATCTGCATTTGGCAATTAATAGCGTATTTATTCTTTCACTCTACCAACTTCAATGTATAATTTATAAACTTTCATATAACACACTTTACAATACAAACATAACACAGGCATTCTCACAATATTAATTACCATTTTATTATAGACAACACATCATCTGTCGTATTTTATAGTGTCTTTCAAATTAAGTTTAGTCTCTCACAACATGAAAACTTCTGTATCGTCCATCTTGTCTCCGTCTTGATTCTATTCATTTTCATTTTCCTTGGAGTTCGTTTATCTATGTTTCTCTGGGTATTGCATATATATTTACATTAACAATCATTACTATTCATGTTGTTATCAACATTAAATATGTTTATCAACATATGTTATTATCATCATGAAAAATAGGTGTATTCTAACTATTATCACAATAAATGAACTAAACACATTTGTCCGGTAAAATACTGATTGTAATTGAAATTCATACGAAAATGAGAAATTTTTGGGTTATTAACCTGTGCTTTGGAGAAGCGGGGAAAAATTTTCCTACAGGGGTAACGTTTGGTCATCAAACTAGCTTTTGGAATAAGTTAGCAAGTGAAATGATGAATAATTTGCCAAAAAGTTGAAAGAATTTAAAGTTAAAATTTGTAAAAGGTAAATGTAGGTGGATGCAGAAAAGGGGGAAGATGGGTGTTTATGGAAATTGCCACCGGAGCATACACTCCATTACAATTTAATTTACTTTAATTTAATTAATTTGAGATTTTCACAAACAGTTCATGTTTATTAGACGGCAAAACATTGTTTTATTCATTCTTCATCTCTTTTTCATTTTTTTTCCTTATGGCTTGCCAACGTCGAGGTCATTAGTGGCGAGAAACGACTGGGGACAAGGAACGGATAGGAATTCGTTAATGGGCTTCTGAAGGAAGCATCCCGGCATTCGCCTGGAGTGATTTGGGGAAACCATGGAAAACTCAAATCTGTATCCCAGGACGGGGATTCGAACCCGCGTCCTGCCGAATACGATGCTAGAACATTAACCCATCACCCACTACGCTCAGTCCATCTCTGTGGGTAATTATTCATTCTCTCATCCTTTTATTGGACACATACAATAAATCTTTTACCATTTTGTAGTTTGGGATTATGTAAATACGTTTTGCTTCTACCATGTGATCATAGGAACACAAACTTAATTTTATGTATTTAATGCTTAGTACTATAATACAAGATATGAGGGTTGTTTCTTCCTACCTAGCCTGCTTTGATGCCGTACCTTGTCGCAGTATCACGGTGACCCGTTACAACCAGCCGCCGTAACGTATGCAGGAAATGCCTTCTCGAGCTCCTCTGAAGTCGCGGCCATGTTAATTTCCGTGCGGGGGCGTACCGCCCCCCTCAAAAGGGCAGCAGGTCAGCCGGTAGGTCAGTAGTGGTGCGGGGGCGGGGGTGCGCTGCTAGTTAGCCCGCCGGCCGACAGATGTCGCGGGAGTAGCGCTCTGACTCTTCTGGGACAACTGGCTACTGTCTTCAAAGTATGGATCTCAGTCGCACAGTCAACAGCGAACTCCATGCACAGGTCCTCAGTGAGGACTTATATTATTAATTACGCTTTAACGGTTGGTCAAAATCTAGTTCATCAGATAGGGGAAGTTGGCCATGGTTTTTATGGAATAACCATTCCGCATTTGCCTGGATTTTTTTTTCTTCGGAAACATAGAAAACGGAAATATCGATAGCCAGACCTGATATCGAACCCCAGTTTTCCCATCAAGCGTGGTGGGTGAGCGGTAACGCTATGGCCTCGCATTCAGAAGTAAATTGGTCCAAATCCCTGTCCGGGCATCCAGATTTGGGTTTTACATGGTTTCCAAAAATCGCTCCAAGTCGGAATCGTTCCTTTAAAAGGCTATTATCGAATTCCTTCCAGTTCCTTGCGCTCAGTCTCTTGCTGCCTCTAATGTCCTCGACGATGCGTAAAGCCAGATTAAAAAAAAGATAATAAAAATAAAATAAACTGTCGTCCCTAATACACGTCGCCATTTAGTAGTCATCTAACCAATTGTGTTACTTTTCCAAGGCTGGATATATAATGTTTCTGACCATTCTTTGGTTTTACTACGCGTCTGATACTACAATCAGAGAGACATATTAGTAACCAAAGACAAATACTTTAGTCCTTTCAGAAAGAGAACGTTTTCTAGAGTTAATGTTATCGCTACTCTCTGTACCTTTGTCATAAGGTGTTAGCTCCTAAATTGAATTATCTGAAGTTCCGGACATTCACTTTTTATATTTTGTGCTAGTCTAAAACCGAATGTCATATTTAAAAATCAGAAAAAAATAGAATATTAAAAAATATTTATTTATTACTTCTCGATCATATTTTTTGTTTAGATACGTATTTTCAAATAAAGAACTAAGATATTTTTCAATTTTTTGACTCAGTGTCGAGGTTCCTAACGACGTATTTGTCAGATTTTCTTAAGTTAGGCCATAAGGTTTCTAACTGCAAAAATCCCTTCAAAATCTACTCTCTGTATCTTTTGTAGTCCTGGAACAAATTGCATACAAGAGTTCTAAAAACATTGTTGGCTTCAGGAAACTCCAAGTACTTATTTCTTGCCAACTGTATTTTTTTTTTAATATTTTGAAGCTGCCTACATCTTCTCTTTGCGGAACAGCATAATAACAACATCGAGCATGGTTGGTGAACGGTTAACGTTCTGGATTCGCATTCGGGAGGTTCGAATCCCCGTCCGGGAATCCAAATTAGGGTTTTTCATGGTTGCCCCAAATCACTCCAGGCGAATGTCGCGATGCTTCCTTCAAAAGACCATGGCCGAATTCCTTCCCGTTCCTCGTCCTCAGTCCCATCCCGCCTCTAATGATCTCGACGTCGACGAGGCGTAAAACCATAAGTAAAAAAAAAAAGTATAATGACAAAGATGTTAGTAACGTTAAACTCAGGTGAAGCAATGTTTAGTATGTCAACGTACGTTATTTTGCATAATAATAAGTGCTTTTTCCTAGGACAGCCCTTTCCGATGTATTTCTTCTCCAAATCTTCTCTTTTCTCGGCTATTCCTTCATTTTGGTGTAGCTGTTCCACAGTTTAATATCCTTCACGATCTTCGGAGTCCTCTGTTTATATTTAAAGGAACTTCCAAAATGTCTACAATAATGCTTTGATGTCTAGACATACTCTTTAGTCAATTTTTCTTCCTTTTTATGATAGTCTTCAAAGTAATTCTTCCGCCAAGATGTCACTCCACACCGAGCCAGGAGTATTCGACTCGGTTCGGTAGGGGTGGACTATCCATTGCAGATAAAAAATCCCTGTACTTTTTTTAGGGGTGCGAGGGGGGGGGGGTTGGGGGGCGTGCAGCTTTTTCGGGAGATTTTAGCTCTGCGATAATTGCGTCACGAACCGGTCAGGGCGATAATACACTGAATTGGCGGAGATCGATAGGAGATCTGTAATATATCATCCTGATTACAGATTTCCATGGTTTCCTGAAATCACACCATGCGAATGCCGGGATCGTTCCTCTAATAGACCATGGCCTAACTTCTTCTCGTTTCTGTGCCCTATCTACTTCCTTTGTGCGGAGAGGAATTTGATGTCTTTAGCACACTGTGTTGTTCTGGACTCTCTTGTGGCATCGCGAACTATGTTAATAAAAAAGTATCTGAAGACTTCGCTCTGGTGTATTGCACCATTATCTTTAATCAGGTACACTTTTATATTTATAATACCTACTTTGTATTATGAATATTATTTTTCATTATATATAATTCGCACACACTAATAATATTATTTATCACTATCTGTTACCCGCGACTTCTTACGCATTGACTTATAATTTTGTAGCTAGAATGTGACCAATTTCACATTTATACTATATAATTAAATGTTCTGTAAATGAAACTTATAAACAGATCATTCACAAACTAACTGCGAGAGACATAAAGCCTGAGGCACTCTCTGTAATGTTACACGCTATCCGTCTGTTTGTCGCCGTTCGCTTGTCAAATTTCATCAATATCGGTTTTGCTACTTAGTTGTGAAAACGTAACAGACGGTAATCATGCTCAATAGATGTTATTAGAAGGCGGCGGGTAGACAAGATATTGATTCGTCACGTATCCGGCCTGTTATGAGTTTGCGAACCGTTTAAGTTGTAATGCAGCCTGGATCACAGTAATAATTTTGAACGATAACAACTGCACAGGATCACATGTTCACCCGAATCTTCCTGTGTGGGGAATGAAGCCTGGACCACTTTTTAAAACGTAACTATCACACTCGATCCGCGAATGTCATAGTTTACTCTCCTATCTGTCGCTATTACTGTGGTCCGCGCTACATTACAACGTGAACGGTTCAGTTGTTGCCGGATACATGACGATTCAACACCTTGTTGACCCACCGTCTTCTAAGAGGTACTTTCGCATTTATGACATTGATTGCCGTAGAATGCTGTTACATTAGGGTTTCCCTCGCTCCACCCCCCCCCCCCCCCCAGGATGAAACTACCATATTATGAGCGATCACCAATACTCTCTCGTTTTATATCTTTCTCATGCCTTAATTAGTTTCGGGTGTATGTTGAGGAGTATGGATGTTAGACAGTAATGTTGTGTGTCAGTGTTTATGTGGCGGGATATTTCAGTCGGGGGTGGCACCTGCCTCCTCCCACTGTTTGTTCAGCTGTGCGGGGAGTCACTCAGTCAGTTGTCCTGGCAGCTGCGCCCCTCTGTGACAGGTTGGGTCCAACCAACCACCTGCTGTCTGGGACCTCTGGGGCTTCCTTTGTCGCACCTTCACCCCCCCCCACCGCCACCCCCCCCTCACCATGTCAGATCGTCTACTGCCCGCCAGCATTCCAAGTCACCCAAGCTAGTGTGGCCTTCTTTCAAAACACTCCACTCACAGAATAGCAAACCACGAGGGCTGTTTTCGGAGAGGAACTTCCGTGAGGCACATGAAAGAAGACAAAATGATGTAACCAATACTTTGCTTTTACCGTGTATCATAAACCAATGGGAAGTGTGGAAAAACTATTCTTAACCGATCTTTGAGTGCTGTTTGGATAATGCAACGGCAGTACGCGTTAATTTACAATTACTAAAAATCTACATCCACATTTACATATTTACTAAAATTGGGATTGCCCCAAAACTAATGTCTACTCTGTGAATTCCAAACCCGAATGGCACGAGGGAAGAAAGTATGTCATTCTCCTCTCTTATGGGACCAAATAGGTTAACGGACGAAATATGTCATCGCACTCGTAAATGAAAGTGGGTGTACGCATGTGTACCAATAAATTGAAAAGAAACCTACGTCGTCTGTCTACCAGAGACTCCCAGCCCAAACTACTAATCAGTTCAGTGACGCTTTCGTATGAAGTCAGGAATCGAGCAGCTCTTCTCTGTAATTTTTTCTGTACTATCAATCAATCGCCTACGAAACGGATCCCAAACATCACAATAGTGGTCCAAATGTGGACTCACCAAGAGTTTTGTACGCAATCTCCTTTGTTATTGCATTACGATTTTTCATGATTCGATCTACGAATCGCGGGGATTCTACGATAACCGTGGTGCCACGATTTGATGATTGATTCTTGTGTAATTCGACGATAAAAATTGAAAGTAAAGAACAAAATTTTTTCATACCTCACTTAGTTCTCGACATATAGTATCTCAAAAGTGACGAGGTTCGGTTAAATGCGTCCTGGACCAGAAGCGAAATTTCGCTATAGCCAAATTTTATGATGTATTCGTATGTAACTAGAGAAAAATCTAAAATAAAGAATAAGTTTTTGTGATATCTCGCCTAGTTCTCGAGATATTGTATCTCAAAAGTGAGTGGGCTAGAGTG
Source organism: Vandiemenella viatica (assembly GCA_031002005.1). Lineage (NCBI taxonomy): Eukaryota > Metazoa > Arthropoda > Insecta > Orthoptera > Morabidae > Vandiemenella > Vandiemenella viatica. Next base: position 70,609,802 of record CM061918.1, read on the forward strand.
AGATCCGGCCTGTACCAGCAAAAAATTTCACCAAAACCACTTTATCTACACTGAGGAAATACACTATAGGCGCTTTATTTTCTTCCTAGTAGTTGTTGTTAGGTTGAAATACGGCCTGGACCAGAAAAATCTCAAAAGCACAAGGAACTATACCTATAACTGATTTTTAACATGCTACATCTCGAAAACCAAGCGAGATATCAAAAAATCTTATTGTTTATTTTCGATTTTTTCGCCGAGTTCTGCAAGAATTCATCTTCAGATTGTGGCGCCACGGTAATGATAGAACTGTCTGAATCGCAGTCTAGAATTAGCTTTTTTTTAACTGCTTTACGTCTCTCAACAGCGAGGTCTTTAGAGACGGGAAAGGATGAGGAGCAAGGAACGAGAAGGAATTCGGCCATGTCCTTTTTAAGGAAGCATCCCGGCATTTGCCTGGAGTGATTTGGGAAACCATGGAAAACCCAAATCTGTATTGCCCGGAAGGGGATTCGAACCGTCGTCCTCCCGAATGCGAGGCCAGAACGTAGAATTAGTTCTACCTACGATAGAATTAATGCGCAAGTTCCATTTCATGTTCCTTTGTTCTGCTACTCCCAAATACTTCACGGAATCGACCATATCAATGGCTGAACTGTTTACTTTGTATTTCTGAACAAACTGATTCCTTTTTAATATTATTATTATTTACCCATTTGTCTTTTATCACAACAAAAGAACAATATCTAAAAAGTGTGTTGTATTTAATGATAATAATAAAGTGGTTTGTATTGGTTCACATTGCCAGGATGATTAGAAATCAGAAAGTGTGCCCCATCCTGTCTTGTTCTTAGTGTCTACATAGGGAAAAATTAATGATTTTTTAATTATTTGTGATTCTTGGTTATAATTTAAAAATCACATCTTGGTTTATAGTAGTATAATGAATTGTCTTTATTTTTGAAAACATTTATATACCTAGTCTGTCAAACCATGTTCTAAAATTTCTAAATATGTGCTCCTTTGTGTGATTTTTTTTCCTAACCTAGAAGCAGGTAGTTATGTCTCTTGAAGGGTTGAGCAGGAAGATACTGAGTTTAGAAGGCTTTACACGTGTATGAGAGCAAAGTACTGTTACATGTTAGGCCTCTTTCTAATAAACACTGATAATAGTTTTGTGAGGTCTCGGGTTACACAAGGAATAAGGGTTGACGAAGAAGATTCAGTAAACCAGCTAACAGAATTACAGGTGATTGTAGCTAAAATTACGGGAAGGTAAATGATGCAGAACTGAAGAACTATTTCAGTTTGAGGGTACGCATATAGTGCAGAAGAACCGCTAAAAGTTCAGAGGGGTAAAATTGAACAAAGAAATATTTGTTACATAGCAAAAAATAAAAACCTATACACGAGAAGGCTAAATACGTTGGTAAGAAGAGAACAAAGTAGTAAGGCAATAAGGAACACCTAAAACAATTCGACACACAACGCCTGAAGAAGACCGAACACTAGGTTGAAACGTCGGTAAAAGAAGAAGGAGGACTATAGCAACGCAGCGATAATTTATATTAATATGACGACTGCGAAAACAACAAAATCCTTTCCAAAACAATGAATTAATAGCTGCAAAGAAGGAAGCTAAAGATGAGCTCATACAGAATACTATGACCGGAGAAGGACCACAGAAGGCTGCAAGTAGAAATATGCTGTAGAACGATATTTTGGGAAAAAAGAGAGGAAGAAAGGATATTCAGACAACTGCGATAAGGATAGTGAAGAAGCTATCGATGATATGAAAAATATTTAGACGCGGTCCTCATCCTCTTGGTTGTACCAATGATGAACATTGAATATTCATACTGATGGCGCCAGACGTTACATCGTCGAAACGCATTCAGTAACGCGTTTCTATTCCCGCATCCACTATATCAATCTACACTGAAAACGTAGTATACAATCATAATAAAAATATTTAGTTTAAGTTTTTGCTGTAGATCTTGCCAGGATTATTAATGATTCAGACTGGCTCCATGGCTTTACAGTTCTTAAAGAAACTTCAACAAGAAGCTAAATAAATTAACACGACCACCGCCTGCTAATGAATCAGTCTCTCCGCTGCAAGTGCGTGCTGGATATCACGGCTTTCTTTCTCATTTTTTTTTTTTTTACGTGTACCATAAAACACAGCCGTATTTTTTCACATGACGTGTGCCAACTTTTAAAATTACCAAACGCCTTCCCTTCTCTCTGAAATGTGTGGTCGGTCTCCGCTCTCTTTATTTATACGCCGCCCTGAATTTTTATTCTGCTCCCGTGTTTGTTGTGGTGTATGTGTGTGTGCTTTTTTCTGTTCTGCAATTTATTACTGCATTCCTAATTAGCCAGAATGGCGAGCTGATGCCAAGGTTTTTCTCTCGGCCAAATTTTTGTTTGTTCTGCGTTCCTCGGAACCGGTAATGAGTATGGTTTCACGTATTTTTCATTTTCAAAGGTTTGAGACTCCAGTAGCCCTGATTATCTCTATTCACATTCATTGTCTTCGTCTCTTAAATGTATTTTCTCTCGCGACTTCTGATTACCCAGTGTCATACCACGCTGTGCATTTTGAGCAGCCATGTCCACAAGAAGTGCGTCTTTATTTTTTCCTGGAATACACCCACAATATCTACTCATGTCCACCGATATATGAGTGTAGAACACCTGGAATCTGGACTTGAATTGAACTGCGAAGGAGGTTATGCTCTGTTGGCAATTTCTCTAGTCATCTGTTCTTTTTTTTTAGATATATATTTACGCCTCGTCGACGGCTATGGTCATTAGAGGCGGGATGGGACTGGGGACAAGGAACGGGAACGAATTCGGCAATGGCCTTTTAAAAGCAAGCATCCCGGCGTTCGCCTTGAGTGATTTGGGGAAACCGTGTATCATCTGTTAAGCCTTGTTTACTATTATATACCATATATACTTTGTGTATAAATTCCCCCACCTGTCTACTTTTGTCATTTACGAATTTTTATTTTGAATTCCTTCAATCTTTTAGGTTGATTATTCATCACTGGCAATTTATTCGAATCCCTGACACCCTTACCTACAAAAGAAAATTTTCCCTTATGCATTAAATCGAGTGCCAGCTTGTGCTTATGGCCATCTTTTCCATGCTTTATCCTATTTCTTCGACGAATTTCTTTCCAGGCCTCATCACCAACAAATACCTTGTACAATACATTTGAGGAGAAAATGGATATTGTTTAGAGAATTGCAAGGAGTGAGGAAAACAACATGATTCCTCTCCATGATGACCTTCTTCACACACGTTTAAAACCGAGGAGACCAGCCTACATGGAAGCAGCCAATCTCAGACATAACAACTTTAACTTGAATGAAGAGTGGAGAAAGGAGTGGGAAGCCAACAGCTCACACAATTGTGGGCTTATAAAAGATCCGACAGCCTGTGTTCCAGGGTTTGACTTGGCTAGGCGTCTCTGGTGTCGACTGAACAGATTTCGCACAGGTCACGGAGTGTGCAATGCAACATTGCACAAATGGGGTCTCCGTGAAGATGCGTTGTGTGACTGTGGTGGTATCCAAACTGCTGACCACATTGTGATGGACTGTCCAGCAAGAAGATTATCTGGAGGCCTTCTCACACTGCATCAAGCTGGACCAGCTGCCAGAAGATGGCTTGAATCTATAGCTATAGTTATTTGATCGGGCATGTCCTTTGTTGTACATGTCTTTTATTGTACATATTGGCATATGATAATAATAACAATAATAATAACCTTGTACAATCTCCACACTCTCTTGAGCCTCGTTCTCTCTTCCGTTGACTTCCAGTCCAGCTAGCTGATCATATTACTTACTGACCGGTTCTGCTGAAATTTGCACGAACATATTCTGATCTTCTTTGCACCCCTGAAACTTCTTTATTTGATACCAAAAATGTGGATCCCAAACTACACCACCATATTCAAGCAACAGGTTTATCAATTTTGTGACCAAATTCATTTACTTCTCTAGTACATCCTCTCGAAACCACTTCCAACCACTTGCCCAATGTGTCCTGCCCTATTGAGTTTAATATCAAATGTGATTCCAAGATATTTACATATCAAGCCTTCAACAAGCAATTGTGTTTCCACCCCATAATTTTTATAAAAACTTTAGTTTTTTACCTCTGTATCTAATAAGCCAACTGAATTACTTTATATGGTCTTATTCGTATATAGCACTCTTAAAGTGATGCAATCTTAATGGCATCCCTTTCATTTCTCCAGAGCGAAAATGTTCATAAGCGTAATTGTATTTGTGTATAATAGTGACTGTGTTTATTTGGGGTGCTGAGCAAGCTGGTTCTAGCCCTCTAAGGACTACCAAAAGGGCGCTGACAGTAACTATCCCGCTAAGGTCACTTCCCACGACCCGTGCATTTGAAGGCCGCGCCTCTAACCGTCATCCAGTCGGTAAACATCAAACGCCCGGGTAGCTTAAACGACACTAGCAACGTGGTGGGGAGGTGGCTGCTAGGTGGTGAGGGCTAGCCTGTGGTGCGTGCAGATTTGTACAATTCGGCTGCATGAAACGGTCTACAATACAGGGGCCATGTGAAGCCACATTAAGGCAGACGAATAGGCATAACAGCGTCGTATGTCCTCATCTGTACGTACTACGAAGTAGTTTGGAATTGAACAACGCTCTTTACTGCACAATCTGGTGGCCAAGTGTCGAAATGAGAATCTTCCACACACAATCGGGGCTCAAACGCGAGTTTAGCTCCAGATACCGTCTAGTGTCTTAATTTCCTCTGCCTACAAAGAGGTTATTCTCGCAGCAATATAGTTGAATGGTTATCACATACGGAGATAATTAAATGACGGAAACAAATATTCACATGCTGTTGTGAGTTCTGTGCCTTATTTTAACTGTGAATGAAAAGCTTGGCTCCGAAACCACTCCCCCTCTCCCTCCCTCCCCCCACGTAGCCCAACCTCTTCCCAGCCCTAAGCCAAGCCACGTAATTTGTGAATGCTTCCTAAGTAAGTTGGCTAGCTTGTGTTCTAGAAATAATAAATATCGATGGTTCGAGTTGGAGAAGGGAAAGCTTTAATTTAGTGATTCATGCAGTGTTCGAAATAAATGTTAAATAAATAGAAATCGTGAAAGAAGTTATTTAACGTGAAGTAGATTTACTTTATGGACAATGATTTATTTTAACCAGTAGGAAGGAAACTATCGTCCTCCATTTTGGTGTACCCAAGATGCAAAACCGTCTATAGCTTAAACACTTATCATAGGCTCGGAATCAAGAACGAGCCAAACAGAGGATTATCCTTAAACAATATTCAAATCAAAGCTTCTGCAAGATTGTGCAATTTATTACAGTAATGTACAGATTCTTTGCTCTGAATGTTGCAAAGACCTCTAGACTTAATTTGTGTGCTAGAATTTCAGTATTCCAGACAATTATTGCCAGACTTGAAACGCGTCATTAAATCCCGCCAGACAGACCTTGTCCCTGCACCTCACAAAGGGACGTTTCCGCACAAAGCAACAAGTATTTTTGCCGAGTTCCCTGTCGGCGCGTGATAAAACCGGTCCGAGTGTTATGCCGTGCGGTACCGCGCTATTTCGCACCTCCAAAGCGGCCGACTTAAATGTGTCCCTCGTCGCCCGCTGTCACTCCGAACCGCCTCGGGATGGCGCTATAAAATCTAATCTGGTTGGCGGAGGCCAGGAACAAAGCCAGGAAGACGGCTAGACTCGCCGAAATAGTTTAGGTACCCGGCGGGTTGACGGCCTTTGTTAGATTAGGAAGACCTACCACAACTGACAAGATGTGATCGCACCAGAGCAGTTATATCGATATTTTTTAAGTGAATTTTTTTGAATAAGCTCAACTCTCGGGTGTTGTCACGAAAATGGGCACCGTAAAGTGTTTTTGAATCTTCAGTAGTGAATGACAATTATCGATAACCGCAAGGTTGTAATGTGGTTGAATATCCTTTGTGAACACATATCTGCCACTATTGATAAACTTAATCCGCCTACTCTTATTGATGACTACATTGCCTGAGAAAATAAGTGAAGCACCCAGAACGGGATGAGGAAACGAAATGAAACTTCAAAGGTTAAAACAGGGTATGTGATTACAAAATTGAGTCAAATTTACAAAGAACTTAGAAGTATGTCCCACTTAATAGTATGACGTTGCACCCCCTTTGGGCTGGATGTATCCACTGATTCGGTTGGGATGGGTATCATAAAGCCGTACTATCCTCTCCTGAAGCAAGTTGGCCCCCAACTGGTATAAATGGTGCTTGATATCCTGGATACTGGCAGTGGGACGGCGTTGACGTCAGAGCTGGTTAAACACATGTCAGATCCTCCAATGTGGTGGTCAGAAGTGGTCGACCGGAACATTGACGGCGAGTATGCCCGCCCTCACATTCCTCTATGAACTGTATGTGTGATGTTAATGTACTCCCGTGGCCAGCAAGATCACCAGATCTGGTCCCGGTATATGCATTTCCTCTTCACATTTGACTTCAGGTCGTCGCTATGAAAGTCTATCAATATTTTTTGGCTTTTGTATCAAGTAACATCGAGTGGAGCGATAAACATTTAATTTTACTTTCTCAGTATTTGATTTTGGAAAATTCTTCCCATTGTACATGTCACAATCTAGTACCACTAGTATCGCTGCACAGAGCAACTCTTGCCGAAGCGGAATATACTGCACAAATTCCGCCAGAAAGAATGTATTTTAAAAATCATGCAGAGAAAAGAGACTTAATCACTAAGAATATCTGAGGCCATGCCCCGTTTTTGTGTTTAAACGTTTAGTTTTCTGATTGGTTTATAAGTTAGTTAAGGTAAAATCAATTCTAAGAAATAAGGTTGCCTCAGATTCAGACAATTAAAGTAATTTCATCTCGAAACGAGTCTTGAGATCTTTCCACGTTGCTGCAATTACCAATAACAAATTTATACTGGTAGCTGTTAAATTCTTGCACATTTTCGACGTATTTACGGACTTCTCACTAGAACATGTAGTTGAAACAGAAATAAATATGTAATTGCTGAAGCTTCTGCGGTAGTCGCAAGTATTTTCTTGGTTCTCTGGGTGGAGTCAATTTTTTTTAAACCTAACGTTTCGGCCGTCGTGCTGTGGCCTTCGTCAGAGGATGATACCAGTACTATTAGATTGTGACCTGTACAATGTGATACTCTGAAATTGTAAGAGGCACGATGGCCGTAACGTTTGGTTTTAACAAATAGACGCGGTTCCACCCGGAGAACCGAAATAATAGAAGTAAACATGCTTTGACAAATGTCTAATAAGGGTTGTGTTTCATTTTATGAAGAAATATTTTTTAGCTGTTTAGCTAAGCTCAAAGATACGTCCATCACATGAAGTATGTTACCAATATAAAGTCCTTTAGTACAGAACGTTTAGAAGCAATAGTTTTATAGATCACCGATAAGTAATGAACCGCATTCGTTGATTCAACATGAATTAGCGCTAATATTGAAAAAGCGAGGAGCAAGTACCACACTATCCGACACAAACTGCCAGTGATTCTATTCCCTGTTAGGTCATCCAGATGTCGGTTCACCCCAGTGGAATAAATGCTCCAATTAACGCTCGACACAAAATAAAATGCGCTATTAGATTTCGTTTCTTGGTTTCGCCAATCGATCCATTTCTCTGAATATTTGCTCGAGTTGTCAGCGTTTCCTAGTATTCTAAATATTATCATCTCACACTCAGCTATTGCCTTCTTAATCTTCTAAAATTATGCCAATATACGTTTGATTCGGCAATCGGCCGTTGTCTGCCCGTCCATGCTTCCTGCTGGACGAACTTTTGGCTAGAAGCTTTGTGCCACCTCACTTTATTAAGTATTCGGTTACCAACCGGCCTTAAAACAGCATTTGTTCACCCAACTTTTCTCGATTCTATCCAGTTCGTTCTCCAAAATACTCTCATAGTTCGAATAACATCAAAGCAACATTTTTTCTTATTGTTTTGTTGCTTTTTTTTCGACTATTGCGTGTCTTCATTTGTTTTTGTTTTCTTTATTTAAAAAAAAAAAAATCTCGTGCCATCAATGTTTGTTTCAGAAGCTTACAAAAGAGATAAGGCCTCATTTCTTTCGTACGGCGTGCAGGTGAAATGTAATGCTATACAGGTCACAAAATTTATCCTTGTTTTTTTTTTTTTTTTTTGATCTGCTTAACGTCTCTCTAACAGCGAGGTCTTTAGAGACGGGAAAGGATGGGGGGCAAGGAATGGGAAGGAATTCGGCCATAGCCTTTTGAAGGAAGCATCCCGGCATTTGCCTGGAGTGTTTTGGGAAACCACGGAAAACCCAAATCTGGATGCCCGGACGGGGATTCGAACCGCCGTCCTCCTGAATGCGAGGCCAGAACGCTAGCCGTTACACCACCACACTCGGTTTTATCCTTGTGGTTCGAAATTTTGTACCAGATGTCCCCTTCGTTTTCGCGGTGCAGACTCGGCCACAAGAATCTGACATAACGTAATCGAAATTGCGAGCGTGGTTCGGTTATTCTGGTGTATGGAATGATTATAAAGAAGAAGCGTTATATCGGCGAGCAGGAACAACCCACTGTGAGACTGGCGGCGTGGTCTGTTGTGTGATGGGGGCTGGCTCGCCGCATGCGGGTCACCAACAGGCTCCCGCAAACTGCCTCGTGTTTCGTCATCGCGTCCTAGTACCAAACCGTTTTTACGATCATGGTATTCATTAGGCACAGAGCTATTTTTTTTGTCTTTTCACTGTACTTGGTAATAGACGAATTTTCTGAAAATGACATGCGTCTGGAGCACATTGTGACAATATTACTAGGTTGACATGGTATTAAGAGCATATTTCGTCCTCCTGCCAAAATACGGGACCTGTTATGTTCTGTGAAGGATGACTTGAGGCTGAAGACGCCGGGAGTGTATAGTATACAGTGTGAATGTGGGGAAAAATTACATTTGACAGACCGTACGCACAATCAAGGCACGTGTGGCGGAACATCAACGCTACATCCGGCTTTTTCAGATGGACAATCTGCTGTTGCTCAACATGTAATTGAACGTGGCCACCAAATGGACTTTGATAACGTGAAGGTGCTGAAAAAGTGCTCGTTCTTTTGGGGGTCGGTGGTTAAAGAAGCAATAGAAATACGGTTACATGACAACCTGGTTAACCGTGACATGGGCTATTCACTGAGCAACGCTTGGAAACCAGGGTTATCTATACTGTACGGGCCACGTTCCCTGGTTGCCGGCGATCCGATGGAGTGTGGACAGCCAAGTGAGAGGGAGCCAATCGACCAATCAGAGCGCGGTATCGACGACTTCCTAACTGTGGTACCTATTGGTTGCGTGCCACAGCAGCTAGACTCCAACATTTAAGCAACACTGAGCGTGGTGAGTACTTGGATGGGTGACCGCCACCTACGACCAATCACAGTGATGCGAGACTGGGAGCGTCGTGAGGTTGCTAAGCGACACCAGTAAACGCCTGGTATTCGTAACGGCAAGATCGGCGGTACATAATTGACCTGATGATGGCTACTGAGCTAGTTGCCGAAAGCTTGACGCTTTTTAATAAAATCCTGCTGCAAACCCGAGAAGATTTGTTGTCAATATTACACCCCTCCAATCATAATCACATAGAATTAATTAAAAATATCATAATTCATTCTATGTGATTAAGAATAATTGTATTGATGTATGTAAATTAATTTGTTAAGTAGGATTTGCACAAGCCGTAGTATGAATAGTCTTTGAGGTATCGTTATTTAGTATTAAGGATCATTGGCGGTAGCGCGGTCCATAGCTGAGCGGGTCACGCCACTCGATTGTAGCTAGACGAGTACGGCACACAGAATGTCTATATTATGGAAAGTTTGAAAGTTTAATTTTGTAATTGCAGTTATAGCAAGAAGAGCTGTAAATGATAGTACCCGGGTATTCGAGCTTAGCTTGATGTCTTTCGATATTTGTTCAATTTGCAAGATTTCGTCAAAATCGTTAGAGACGTTTGTGAGAAATTTCACCAATATAGAGGAGTTGCTCATATAATAGTATTATAGATATTGAAATGAGTCTTGACTGGGTGAAAACCGAGAAACATGCTCATGACGATTATTTTTGAGGTTTCCTTGAAACGAATATTGGCTGCGTGAATTTTGATTAAAGTTAAACGTTTTTTCTTGAAGGCTTTCTAGACATTTGGAAGTGTATGGTTCCTTGTTCTAACCAAAGAGAAACTTAACCAGCTTCAGTAGTCTTTTAAAAAACTGCTTTACGTCTCTCAACAGCGAGGTCTTTAGAGACGGGAAAGGATGGGGGCAAGGAATGGGAAGGAACTCAGCCATGGTCTTTTTAAGGAAGCATCCCGGCATTTGCCTGGAGTGATTTGGGAAACCATGGAAAACCCAAAACTGGATGCCCGGACGGGGATTCGAATCGCCGTCCTCCCGAACGCGAGGCCAGAACGCTAACCGTTACACCACCACGCTCGGTCCAGTAGTCTTATTAGTACCTGAAACTTCTACGAGATTGCGTTAGAGCGGTTTCCGAGATACAAAATACAAGAATTGCTCGTTTTTTTTGTAAAATCACGTTAGGTTTCGCGGGAGACACCAATAAGCCTATAGATAATCTTGAAAAGCAAAACGTCATCTGTCCATGAAATTTTATCCAAATTGTCACAGCCATTTATGAGATACCATAAAAAGTTACAAAGAAGAACTACCCGATACATGACAGGTAAACAGCTGGAGTGATTGCGTATGTTCGATGTTGACGAAGTTGGGTTTGGGAAGATCTGCAATTCCGTACGCGTTGCTCTCGTCAGAAGGTAATTCACGACAGTCCTAGTTCAGGATGGCAGCAAACACATTTTACTACCAGCAACATTCATATCTAGGAATGACCGAGAAATCAGGGCCAGTAAACGATTCTATTCTTTACTCATTTTCTTCCGCTATGGATTAGGGACTACAACAGGAAGGATTCATGGAGTGTTAAAACTTAGAATCCGACAGGTCTCGGTAAACCACTCCAGCCATCCTGATGTTGATTTGCCATGGTTTTCCTAGATCACTCTAGGGGTATGCCAGGATGGTTCCTTAAAGTAGCCCATGGCGTCTCATGCTGTATCCAGTATATCCCTTCCGATGCATAAATGATTACACATTAGGATAGGTAAATCGCGGAGGAATAACAATACTACTTATTCACTGAATTTTCTGCCGTGTTCAATAAGAGCAAGTTGGCAGCAGTGGTAGGCTACGGCACTTTCTCTCGTTATTCGCTGAGTGCTGGACCAATTAACGTAGCCTGCTGGCTGTGACAGCCGCCGGCTATGACGTCACGTGGAGACCGTCGGGTCGCCGCTAGGGGCGCTGCGAGCGCTCAACTCTGCACCGGTAACGCACAAGTAGCGAGATACTGTAACCACTACCAAACATCGCCGTATTACTAAGGTTCAAAACTGTCAGATATATGAGATGTGTATAACGAAATACCGCTTGTTCTCTTAATATCTCAGATTTTTATACTGAGCTTGAAGTTTCGCGGACACCTGGAAACTATCCTGGAAACAGCCACACCATTCGAGCTAAAATTTTACTTATTACCTCCGACTGATGATTTAGTATACAGTTTAAAAGTGGACAAGGAATTGAATCTTCAAAAGTACTCACGACAATCATTTTACAGTTTTCAGAGGTTGTTTGCTTTAATCGAGCTAGGTGGGTTAGCGGTTAAGTTTCATTTAAGAGGAAGCGTGTTCGTACCCCGGCTATCCAGATTTCGGTTTTCCCTATTTCCCAAAATCACTGCAGGCTAAAGGCGGGAATGTTCCTTCAAAAAAGTTAAGGCTAATTTTCTTCCAGTTCACTGGCTGCTATCCTATCCCGATTCTGACCCTACCGCTGAATAGACAAACAACCTCAACGAAAAAAAAAAGAAGAAGAAGAACATTTGGCAAAAAAGCGGAAAACGGAAACATCTAAAAAACACAATAACGTAGTTTTTCAAGGTTGCCAACTCTCAATAAAAAGTTCTCGACATTCTAGAAACGTAAATCTTGAAACAAGTGACGTTTCGAACAACATAGTCACTGCAATTTTCATCAGTTGGCGCGGTAGTGACTACTGATGTGTTCCGTGCCACTTTATTCTCCAACACAAATGTAATAAAGTATCTGAAGGAGTCAGTACCCCGAAAATTTTATTTTAAAATAAATTTTAACCTCCCCCCCCCCCAATTCCTTTCGGTGGGTCTGCAAACGAAATAGGTTGAGTTGGAACTATAGAGAACTCCGGGTGTATACTATGGGAAGATTAGCGTGTCATTAAATTGACTTTCGACTCAGTAAAACCTTTTTTTCTTCACCTGAAGAACATAACAACGCTCCATACTAAATTGTAGGTCCCCCATACCCGTTGGGGAGAATTTTTTTGGTTAACATGTTTCTTAGAAGGAATACCTGGCACATAAAAATTGCTACACTGGAATTTTTTCTGACGATGAAGTCTTACCAGGCTGCCAAAACGGCTCAAATCGAATATTCACAAACAAAACAACATCAGCTATGGTACAACACGTTCTTACCATGTCGTTTACTCATTCACCCCAAATGGAAGAGCAACTGATCCATACCTTTGTTCGAAAGAATCTTTAAGCGAGTGCTATCTTCTTACGAAGTATTTTGGTATAAGACTAACAATCCTTTTATTTAAGAGAGAATTTGGTTTATTTACTTCTACATATGGATTCAAAAAATAATTTTAAATATGCTAGGTTAGAATTAGTATATTGAGTACATTGTCTAAAGATCTTACTAGATTTTCGCTTAAAATTTACTGTATACACAACCTAAATTGCAAAGGTTACTAGATATTCGTTTTTTACTTAGTTTTTATATATCTTTTGTTCAGATTTTAAAAATTTCCGATAAAACATCGACTCGATTTTTGTAGCGGTTGTGTCATGTCGCTAAAACTAACACTTAATATAATACATAATTGGTAATATTTTTCCTGTCACATTCAGTATTTGGAAATTCCTATAGTCACTGCAGCTGAATTTTAGTAACCGAATTCCTTTAACTTAATCACCGAATTCTCGTAACTTTAATCAGACTGTATCGATATTCCGCAAAGTCTTAATCAACAGAATATTTCAAAGAGGTCACGTTGCAGGAATATTACACCTTTTTTGGTGTCTTGCGCCTCATTGACATCGAGGTCATTAGAGGCGAGAGAGGTTACAAGGAACGGTAAGGATTTCGGCCATTGGCCTTTTGAAGAAAAGCATCCCTGCAATAACCTTGAGCGATTTCAGAAAAACCATGAAACCGTAATCTGAATGTCCGGATGGATTTTCGAACCTACGTGCATCCTAGTGACACAGTAAGGCATTATCGATCACTCAGTAAGCTGGGCTTGGTGGGTAAAGAAAACACAATTTTAAGAAATACATTGTTTCGTTGTTGAACTTCAGTCCGGGAGTGCCTAGAAATCAGAACAGTGTAACTCCAGAAGTTGGTAGCCTTGATTGCGGGTAAGTACTCTCTGTTGAGCAACGTAAATGTCACAACTCTGAGTGCCCTTACTGCTCCTCCTTGTGTATCATAACGAATTACTGACTATTGCCTCCGTCTGTTGCCTTCCTTGTACACCGGAGGGAGATGTCTGCAGACTCCAGCTTGTACAGTGTCTGTCTGTTATCTCTGGATTTAATACCCGAAGTTCCATCAGGCGGACAGCCACTCCTGTGTATGGGTGAGTACGGCTTGTTTAGCTGGGAACATAGTTTTACGAGACAGCGAAGGCGATAAACCGGGGCTGGCCCAATCCCCGTCAGGTTGACTTTACCGTTCTTAATGGGCGACAGTTAAAAGTTTCCTAGAGATAAGACCGTCGTAAAAATATGGACGCGCGGGTCCTCCTCTGTCGTCCGGCACTTGGCCGAGTGAGACGTATCGGGTGCCTTGGGTGGCCCACGGTTCAACCACTTGTCGCCCACACACAACAGAAACATACAAGTACAGGTCCGACCACGCCCATTAAGGGTTCAGTACTGTAATGACCTTCATGTCTCTATGCTACTAAGGACTACTTATCTACCTGTCTCTAAAAGTGGTTAGTGTGAATTAGGATGGGAGACGAGCGAAGATCCCCTCGTAATTATTAATATATTTATTAGATACTAGCCGATACTCGCGACTTCATACGCGTGGACATAGAATTTCACTGCCAGAACTGAATATAGAAAGCTGTTAGTAACTTACGATTAGTCCCAAACAACATCCAGTCGGCATAATATGACAGGAAAGCCATCACTATATCATTCTATCGTCGAACCTGTCTCATAAAGAGAATCAGTTTCCAACATATTTACAAACAGAAAAACAATGGAAGGTGCGGGGATGTGGAAAAGGGTGGTGGGGGGTTAACTAAGGACAGCTTTATTTCAGACTGGTCTTTTCATCTTGTAATTGAATACATTTTGATGGTGGAATGTTACTGTGTCAATCTGTCTTTGAATCGTTTAACTTGTGTTGTGTATGATAAGTGTAATTTTTGTTTGTGAAATGTGTAGTTTATGAGACGCGGATTCGCCTATGTGACCACGGGAAACCGCTTAAAAAGCTGAAATCGAAGCTCCCAGGACCAGCCACACTGATGGGTACTACACTGACCTGAACAAATATCTTGCATGTGGTCGCTAATACTGTACTCGCTTCGCACGAAAAATCAGTGCCCGACATAGTATCGGATTCCTGTTCACGGCTCTTCAGTACCGCCCCACGTCACCGTTCGTTTGTGGAATCATTTAGTTCAAGTCAGATTTGTTACAGGTACTTTAGAAGGCAAAAGAATTTTTAACAGTGTTAATAATATCGAAATAAAAAAAAATCTTGTTTGTTTTGCTCCCAACTTATTATTATTAAACGGAACTCGTTCTTATAGCCATTCAACCAGCACTCTTCAATTTATTTTCTATCTATAAAATGAAAACCGTGTATATTGGTTCTAGAAAAACTCGACATCTTCTGCGCAGATTTCGATGGTGCTTTCACCAATTTAAAGTTTATAATCTCAATTCAATCGTTTGGTATGTCTTATGCTTCAACATGACATTAAGTTGGAACAGTAAGGGAAAATATGAACGTATAGCGTGAAACACTAAAGACCAAAAACCAACTAGATGCATACGTCATACATCGTAAAAAGCTATAGCCATATTATCGCATGTAACGTTTCCTTCCTTAAATTTAGGTTTTTGTCTTTAAACCACATAGATGGCCGTAATAAAAGTGAAGAGTAAATTACGTAAATTTGAAAATATTTAAATTAATTTTAATAATATAATAGAAAAAAACCTTTAGAGATCTTGTTTGGTTCATGAAGTTACGATCTCAGGCAGCACACCTACAATCTCTGATGTTTGGAAGTGAAATTAAATTCACTGTTAACAAATAATGCATATTTGATGGGTTTGAACATGAAAGTGAACAATTTAAAACCTTCAATGTAGAACCTTCCGAGAACTACGTTGCTTCTTGAAACTACGATCTCAGGCCGATGTTTGGAACTGAAATTATATTCGCTGTTAAAATTAAGAAATACATATCTGATGGGTTTGAACATGAAAGTGAACCTTTTAAAACCTTTAATGTTGGCATTTCCGGTATTTTCATAATTTATAATTGAGCGATTCTGTTTCTTCCACATTTCCTGCAAAAAAAAGAAAAAACAAAAAAAATCATTGTTTCTATTGCTGCATAAATCAACGTGATTATTTTTATGAGACTTTGTTCACATGTTTCTGATAGGTCAGCTAAAAATATTGCAGCAATAAATCAACCCCACCTCTTTTCTGCTGTTAGTATTTCAAATACGTATAGAAAATTAAGCGATTGACATGAAATTTGATTAACAATTGCAGAAAACTGATCTGTACTTTTGAATTTTTATTGTGTGAGCAAATCAACCTAGATCATATCGGACAACGTCGAGAACTTTGGTAGTATTATTATAATGCAAATATTAATGCGTCTTCCAGTATTTATCTGATCGTTCTAGTCAATGACAACGCACTCACTAAAATGCCCTCATCCGGACCTAAACTGATGACTCTCGGCTCATGAAGCTATAGCGCCTGTGCTACCACTGCACTTCATAGTATAGACAACTATAGTAAATATTTGTAATTGAACTTCAAAAAAAGGATATAATGTCGAATTTGCGGGCAAATTTGTAGTTATTACGTTGCAGCGTTTTAATGATAGACTGGCGAAGAAAATTGAATAATATGTAATAATCCATTGTTGACGTGCAGCATGCATTCCGTCGAAAAAAATAAATTGTATATTCAACCTATGCCCGCTACTCTTCAACAATTGTGAAGTCGCATTATTTTAGTGGTGAATTCGATAACTGGGGACGAGCTAATACGTGAATAGCAGGAAATGGATTACGGTCTTAATGTTTGTCGTGCAACAAATTGTGCTCATATACAATAAAATTTTCATCGTTTTCTATGCAATGATGTGTGGCACGTATTTGTATCTTTTATACTTTGTGGGGAATAGAAATGCAATACCTACTTTTTCTTTTTGAATAACCCTGCATCATAACGTAAGTTACTTGTTTCATGCCAGTTTTTGAAGAAACATTAATAATAAATTTAAATTCTGACACCCGTTGCCTGTACTACGTGATGCGATGATAAGTTACCTCAACTACTTGTTGTTTCCACTTTGCTGACGCCGCCTCATCCATCGCGTGCACAGTGGACCGTTATAAAGGCCTCCTCGGCGGTGATTAACGGCAGGCTGGACAGTCTGGCCAAGGTCGAGAGGGGAGGACAACACCCCCAGTCGAGCCGATGGTCAACGTCACGCTTCCAGGGCCCCGTCTCACATACGCTAGTATCCAGTCTACATTAACTTATCTTTTTTTTTTTTTAACAGTTTAACGTCCCTTTATAACAACGTGGTCTTTAGAGACGGGAAAGGATGGGGGCAAGGAATGGGAAGGAATTCGGCCATGGCCTTTTTGAAGGAAGCATCCCGGCATTCACCTGGAGTGATTTGGGGAAACCATGGAAAACCCAAATCTGGATGCCTGGACGGGGATTCGAACCGCCGTCCTCCCGAATGCGAGGCCAGAACGCTATCCGTTACACCACCACGCTCGGTATTAACTTATCAGCCCAACCGACTGTCATATCAACCTCGAAGACCACCTCTATGGTCTCAGCTTGAGGAATTTGTTACGTAAAGCCATTCGTTTATAAGACAGAAATTCTGACAACTTATTACCACATATCACTGTCAATGGCAACCTCGGTTCGATAGTCTACATAATCAAGTCAAAAATATACTTTAATGTCGGGCTTTGCATCCCTACACTACCATCTTTCCTAAGTTCTCTGTCAAACTTACACGGGGATGATACGCTAACCGTATTTTTGCAATTTTTACAACTTTTCCTGCTGAAAGGTCAGCCCTCGAATAACCATTCCCCAAAGCCGTTGGGCCAGATGGCCAGAGGTTTTAGAGAAATCGAGTTTGAAATATTCCGAGCGAATTGTGACGATTGGAAGTGATGTGATTTTTCGAGTAGCGCGCGACTAGTAAGCGGAGTGTCCCAAGTTCGATTCCTACAGTTTTTGTTTTTTCTTTAATTCATTTTGCTTTGCCCAATAACTACACACATGCTGTTTAAGTGTACAATTATTGGAATTTATGATAATGAAGGGATATTTCGTGTTTGGGTATGATATTAAGAAGTCCTTCTCTATAAATTATCACGAAAATAAAGGATACATTAATACTCTACCCGACGTTCATCATTTTTGTTCCAAAATATAATTTATCATAAATATTGGAAGTCAACAAGCATAAATTTGAAAAATTTTACACGTAAACGACTTGGGTATACGTACTAGGGAATAGTAAAGTAAATTAAAGATAAAACAAAAAAAAATTGCCCATGGTGGGAAACGAACCATAGACCCTGTGCTTAATAGTCTCTTTCGTTACCCGGTGAGCCATCCGGCCTGTTACAAATCATATTACCGCCAGCCGTCATAATTCACTGGAATATTTCAAAGTCGATTTTCTCGGAAACTTTTGGCCCAACGGCTTTGGGGAATTGTTATTCGAGGGCAGACCTTTCAGTACGATAAGAGGCAAAAAAAATTACAAAAATGCGATTGGCGAATGATCCCCTTATTAGATTTATTTACTTGTTATCATGCTGTAGGGGCTGAAGCTTGCCTTGGTGGCTCAGTTGTTGCGACACCGTGTTGGTGTCCGCAGCTGACACGGAGCTAGCTACTTCTACTCGTCCTGGTGGAAGAATTTTCATCACTAAGTAGGCCAGCAGAAAAGTAGAGGTGGTGGTGCACCATTTAAATCCCAAACCTTAAGCAGCCAAGCTTAGAAATAAAAACTTGTATGAAGATTGCAGAAAGGAGTGGGAAGCCAGTGATCCACACAATTGTGGGCTTGTAAGAGATCCGACAACGCGTGTTCTATGGTTTGACTTGCCTAGGCGTCTTTGGTGTCAACTGAATAGATTTCGCACAGGTCACGGAGTGTGCAATGCAACCGTGAAGATGCGTTGTGTGACTGTGGTGGTATCCAAACCGCTAACCACACTGTGATGGACTGTCCAGCAAGAAGACTATCTGAAGGCTTCTCACACTGCATCAAGCTGGACCAGCTTCCAGAAGATGGCTTGAATCCCTAGATAAAGTTATCTGATTAACATGTATTTTGTTTGTATTTCATACGATAATAAAATAATCCCAAACATCTTCGCAGTGCGTATGATGCGAGAGTATGCTACACTGTTGGTGGTAATTACTTATTCGGATGGGGACGTTAAGCCTGGCGCCCAGCGATATCTTTCGGAAGAGTAGGCTTGAATTGAATTCCAACGCACAACACAAACGATGAACACATGCACTATCACACTCATCCACACCTACACTAATACGAACTCATATGGGGGAAGGCAACGGGAAACCAACCCAGTTCATCTTCCCAAGAGTTTCCCATGAAGGGGTAGATCCTCCATGGTAACTGCCTGTGGGTGGGATTCGGCATGGGATCATAAGATGAAGAAGTTAGGATCTGACAACGACTGTCTTCGTATGACCGACGACCGGGTTGTGGACTAAGCTATGCGTGAAGTGACCTTGGTGTAGGTTCCTCCTCGGCTGAAGATCCCTTTGTTCCTGGAGGCGCCACCGTGGCGCCCGCCCCCAATTGGCCGCCCCCTCCCCTTGTTGATCACTGGCCACCCCTGGGGCTGTAATTATGACGAATGGCGTCTGCTGTCTGGTGTAGTCCACTTTACGCCCTGTCCAGACGTGAGAGAAGCCAGCCACGGCACCACGCTCGTAAAAAGACCAGGCGTCTGGGATCACTGATAGAAATTAGACGGCAACTCCGCAACATTCCCGCTCTGTAGCTTAGAGGTAGCACTCGTCACTGTTGTCTTAACTTGAGTCAAGTCAGTTTCCTCTTAATTATTACTGCTTATCAACAGTTTATCGGACTCATCATCAAAGGTTGACAATATTAATAGCATAGATAGACCGTACTAATAAAATCTGGAGCAGGTTACACTAGACAGCAGTATATTTCAAAACATTTATACATTTTACTATATTAATCTTGCAAGATAGTAGACTAAACAACATCATTCCAAGATACTGTTTCTGGAATACTACACCATTCAGTCTGTAACAGCCCTCAAACCTAAACTTGAATGGAAGTGTATTTTATGAAGCATTTGTAGTAAGCTAGAGTTTGGTTGAATATGATGTGGTAGGTTTGTTTTGCAATTTCCTGTAAATCAATGTATATATACTTTGTTTTATGAAAATAAATTTAGAAGCCATTTAATATGTTTAAAAACAGAATTGTGCAAGAGAATTGCTTAAATGTTTGTAATTCCAAGTATAAATGCAAGTTACGATGTCTAAAGGACAATTTGTTACAGAAAAATGATTTCTGTGGATAATTTTGTGCTTAAATATCTTCAATTTCCCTTTAGGACCATTTTGTAATGATTACGTATTAATTCTGATTGCTTTTAATATGTTTCAATTGTTTAAGTATTGTTAATGTTCGAGAAATATCTGTCGGAATCTTTTGAAGTGTTCTAGAAATTTCGATGTAGCTTATATAAAGCGAACACTCGAGACAGAGAAGTAGTGTACACCGACTCAATCTACGAAGGCCAAGTACTGTATTGTCTGTGGAAGGAGTGTTGTATGCAATCTCTGGATTGTATGTATGCATTTAAACAGTATCGTTGACGTCATGTTTATGAAAATAAAAGCAAGTTTAAAGTGAACTGTATCGTGGACTAGTTATTTATCATATTAATTAATCCACGAACAATCTAATGAGTCGTTGTGTACTTCCGAAGTCTTGTGCATTCGGCATCAGTTCTCATAAATAAATATTGTTCATCAAATTTCAGTGTATCCACTTACAAGAGTGATTACGCATAGACACGGTCACTTCAAAGCCAGGAGGCTTTTCATAAATTCAAAACTAACGGGATATTAGCCTTCAAAAGGCCATGGCCAAATTTCTTTCCGCTCCTTGTGCCAACTCTTTCTCACCTCCAATGACCTCGACGTCGAAGAGACGTAAAGACAGAAAAGGGGGGGGGGAAATCTCAGATCTTAGTTTCAGGTGTCTCTCAGGTTACCAACCATAGCATTTTTAACCTGAGAGGTTCACAAACAATATCTGTGCCTTATGGGAGCTTCCGCAGGCAGGTCAGCAATAACCTGTAAGCCTACCGGCAACATGCCCTGTTTTTAGTTTTCCACAGTTGGCTACCGTCACAGACTCCTTGGCGCCAAGTTTATGATCCAACTGTCCCACCAAATCAGCATGATGTCTGCCTGCTCATACCCTCTTTCTAATCTCCCTAATATTAAATATTGCATTAAATTAACAGTAAATTGCTTCTTAATATATTAAAATTATAAATATATACAGTATTTGTAACACGTAGTACGACTTTGTGTGTTACAAAATTTTACGGGCATCTTTCCGATATTGCCCTCTCTCAGAGCTTGGTTTGTCAAGTATACAATTTGCAATGTTGTTCGGATTCCACGTTAAAACAGTGGATTCTGTAGCAAATGATATGGTCAGCAGATACTCTGGCTTAATACGCCGTTTCATGGCTGTTGAGTAATACATTTATTTTTTACTCCATGGACCCAGACTGAACAAACTTATAGATTCACCAGCTACACATCCATATTATTTAGCTTTTTGTTAGTATTTTAATTAATAATTAAAATAAATGCTGTGTACTATTAATTTGTGGAAAGTGTTAATTATGTTTTATCTGATGTGAGAGAGACAGTCCTAATATTACCGGGATTAACAAAATACTTAAATAAATAAACCTACTAAAGATGATATTAAATTTTATGGGCTATCACCATGATTTATCATTAACACACAAAGTAATGAATGAAAATACTCTATGATATCGTAGATTTCGAAGAGACGATGGACTTTGCCCCCACAGGTTTGTAGCGAGGGTTGAAAAACACGTTTTGTTTCTGTAATACGTGGTCACGTAGAGTATTTAAACAAACAGTATATTTTAAGTCATCTATCTATTTATGACTGACTAATATGCTTTCGTAGTTTTCCATGTTTATGTAATATCAGCTTTCATTACAAGTAACTCATTCACAAAATAATAATATGTGTTAATTTACAATGAAATGTTGTTTACGATTAAAAACTGCATTAAAGTCACTAAAGAAACATCAATATTACTTCGACGAAGGTTGACGCGTAGTATAGATTACTAAATCAACACTATTTCCAAGGATGAGGTCATCAAATCCAATGGGGGAATATTAAAATCGTGGCACAACTAAAGAACTTTTCAGAACGTAAAATTGTTGGAATCTAACACCCCAAATGTTTGAACAAAATTAGGACAATGGATGGAGTCTTATGCGGAAATGTGCGCTTGTGGATAAACGTAATGTGTAAAGAAAACAATGTCCCTTTAGCGTAGAGATAAAACTCGTTTACACAATATCTGGAGTAGCACAGACTCGATCCATGTTTGTCTACAGAATGCGAAGGGTGCACCATTAATCTCTATCGCATTTAACATAGGGCTAACCCCCCTGAGGATGTATGGAGGTGCATGTTGAAACGTCGGTGACAAAAAAAAGTAACGTAATTAGATCAACTTAACATCACAGAAACGTCGAGATACAGTATGTAACATTTTAAATTAAAGAAAAGTTTCAGCATTTCGCGGTAAATATCTTTTAAGCTGAGACTATCTTACGAGAATCCTGCATTTCATTAACTTCAGTTCTCTGTACTTCATTATTTTTTTGTGTCTTTTAAGTTGGTCAAGTATTAATCACGTCACCACAACCGTATTTTTTCCTTTCACGGGTCAACCAACAGGATCTTTTTTTTTTCTTTCTTGTTCTTTTTACTCCATGCGGTTGTCTCGCAGACAGTATCTGACTTATTTGCAAGTAGTTTCGTTCTTTCTTTCCCCTTTTTTTCTTTTCCTCCTGTGACGTAGGAGGGGTGAGGTTTTGGCTTTGAAAACGGACAAACACGACGAAAAGTTGTCCCTCTAAGACACAGCGAATCGCGCATGCGTGAAAGATTGCTCCGCCCAAAGAAACTTTCCTCCGGAAAAATAAAAAGTAATAATACAAAAAAAAAATCTGGAGTAATTAGGAGATGAAGACAAGAGCGGACCGACCTTCTGTACAAGATGTTATTCTCCTTAATGAATATTGCATTAGTTAAGCATAATACAGACAGTGAATTCTTCTGTCGCCCGCCCAGTTTTACGTAATAAGCGGAACGGGCCCTGTAGTTGGAATCTGAAGAGAGGGGCGTATTATTTTTTTTTGTCCCGAAAGGAGAAGTTTTGTGCGCGCAGTTCCTTGACAAAGTATTACGTGAATTATAATTTGATTCGGCTGCTTTCAGCAGGTCCGCTTGTATTTTTCGTCGCCCGTGAGAATAGCGAGCCTGCCTCTTTGTGAACAGACGTCTCGCTTCTTTGTTTCGAAGTTCCAGATCTGAACTCTCTGTGCTGGAGTTATCACTGCTTCGGCCCTTAAGATAATCACTGTGCTCAACGGAGCGTGTTTTGTAATCGCTTAAATTCCGCCTCCTGCAACACGAAAAGATTCTCTCATGTTCATTTGCCCGCTAGTACCTATGTGTGTATACGGTATATTATTTTCAATTTCGAGCAACAATTGTTAACCATGAAAAAGAAAAAATCTTGAAATTATAAAGGAAGTTTGATTTCATTTAGCTACTTTCTCATTTCGGGTGTCATCAGAAACAATGGTTAAGATTCTGTCTGCGGTTTGTAATATAGTGTCTTTGTCATCATTGCAGTAAAAAAATCCTAACATTTTAATGTAGACGAAGTCGACAAATTAAATCTGTTTACGGATCACATAGTAAAACGCTTTGTTATATCAACTTTTTCTTCTTTCATCTTTATTTCCAGCTGAGTAGCACGATTGTACTTATTTAGCAGGTGTGTTTTTTTTTCTTAGTTTCCCATAATCCCTTCATCATCTCGCTGAGCTCTTTGCTACGTTCTTCCGTCCAGGTGTTCCTGCTTCTCTACTACGGTTTGTTGGCAAATTGATGGTTATTGACCATGCTACTGATGATATCTTTTGTCATTTCGAGGTCCATTTCAGTTTCACGTAGCCAGTTGTTTTTCATTTTCACTGAAATGGCTGATTTATAGTTCTTTTGTTAGTCGTTTGTTATTCCTCCTGATAATGTCTTCGTTGAATTTAATTCGTCATTTCGTGAATTTGTATGTTTTTTTTTTTTTTTTTTTACAGAATGTTGATATAGTTCATATGATTTATTTCTATCAAATTTTTCCATGGTTTACCCAAATGGCTCCAGGTGAATGCCGGGATGTTTCCTTCAAAATACCTTCACGTTTCTTTCCCGCCTCTGATGTCAACGAGGCGTAAAGACGTAAGCAAAAATAAAAATAAAATAAAATAAATAAATAAATTTCCTTATATACAAATTGGGTCAAAGATTTATCTTAAAATTTTCCTATCTTACTTTCCAATATCTTTGATCAGAGATCTAACCCCAATAATCAAAGATTCCTATACGTATAATGCCTCTAGTTTGATACAGTGTCTTAATTTTGCATTTTAGGATACTGAATTTGTTGTATCTGATCCAGGGGATTCTATAAGTTCTTTATAATTTAGACATTCTCTCATTGTTTGCTTCACGATTCAGTCCTACAAGTTGAATCATTTCTGCTAGTTATCTGAATGTAGTTACTTGATAGTATTGCCAACTATTACAACTAATATACAGTAAAGGAAATAACACGTCATCACCTTTTACCATCGATGTTCCACAAATTGTTTATATCCCTCGCTAACGTGTTTGGATTTTTGAAGGAGATAATTTTATTTACTACACGTGCCATCCTGATCTGGGTTTTCCATGGTTTCCCTAGATCGCTCCAGGCGAATGCTGGGATGGTTCCTCACAATAGCCCATGGGCGCCTCCTGCCATATCCCGTATATCCCTTCCAAACCATTACCTTTCCTGATAGGTGCAATGCACCCTCCGCCAAACACTTTTAGTGAATCGCGGAGTAATTGTAATAGTAATAGTGCTCAATAATATCTTCTCTTTCTTCTCTTCTCTACATACAGGGTTATTAAAAAAGGGACAGATTTTGCATTTTTATTTCTTACAAACGATAAAAGATATAAATACGTGCCACACATAACCGTATATTGGAAGGTTCCAAGTTTTCCTATATTCATTCGATGTGAGTACCACCTGTTACAGACAACAAAACGAAATTAATTTCTTGCCATACAAGCATTAACTTGTTCAGTGCATATGCATCCATCTTCTACGAGTTTCCTATTGCAATTGTAAATCTGATTATAACGAGACGGAACTATATTGAATTTACGACGGAATACACACTACACATCAACAATGGATTCACTTTTTGCTTACTGTTACACACAAAACGACTTTTCCTGCGGCGTCATTATTTCGACGAAAACAGTTAACAGCGCCTCGGCGGCAGCAAATGGAACTAATAGGCAGGGGCTACAAGCATTGAACCTTCCTCTATCCAGTCATGTGTGGCACGTATTTGTATCTTTCATAATTTCTGAGATATAAGAATGCTAAATCAAGACCTTCTTTTTGAATAACCCTGTATATGAATCTGAATTGGACTTCGTTTCATTGTCCCAGGATCATGCATAAGGTAAGTATCCGACTTGAAAGGTAGTATTATTCACTGCTTGAAAGTTTACCGTCTAAATTCTAATATATGGAATGTCTAATTAAACTATATTACCTGCAGACGGAGCAAGAAACTTTGAGCTGTTCATAACCTGAACAGATAGGCCAAAGATTATTAATAACTTCACTGCCAAAGATTGTACACACCATCAAAGATACGAACCTCCAGTATGCTCAGAAATTTTCGGATCTGACTTAAAATCTGCTCAGTGACTTTCAAACTTTAATATGAGTTTATTATGGACAGTTTGTGGTTGCGATAGGATTTTGAGTATCCTGGCCAGACATTTTACATTCCATCGATTATCTATAATAAACAATGGTACCTTCAAAAGGTGACGGCCGAACTCTTTGCCCTTTCTTCCCAGGTCCTTTCCCGTCTCTGATGACCTCCATGTAAACGAGATGCAAAGCCACAAGAAAAAAATAGATCGTCTGATCATGCCTATGACTTTTAGGTCGAAACATGAGAAGAAACGGTACCCCCTAAAAAGACTCTTTAAGTTTCCTAGAAAAAGGTATTGTAGAAATTCCATATCCATTATGAATACAAAATATTTAAACAAGAGAGGGATTGCTTTAACCGATGCACTGTCTTCACTGCCTTCTAAGAACACTGTTTTTCGCTACTGTCTTGACATCGCATCCTGTAGTGCAGTTTCCACAGTTTACATCCTTTACGGTGCTTTTTTTCGATTGGCATCTCGGATATGATTCCAACATAGAAGGGAAAAACATCTTAGCAGAGTTTATTTGAGCAGTAAGGCCACCAGAAAGTCTCCAACCAATGACGTCAGCCGGTATGTGCGCGGCCAGGTGTGGATGGCCAGGTCGCAACGCGGTGGGGGGTCCGCGGTAGCCAATAGCAGGTGGCGCAGACTCACCTGAGCAGGTGCGATAAAACGATAGGCCCGCCGTGGGCCGCAGGGGGCGTGGTTCGCGGGCGAACCACAGCCAATAGCGGCTCGCCGCACCTGCCCGCTCGACAGGTGGGATCGCGCAGGCGCAGGTAGGCAACCTGTCCAAACCCTGAGATCAAAATGGAATGTGGAGAAATGAACATCACAAATACTAAAATGGTTTGTTTCTCCTTGTAAGACTACGGCTTTGTAAGAGTACTTATGTCTCTTAATATTCTGAATATGGTTACTGTATTTTTTTCTGATGGATATTACGTCACTTGGGCTCTAAACCAACACCTAATACGATGAGTTAAATTGTTGACAATCTTCCTTGGCAATTTATTTCAGTTCCCAACTCCATGACTGAATACCGAAATATTACTGTCGCTCTTATTCCTACATTGAATAGTTGGTTCATGGTCATAATTTTCGAATATTACTCTTGTTATCCATCCAGGCCTTTCCCCCCCACCATATTCTTCATGACCGTCCGAACTTTACAGATTTTAGAATCTGAATTACATAGAATTTCGTACTTGGCTTATTCAGTTCTCAGATTGAGGCATGAGTGAAAATTCTGTTTTTAAATCAGAGATTTAAATTTAACATACTTTCCAGTAAAAATTTGAGCCGATTCAAACTATGGTGCTGTAATTTGAAAATATCTTTTCACTTGACGTTTCTGATACTGTACTGTAATTCTAAATCCTTCTGCAGGTAGTCTAAGACAGAAGTTTTTCATACTGATTATAATGTATTAATGATTTATTTAATTCGTTAAATCCTTCAACTTATTGAGATGCAGAAGCCGAAATTTGGATTACCTCTACAAATTAATTTCTCCAGATTTCAGCTGTTTTTTAATACTTTTCGCCGGAATGACTGATTTTCTCCTAACTATTTTCCAACTTTTCCTCACCATTCCTTCGTCAAACATCGTATCAGTCGTGTAATGTGATACATTAGATTCTGTTTCAAGACAAGGAAACCTGAACTCCCAGATTTTAAAATTGCAGTTATTTTCCGCATCTTTCCTCTAAATATTGCTAGGATCTCCATTTACATAGAATATGCCTAAATGACGTCATTATAATGATAATAGTTCTTGATGCACTGATCAAACATTGAAGGTATTTCCTATTTATTATATTTTTGTGTTGAAAGTTACTTTATAGCAAATCGTGTGAAAATATCTCCGTAAAACATCCAGATATGGGGCTTTACTTTATAAATTAAACCGTCTCTAGATTTCAGTTGTTTTTGTAATATTTTTCGCGGAAATGGTGGAGTTTCCCCTCACTTAAACTATTTCTCACTTTTTCAGCGAGCGTTGTTGGTGAGCGGTAATGTTCTGGCCTCGCCTTAGTAAGGACACCGGTTCGAATCCCCGTCCGGGCATCCAGATTTGGGTTTTCCATGGTTTCCCCAAATCTCTAGGCCATGTTCGAATTTCTTTCCGTTCCTTCCCCCGTCCTTTCCCCTCTCTAATGTCCTCGACTTGGACAAGGCGTAAAACCATTACAAAAAAAAAACAACAAACAAAAAAAACTCCCATCCCATCTTTTCCTCACCATTCATTTAACAAAAATTATATATCTGATGGCTAACACTTTCGTTCTCCATTATTTTCTCTAGGTTTGCAGGAAGAATGACAAGTTTTTCGTAACACATTATAACTGTCCTCGGTCCCACACCTTAATGAGATTGTATTTTAAGAATTATTTGTAGCAACCCGGGAGTTGAGCAAATACAGTTTTGTGTATTTTTCTTGTAATTACAGTAATTGTGAATTTGTGAAAATGAACAGTGTTTTATGAAAATAAACTATGCAAATATACTGTTTAATATGTACGAGGAAAGTACTATCCAAGAAACATTAATTAAAAGTTTGTAATTCTAAGCATTGAAGTGAGCTACGATGTTTAGAAGACAATTTGCGATGGTTTGGATTTGTTTTTGCAGCTAATTTTGTGTGAAAATATCATTTTTGTGTGTTTCATAACGATTGTGAATCATTTTGTATTAATTCTGAGTGTTTTAATGTGATTTTAATTGTTTAACTATTGTTACAAAAGTCGGTCGGAAGTCTTTGAATTATTCTGGAATTTTCTGTTACGCCTATATAACCAATTGTCAGAGACGAGTTAGTTAGTTGAGCTTTAGTTTAGAAAAGTTTAGTTTCGAAGGTGTTGCAAGTTATAATCGCTGGAGAATTTGTCTATATTTGTACGTAGTATCTTTGTATGAAGTCCGATGTCTCTGAAAAGAAATAAACACACCTGAAAGGGATTCTTCTTGGACTAATTATTTCATGTTACTTTCCAATTTCTTTACCCTCCTCCCGGCTCTAGTTATCACCTTTACGGTGAATCATGAATTTACGAGAGCAAAAACTAGATATACACCGCGACAAAGCCATGGCTAGGACTTGTGACGGCTGTGTAGCGCCGTAGGTTGCATTCCTGTCCTGTTGTGGTGTATCCTGTCCTTTGTCCTTGGCTCCCCGCGTGAGGTCTTGAGGGTCTTCTTCAAAGACGCCGTTGTCCCGCTAACTGGCTTCCTCCGCCTTTGTTCTGCCCACGAGGCAGGTGCGACCAACGGAACTTGCCGTATCGCCTTAAAACTACGCACATCCATGACTCATTTTTCTTTAAAGCAATAATTTCACATTTTTTCAAATAGTAGGCCTACATTCATATTACTATTAAACATACCCCAAGATTTTTCCTTCATCCATGTTGTAAATTAAAAATATATATATATAATATATATTTACATTTTAATTATTGTGTTGTGAAGATTATTATAGTACATCTAAGAAATATACTGGTGAATATTTTTTGTGGTATTTCTCGATTCGTGGAATTAAAACAAGAAGAAAGGAAGATTAGGAATAGACATATGCAGAAATGTGCAAGCAGGAAGATGAAAATCTAGGTGAATAAGTGAAAATGATGGTTGAGACACGACGGACAGAAAATCCAACATTTGAGACAACCCTGTAACTATAATACTCCAGCAATAGTTGTTATAACAGTAGGATTAATGCAGCAGAACACATATCGAAATAAGAAAAATAAACAAAATTTGTTGTTCTACGTCTCTTCTTATATTTAACTAGCTGACATGGCAATGCTTCACTATTGCTGGACTTGAGTAGGCACATAGATTAAATGAAAAAATATTTACATATAAATTTTAAACTGCTGTTTCATTCATTTTCAGTTGTAAAGGGTGAGAGGGGATGCGCTTTGGAAAACATATGCAGGCAGTGTGCAAATTCCCATTGAAATCTGATGAAATATGTGGTTTTGTCTAAATTATGGGGAGGAGGGGTGGGTTTTTTAAATTTTTTTTGACAGGAACCTTCTCCGGCATCCCGTCGACAACTCAGAACGTAATGGGGTTGGAAAGGGGGAGAGGGGATGAATATTCGACAACCATATGTTGGCAGTATTTTTCTGTTTGTTTTAAAGTATAAGTGTACAAATTCTTATCTAAATCGGATAAAAAATGTGGTTTTGCCTAAATTATGGGGTGTTACGGGGAATAGGGGGTGACTTTTTGGAAATTTTTTTCACAGGAACCTTCGCAGACGCACACTCGAAAACTCTCCAAAGTTTCATTGCAATCTGATAAATGGTATAGGAATGCATAGAAGACGAACAAACCCACAAACCAACAAACAAACATTGATTTTTATACACAGACGGAAAAAAAAATCCCAACACCAAGAAAAAATTATTGTAGAGTAATGAAATTTGGACAATGCATTTGTCAAGTTAACATGTTTAATTGATTAAATTTTCAAGATCACAGGTTAATTTAAGCTCAAGAAAATGCATTTCAAATGTGAAATACTGTTAAATTAATAGCCGGTGTAACCTCCAGAATTTTGAATGCAAGCCTGCAAACGTGAATGCATTGTGTCATACAGGTTTCGAATGTCACTTTGTGGTATGGAGTTCCATGCTTGTTGTACTTGTGCTGTCAATACTGGGACGGTCAGTGCTGGCTGTGGATGATACTGGAGTTGTCGTCCAATGATATCCCATACGTGTTCAATTGGAGACAGATCTGGTGATCTCGCAGGCCAAGGTAACATGTCGACACTCTGTAGAGCACGTTGCGAGACAACAGCGGTATGAGGGCGAGCGTTATCCTGTTGAAAAACTCCCCCTTGAATGCTGTTCATGAATGGCAGCACTACAGAAATTCGAGCTGCAGTTGGTACCACAGTGACACAACGAACTGTTAGAAATCGGTTACTTCAAGGACAGCTCCGAGCCAGGCGCCCTGTAGCGTGCATTCCACTGACTACAAGCCATCGCCGTTTGCGACTCCAGTGGTGTCAAGCCAGAGCTCATTGGAGGACGGAGTGGAGATCTGTTGTGTTTTCTGATGAAAGCAGGTTCTGCCTTGGTGCCAGTGATGGCCGAGTGTTGGTCAGAAGGAGGCCAGGGGAACGCCTGCAACCAAACTGTCTGCGGCCTAGACACACTGGACCTACACCTGGAGTCATGGTCTGGGGAGCAATTTCCTATGACAGCAGGAGCACTCTTGTGGTTATACCAAACACACTGACTGCAAATTTGTACGTCAGTCTGGTAATTCAACCTGTAGTGCTGCCATTCATGAACAGCATTCAAGGGGGAGTTTTTTCAACAGGATAACGCTCGCCCTCATACCGCTGTTGTCTCGCAACGTGCTCTACAGAGTGTCGACATGTTACCTTGGCCTGCGAGATCACCAGATCTGTCTCCAATTGAACACGTATGGGATATCATTGGACGACAACTCCAGCATCATCCACAGCCAGCACTGACCGTCCCAGTATTGACAGCACAAGTACAACAAGCATGGAACTCCATACCACAAAGTGACATTCGAAACCTGTATGACACAATGCATTCACGTTTGCAGGCTTGCATTCAAAATTCTGGAGGTTACACCGGCTATTAATTTAACAGTATTTCACATTTGAAATGCATTTTCTTGAGCTTAAATTAACCTGTGATCTTGAAAATTTAATCAATTAAACATGTTAACTTGACAAATGCATTGTCCAAATTTCATTACTCTACAATAATTTTTTCTTGGTGTTGGGATTTTTTTTTCCGTCTGTGTATATAAGATATAGACTCTGGTGGAATTTTACAGCTGATGATCTAAAAGTAAGACTGTGTCATAAGCGTACTGCCGATAGCATGAGTAGCACTCACAAAAAATAATATTTTCATACTCTTTATCCAAATGAAAAAAAAGTTTTTCTAATATAAGCCTGGAGAACAGGGTATGTGAAAGTGAATGATGGATTACACCAAACCTGAAAGAATGATGATTGAAGAATTCTAAATGTTATGCTATTAAGGGATGCTGAAAACTAAACGGACCAATAAAATAAGGAATGAACATGTTTGCGGGTGTGAAAAAAATTGTTGAAGAGTATTATAAAAAGAAGAAAAGAATAGATAATTGGGTAATTCATTAGCTGAAAGAACAAACTAAAGGCATAACAGTAGATGGAGACAAATAAAATAATCTGTATATCATATAATTGAGAAGGTAGGTTTTTACTGGTATGTTGAGATAAAAAAAATAGCTCTGTATAGGAAGAGTGAAGAGATAAATGAATGATCTTTCTGTTTCTTCTCTATCACCGTATCCTGAACCGATAATTTCTATTAACAGATTGTTCCTATACTTAACACTGAACACATATCAACTATACACACTTCACTGTAAAACTTCAAGTATTTATGTCAAGTTACTAATTGGTGATTAAACGAAAGATGCAAAATTAAGTTATCTCAAAATCATGTTAATATATCGAGGAGAAAATCTCCAAACTTTTTTTAACTAATAGGATAATTTGCGCTCAAATAAATCTTTCCATTACGTGCCTATTTACTACTAGATGTCGTGTGTTAACTATGGTCGATGGTGTAGAATAGTTTCCACTTGGCATATAGTTGCATGTGGGTAAATATATACAGGGTGTTTCAAAAAGGACTTTACAAATTTGAAAATTCATATAAATTTTATGAAACCAGGTACAGAGCTGGTTTTGGTGTTGTTTTAAAGTAAACACTTCAAGTTTTGACTCGCGTAGTCCGCTAGTGCCTAATCGCGCCCGCACAAGCGCTAGCGGCAATTTCGTTTAAGATGGCTGCCTTCACTGGACCCGAGCGTGCTAGCTGTGTGTTTTGGTTTGAAGAATCGAAGTCTGCGACAACAGTTCAGCGTAATTTTCGTACCAAGTACGGTTAAGATCCTCCTAGTAGGCCTACAATTTATGAGTGGCATAGATGTTTTGTAGAAACAGGGTGCTCAGTAAAACATAAAAAATCCTCAGGTCGTCCAAGCACATCTGATGAGGTCGTTGAGCAAGTGAGAAAAAGTTTTGTCAACAGCCCTACGAAATCAACCCGGCGTGCATCTCGTGAGCTTTCAAGTCCCACATACGACGGTTTGGCGTGTGTTGAGAAAACTTTTTCATTTGAAACCATACCGATATTCGCTTTTACAAGCAATTAAAGACACTGATAAGATTGCATGTAGGAACTTCTCTGTGGATATGTTAAATCGAGTGGATGATGATGAACATTTCTTGGACAACATAATCTTCACTTTTCACTTAAGAAGCAAGGTTTACACACATAACTGTAGGATTTGGGGTAGTGAAAATCCACATGAAACATTGCAACATGTTCGTGATAGCCCTAAAGTGAACGTTTTTTGTGCGTTGAGCAAGAGGAAAATGTACGGCCCCTTTTTTTCCAAGAGAGAACCATCAACGGGATAGTGTACCTTGATATGTTGCAACAATATTTGATACCACAGATCGATGAGGATGACCGAGAACGAAATGTTTTCTTTATGCAAGATGGCGCACCACCACACTATCTGACTGACGTCCGGGATTTTCTCAATGACCGCTTTCCAGGTCAATGGATTGGCCGTGATGCGCCAATTGCAAGGCCCCCCCCCCGTTCCCCAGACCTGGCACCGCTAGATTTTTTCTTCTTGGGTTTCATAAAAGATATGGTGTACGTACCTCCTTTGCCGGCCACTCTACCTGAACTTAGAACAAGAATTTACGCTGCTGCTGAGCAAGTTACACCTGAAATGCTAGTGCGAGTCTGGGAAGAAATCGACTACCGATGGGATGTCTGCAGAATAACCAACAGAAGCTACATAGAACATCTTTAGTTTAAGGTAAAAAAAAACTTGAAGTGTTTTCCTTTAAAACAACTCCAAAACCAGCTCTGTACCTTGTTTCATAAAATTTATATGAATTTTCAAAGTTGTAAAGTCCTTTTTGAAACACCCTGTACTTTGTCCAGGGTCTGTCCTTGGGAATTGCTAAATTTCATGGCAAATGCCAACGTGACAGGTAACCTATTTTGAGTGTTCGGAGGATTATGCTTGGAATAAAAACAACCTCCCACATATCGGACCAACTCAGTACTTCGACAATCATCATGCTGCGCTATTTTTAGGGACAAAAAAAATAGTTTTTAATGTCGAAGGTCAAGAACACACGCCCTGACTTGATCTGATCTGTTTCTTGAATCTGATTAATGTTGGTGCTCTTAAGGCAGATTTAAGCCTAAAATACATTGCATAAAGCGAAAAATTGACAAAAAATGCGTTTTTATGGTCAAAGGTCAAGGCTACGTGATTTTATATGGACTTAGAAATTATTACATAGCACAGATATGTTCTCGCTGTATAATGTACAAAACGATGTTCGGTTAACTTCGTAGTAAACACAATAGGTCACTGTAAACTAGGAATTCTGTTCTGTAGTGTCTGAAACTACTGGTACCTCTTTAAGTGCTAATTGTGAAAAGTGTGATCACTACAAATACATAAAAATTAAAACTACAACAAAACGTTCCCACACGAAAAAGAATGAAGAAGGAATTGTTTGGGTGATGTTAAAAACATTTAAGCTGCCAAACAAACTAAGGTGACAAATATAAAACCTGTACGCAGATACCTACAGGTGGGAGAAGGAAAAGTCAAGCGAGTGGAACATATTAAACACCTACCGTTTCTGACAAAGAAGACTTTACGACACAAAGGGGAAAAATGGAAATGTCGTATTAAACCATCAAAGGCGTCTACAACTAATGGTCAATTTACATATAATCACCAAAGTTCACAGCATGGTCTATTTCGCAACACAATGCCTCTTAATAGGTAAAAAATATCTGATCTAGAAGTTGGAATTCCGAAAAGGAAAAATATCTTTGGACCACTCGAACTAACTCAAATTTTACTTGCTTCCTGGACAATGAAACCAAAGAAACGAGATTCACTGTCAAAGAAAGAGATTTGCAGAAAGTGGCGATTATACATAAAGAGGAACAAGAGCGTCATTTCCTTAAGAATAAACTTTCAGTAAACCACAGTGTCAAAAAAAAAAAAAAATCAACGACAACAATAACAACGACGACGACAACAACTACGACAGCAACAACTACGACGACAACAACTACGACGACGACAACAACAACTACGACGACGACAACAACAACTACGACGACGACGACAACAACTACGACGACGACGACAACAACTACGACGACGACGACAACAACTACGACGACGACAACAACTACGACGACGACGACAACAACTACGACGACGACAACAACAACAACTACGACAGCAACAACAACTACGACGACAACAACTACGACGACAACAACTACGACGACAACAACAACGACAACAACAACGACAACAACTGAAGCTGCTAATACGCAATACTTGCACTGAAAGTACATTATATACAATATATATATATTTCGTGGTCAGAATCAAGCCAAGTTCCATATAAAGTGTATAAGGTAAACTCACGTCACTTGTTACGTAAATTGTTATTCTGTGTAGCCGACCAATCAAATAATATTGGCTTTTTGTGCTGTAGCACAGTGTATTACAGCATTGACGGCAATATTGCGTACTGCACAGGTGTGTTTGGTGTTCTGTGTACACGGGCAGGCTCTCAGAGCAGCGCCTCTTGAATGTCTCCTTGACCGACGGGGCGCTGCTATCGACTTGTGTCGACTCCACTTTGCATTCCTCGCCTCAGCAACACATCTGTTGCTCGCTCACTTCACAGTACCTATCACATGGTCGCAAAATAAATTTACACGAAGCAGTAAAATGATGATGATAATTTCAAATTTAAATTTGGCTTAACAATAGCGTTTAATTAACGAACCAAACGCTGACGTTTAAATGATAATTTATGCAGAAGATAACGAACGGTAATTAATTTAGAGAAAGATAAAAATCGCAAAGTTGTTCCGAAGCAAAGATTCCAGGAGATGAAGATAAGGGAGAATGCTTTTTCGAGCTCCAGTTGTTACCGAGATTCGAAGTAGGAACGCGTTGATCCCCACTCATATGCTTTCCCACTGAACCACCAGCGAGTATCGGGTTTTTCATCCCATAACAATTTATACATAATTATTGAAGTCAATTTATTCTGCAGTTGCTAGCTCAAATAATAATTATTCTTAATTTATTCCCCAGAGCAATTGTTATTTTCATTTGATTCTCTTCTGACGCTAGGTAATACATGAAAGTTTTATTCGTTCAACATGTATATACTACAAAAGTATTCCAGAAAACATTTGATAGCTTACTGTACTTCAACAAGAGATGGAACGTGTCAGAAAAAAAAAAAAATCAAAACAACAGTTGCATTAGCATTCTTACTAACTATTAATTACTAACCCTTAATTAAAAGCAAAATGCCTCAGCTTCTGTGGTTTTCTCCTTCCAATATGCCACAGCCAGATAACACCTGATTGCAGTAGGCCTACATTGGAAAAGTTCTCATACTACAGATTCTTTTAGCAACAAAAGATGACAGAATCATTATAGAAAAGATTCGGAAGGCTACCATAATTTATCACATAGCGGTGGAGATGGACATAAACGCTGACAGATACACACCATTGAAATTGCCTGTTTGAAATCATTCTTCGAGAAAGAAACGCCGAGAGGACGGTAGTTATTGAAAGCTGTATAAGAAAATTAATGGTCATTTTCTTCGAAAACAAATATCAAGCTACTAGCAGTTTAGCAAACGTATACCGTGGTATATTACAGGAAAACCTATAGTGAAATAGAATAAGGGTGTAAAGAGAATAGCATATACAGAAAAAGAGCTATTCAATAAACCAAGCTTGCACCATAATAAAATTCCCTAGATGACAGAGAATACTTACCAACTATTAAATCTTAAACATTTGGAAAGAGATAATTAAAAAAAGGATAGCTTAAAATTTACTAGCTAAAAAAAATTACATTTTAAAATTTTAATTCCAGAGCGGAATAACTTTATTTATCAGATACGTATAGGTCCTATGTCCTAGGATAAAGACTATGCGGAGAACTATTGTAGCAGAAAATTCTATCTACAACTTTCATGGTCGACACACCTGAAAAATATCATCAAAAATAAGTGAGTATAGAAAATCGGCCAAAGGTATGATGGAAACACAACATCCTAGCAAAACTGCAGCTATATGATACAATATTATTGGATCATAATTTTGTATGAATTCGTATACCAGTAAATTGATTAATTATACCTATAAAACAACAAATTAATTAGGTGTTTCACATCTTGTAATGGTGTACTTCGCTGATTTGTTTATATTTAATCGAAAGTGGTAATAGAGTATATTAATTTACTATGGTACAAGCGCTGCTGTGGTAATTTTGCATCTGAGGTTGGCGCCCTGAAAAGCTCCAGAGCAGGGCAGGTGCTCCGCCGGCCGTCCAGTATTGATCCCGTGACGTCAGAGTCGCGCGGCGCTGCCATTGGCCGGCGCTCACCTGTTCTCCACCTGTAGCGGCGTCGCGGGGCGTGGCCACCAGGTGCTAGCACAGGTGAGGGCGGCTCCCATTGGCCGTCTCCCACCTGCCCTCCACCTGTAACTGGCTCCCAGGGACGGGGGCCGGTCCCCCCAGGTGTAGGCGGGATTCCGCACCTGCGCAATAGGGGACGCTTTTTTACTGGGCGGATTCTTGAGCATTCTTATTTTTAGGAAAATTTCAGATTTTTTGCGGTGCACCTCATCAGTTTTTTGAAGGTGATATAAGTTGAAATCATTTTATATCGTAGAGGGGAAAGTGTGTAGTAGAATTTTAATAGAAATTTCCGGCTCCAAAAAAAGAGAGAGAAAAATTAAATCTGGAATCCAATGAAAACACTAGAACTATTGAAATTAAGAACTACTAAGAAAATATCCCAGACTATAGAAGATATTACGGAATCAATAAGAATAAGGTGATTGCTTTTTTGGGGGAGAAACCTATATAATGGATAATAACAGATTAAAAAACAAGATACTGAATTATTTTTAGGGAAAAAAGCAACAAGTTGGATTCAAGAAGTGAAAAAAGAATTTTTGAAAGACGTTATTATGGAAAGAGAGATCTTTACAAAGAAGGTAAAGAGTATGGAAAGATTTCAGGGTGGAAGAGGAACAAAATGCGGTCCGAAGTGGTCAGAGAAACACAGTGAAATGATGATGGATTGAACGGAGTAAAAAAAAAGAAAAAATGATGAAG
Source organism: Vandiemenella viatica (assembly GCA_031002005.1). Taxonomy (NCBI): domain Eukaryota; kingdom Metazoa; phylum Arthropoda; class Insecta; order Orthoptera; family Morabidae; genus Vandiemenella; species Vandiemenella viatica. Next base: position 70,647,706 of record CM061918.1, read on the forward strand.
AACTGAAATCGGAAAAAAGAAGAAATCTGTAAACTTCATACCAAAATACTGAGGAAATATGCCTTAAAAATACATTTGCTAACTATAATTGTAACATTTGATCCAATATTGAAATCGCGCTTGTTTCTGTGCTTAATAGCGGAAATTCAGCAGATGTCACTTCCACAAAACATCAATTAATTAAACAAACGGTTATCACCGTGAGTTGGCTAGGTACCAAGTAAATCACCTTATTACATAACCAGCTAACGGCCAATATAGAAGGCAGACACATCTATGTATATCAGCAGTGCTTTTCGATAGGTAACTTTCAAGAATTTCTCAGGTTGTAATTTGGTCCGTTACCTTATAGGGAACGATTGATTGCAATATAAATTCGAGACTATTTCAAACTGATTTGATTTATTGAGCATGGTGGATGAGCGGAATCAATCTTGCCTCGCAAATGTCATGGCCGAATTCCGTTCCGTTCCTCGACCCAATCCTTTTCTGCTTCTAATAACTCCGAAGTCGACGAGGCGTAAACCCATAAAAAAAAAAGAATTCTCTCTCTCTCCCCATAATAATAGTACGGCAACTTCCCTTCATCTAGGATCTGTAGTTTGTTAAAGAATTAGAAATACAGAGCGATTCACAAGAGCAAAAGAAGATTCACTCACAGTGTGGATAATAATAGTGGCATAAAAATTCCGAAATAATTAGAAAATCGATACAACTCCATTCAGGTTTCAAGTAATAAAAGCAGAGAATCATGAGAGAGATGTATCAGTTAAATAGGGTGCGGGACATAGTTGATGCCTATCTCTATTAATATTCAACTTGCATGTGGAGGAAACAATAACGGAAGTAAGACAAAAATTTGAATGTGGAATAAGTGTTCAAGGAGAAAAAAATCAGTATGCTACGATTTGCTGATGACATTGTCTTGATAGCAGAACAGGTTGAGGATATTGAGAAGATACTGAATGGCATGAACAAAATACTGAAGGAACGGTTTGGACTTAATATAAACCAAAGCAAGACAAATGTGATGAAATGTAGCAGAAATGATAGCAATCACAATAAATCAATATAACAAAATAGGATTGGATGCAATATGAGAAGAAAAACTGACTTCTGGTACTTGGGGAGTAAAATTACATCTGATGGCCGAAGCAGGAATGATGTTGAAAGCAGAATAGCACTAGCAAAAAGAACCTTCATGAAAAGGGTAAGTTCTCTAGTCGCCGATATTGATCTAGGACAGAAAAACATTTTAAAAATGTATTATGGACTTTAGGAATACCAGATAGAAGGAAAATTGATGCATTTGAAATTTGGTGCTATAGAGGGATGCTGACAATTAACTAGACAATACGAAATTAACGTGTTTTGGAAATAATGGGTGAGGAAAGTAGTTTGTGGTAGAGTCTTACACAAAGAAGAAACAGGATTGAGGTTCATATTCTGGTTGTTAGTGGAGGTAATAGTCGAAGGTAAGAACTGTAGAGGAAGACAGAGATTAGAATATATGAAGTAGATAATTGAGGACGTGGGTTGTAAGCCGTATGTTGCATGAAGAAGTTAGCGCAAGATAGGAAGGTGTGGAGGATTGCATCAAACCAGTTGAGAGATTGACGACAGTAAAATAATAATAATAATACCTTAAGAATGAGCTTCAGGAAGAACAGCAACAGTATATACAGGGTGTTTCAAAAATGAGCGGTATATTTGAAAAATCAATAAAAACTAAGCGGGCAGCGATAGAAATACACCGTTTGTTGCAATATACTTGGGACAACAGTAAATTTTTAGGCCGACAAACTTTCGAAATTAGTAACAATTTTCAACAACAGATGGCGCTGCAGGCGATTTGAAAGATATAGAAGTAAACGCAGTCTGTGAGTTCGCCATTCTGTAAGTCGTCTTTCTGCTGTAAGCGTGTGCTGTTCACAGATTGCAAGTGTGCTGTGAAAAAATGGTTTATTCCTAAGAACTTTAGATTTTTCCAGACTGCAGTAACTAATTTCGAAAGTTTGTCTGCCTGAAAATTTACTGTTGTCCCAAGCATGTTGCAGCAAACGGTGTATTTCTATCGCTGCCCGTTTAGTTTTTATAGATTTCAAAATATCCCGGTCATTTTTGAAACACCCTGTATGTTAACATCAAATCTACATAGAACATTAATTGATTGTTTCGACAAGTACATGACTGGATGCGATAGCCTTTGTATAGGTCGGTACTCCGTAGCATATCTTGTATCTTTTTACTTCTATCAGTATCTTCGCAGACGGCCTACTTTTTTTGTATCACTGTCGGCGGAGGAAGTCTGGTGCATTAACTTTATTAGCCGCCCGTTACTTTACGAGGGTTCCTGGTTTACCTACTCCGTCCCCCTTATCACCCCGGAGGCCGGAATTAAGTCCCTGTCGGGGGTTTTAACAAAAATCTTTATAGCCGAGACAGACCCGTATCCTGTTAGGGTCTCAAAGTGGAGAACACACAGTCGGATGTTTATTCGTTACCTCCCCGACAAACAACCTTGGATTGCTCGCCTCACATTTTTTTCCCTAAACAGACCCCTTTTCCGTCTCATTCTCTCCCCAGACGAGTTGGTTCCCTTGGAAAGAGAGATATAGTTGGCCATAATGTACAGATTGTTCACTGAATGGTTTTACGCCTTTCGGTACCGATTCTGATATATGTTTCAGAAACTCGTGCGATGAAGTACAAGAAATATGTAAGAAGGGACAATTTAAGAAATCGGAGATTAAGGGAGATTATAAATGACTAACACAACTAAGCAAGATCAGCATTTGTTTCGGCATGTGAAGATAAATGGAGAAGAGACAACACCGAGAAAGATTTGTTACTGGAAAACTGATCAGTTAAAGGTAATAACATCCTAGCCCGGGCAATTGCTCGACTTGCATCGTTGTCTCTACAGTAGCAAGGTAAAAATTTTCTGGGCCTGACAGTGAAAAATTTCAATTTTTGTAATTTTTAAAATGCGTCAATTTTTCACGTCGTCCTCAATTTCTTCGATGGACTGTGTTCAACGTCTATCCAATTAACCAAGTTCAAGCGGGACTGTTGAAGGCTTAAAAAATAGTTGCTTCAGTCTTCACATTTGTATCAAAACAGTCATAAATTTCTTTTGATTAGGAAATATGTGGAGTAAGATGAAGCCAAATCTTATGAACAGTATTTCCATTTTTAGTGCACTTTTGTGGAGAGGTGCTTTGTACTGATGTTTTAGATAATCCTTTTCCTCTGTTGTACAGGTTTGTTTTCACGAATTATTTCATCTAGTAGATTTAGAAAAATTGCGAAATAATCGTCAGAGCAGTTGCGTTGAGATTTTTTTGGTACAACAGCTATGTTATTACTGGAATATTCTTTGGATATGTTGTGATGATATATGCACAAGATCGTACGCAAAACTGCACAATCATCATATTTTATATTTATATTCAGAGTATCAGGTGGTATTCTAGTAATAGCAGATGACCATAAGCCGGGTATGAAACGGCTATCTGTGGTGAAAGTAACATTTTCGGTGCACAAAGTTCGATAGAATGGTCTTATTGAAGTTTTAGTGTAGTAGTGGAGAGTTCTAGAACATTAAATTACGTTTTCATCATATAATCATTTAACGAGAATTAATTAATGTATTTATTAATATAAACAAAGCAGAACACCAATGGATTTCGGCGCCTGTTCCCACAATGTGTGTGTGTGTGTGTGTGTGTGTGTGTGTGTGTGATGTTAGGATACAAGGAGTGGGTTTGAGGAAGGATGTTATGAAAGCAAACGGGCGGAAACCCAGCCACGCCTGTGTTTCGCTTTACAACACTGCGTGTCTGGTTTCGGGGATGCAGGACACACTTGACGTGTTTACACTTGTCCATCGTAGAGTCTCGTTTGCTACAGGTATGCTCAATACGTGTCGAACCTCGGTACCACTTTGGAGGCTTGAATACATAAATCTAAGAGGTGCAATTGCACTGCATTCTCACAGGGACAGAAGGATTAGCGGAAGGACAATGCGGAAATGGGATACAGCTGAACCCCCACAGTCCTGGTTGAAATCGTGGCATTTTCAGCGACTTTTGATGCTAGAATATGTAGAAGTAACACCGGAAGAAACTTGTGGTTGGTCAAAGTAGCGGGGGTTTCGCTACATATACAAATTCGACACGTAACCTTGCTGAGGGAAAGACGGTACACTATAGGTACATGACAAATTTTGCTTTCCAGTTAGCTATTTCAACAAACTTCGTGGTCGAAATCGCTATGGCCGCTATAGTGCCAACCGTGGATTTTCACACTTCGAGAATTGGCAACATAGTACCGGAGATCGAATCCATAATCATTACATTTTATACTAAACGCGAGAGTACTTTCTACCTGCTTGTAGGGTAAGGGTTGGTTGTATTTCATGTGTGAGAGTGGGAGATAAAAGTTGGAAGCCTACAGAGTCTCTCAGGAAAGCAGACCTGGTCGCCATAGCCTTTTACCATCTCCTTTCCTTCCCCCTATATTTCGAATCCCCGTCCGGGCATCCAGATTTGGGTTTTCCATTGTTTCCCAAATCACTTCAGGCAAATGCTTCCTTCAAAAGGCCATGGCTGAATTCCTTCCCATTCCTTGCCCCCCATCCTTTCCCGTCTCTAAAGACCTCGCTGTTAAGAGACGTTAAGCAGTTAAAAAAAAAAAAAAAAAACTGGAAAGACGGCACAATTTAAATTAAAATAGTTGAAGTATGTGAGGACTGTGCAACAGTGCATGACAAAAATAGTTGAAGTATGTGAGGACTGTGCAACAGTGCATGACACTAGCACTACAAAAAGTATAAATAAATCTCTTTAAATGTTGGTTAATAGCTTCGTTGCGATGTGTTCTTCACGTTTCAGCTTCATTCGACTCTAAAAAATCAAATGAAATTTACGAATAACTCATTATTCGGCTCTGCGCTGTATGAGTTATGCTCGTGCCATTTATCTCTGATTTGGATGATGTTGCATCCATACACAACTGTAAACATATATCGATGTAAACGGGTACAGTGTTGGTGGAGCACTGTGATAAACGAATCATTTTTTTAAAGTTGAAGAAAGGATAGCATAATTATTTCTAGTTTTGGTATAGATTTATTGTTCATGGCCGGGCAACGTTTCAACATAACCGAAACCACTAGGAAGATAACTATTAGTTTAGACTGGTTTGATCCAAGTAGAAACAATATAAATGAAGTCCTCTTTCTCACCTTCTATCAACATTTTGGCCTCAGATGACTGCATTTGATAAATTTTACTCATTGACGGCCTCGTGCCGATCGTCGCCGGTTCGAGTCCGGCCGAGGGCATGGGCGTTTAAGTTTTGTATGTGAATCTGTCCTGTGATGTGCTTGGTATTGCTTTACAGATAATATGCATATAGAGAAACTGAAAATACTGGATGAACTGAACTCAACTTGAGCTGGCTGTATGGCCTAAGGAATCCTAATGCCATTAATAAAAATTCACTCATCGTTGGAATGGTGAAATTTGCAGCTCTGGTTTTACGGCCGCATACCCTTGCTGACGCCAAACATTTTATACCTACTGCCAGGTCGAATTAACTACTAATGGGGGAGGTGTAGTGTTGCCCTCTGTTTGTGAAACTTGTAACTACGTTCAGTGTGTGGTAAGTGTATTTTTTAATGGCGAAATGTATATTTTATGCGGTGGAGATTGATGACCATTCCGCCATTCGCCTTGACGTATGCAGAAAACCGCAGCAACGACTACTCGTATGCGGAGACATGGCTTCGTGCCTTGTCCGTTGTATCTCTGCGATTGAGACGCTGATTAACACAGGCGGGTGTAACTGCAAACACGTATTGATGTAAAAGCTACGCTTTTGGTGGATGTGATAAACTAATAGATAGTTTTCTTCTTCTCAGATGTTGGACCGAGCATGGTGGGAGAGCGACTAACGTTCTGGCTTCGCATTCGGGAGGACGCCTATTCGATTCCCCGTCCGGGAATCCAGATTTGGGTTTTCCATGGAATCCCCAAATCACTCCAGGCGAACGCAGGGATGCTTCCTTGAAGAAGGCCACGGCCGAATTCCTTACCGTTCCTTGTGCCTAGTCCCATCCCATCCCATGGTATAAAAATCAGTTGTTGGCAGTTGAACAAGGGCGTCGCAGAATGAAAATTATGTAAGGCTGTGGTGTAAATTTTTATACTGACCAGGCCGCATTTCAACGTAGGCATGCAACAAACCGTTTAGGTTGCTATGATTACTTCCCCAAAATAAACGATTACCAGAAACGAAAAATTCACTGAACGTGTCTCATGTTTTAGTGCTTATGCTTTAATATTTGACAATCGTTCAGTATAACGTGAGTAAGGAAATTGAGACTGAGCGTGGTGGGTGAGTGGTAACGCTCTGGCCTCGCATTCCGGAGGACGCGGGTTAGAATCTCCGTCCGGGCATCCAGATTTCGGTTATTTGTGGTTTCCCCAAATCAATCGACACGATTGCCGGGATGATTCCTGCAGAAGACATGACCGAATTCCTTCCTGTTCCTTGCCCCGAATCCTTTAAAAAGGTGGAAGGGAGGAAAGTTAAACATACATCATATAGAAGCTGTAGATACAACATTCAAGAGGCTAATACCATTTTTTAGTAAGTGCAGAAAAATTTATAGCTCAACATTTAGGCAGCAAAAGTCTGGAATAGACTCGGTGAAGGAATATCGATGTTAGCTGTTACTTGTTGGTGTAGTGTTGCTGTATCCCTGTGAGAGTATCCGCTTAGCAGGTGCGTCGTGTCTCGGGGTGGGTGGTCTGTCCCGAGCCATTAGCTTCGGCAAACAGGTCCTTCTCTTCCTGCACGTGTGTCCTCAGGACTACAAAAACCATCCCGCGGGATGCATCCTTAGCACTGACACAATAGCCAACTGCACAAACAGTATCGTCTGTACGAAACCTGTTCGAAAATCGACATTCATTTCTATGGTTGTAAGACAGTTGTTGATTTGGTGTCTATATAAATACCTGAAATAAAAATAAAAGTTGCGCATTGACATTCTGTTTCACGAAATGTTGCGTTACCAAACTTGAACATGAACGTAGTTGGAAATCGGATCACTGTAAAGGAATTGTTATTTTTATCGAAAGAAATGAACTTGTTTCTGTTCATGGGCGTATCCAGCGAGGGGCAGGGGGGAGGGGCTGTGAAATTTCAAGATAGAACGTGAGATATTGAGAAACAAAGATATTGGAAAATTTTCTAGGAAACCGAGACGATTAATGTTTATATAAACTATAACCGAGTTACGATCTTAATTTACTACATAGTAGGTCCTTAGATTAATTAGTTGGATTACTATATTAATCAATAATATAAATAGTTTTCTCAATAAGTTTGAGTTTCCTTTTGTAAGAAATCGTCATGTATCAGTGCCCCACCCCACTTCCTAAAAACCAATATGAAGATATTGGAAGGACTCAGGGTTGATCAAAACGTACCGAGCGTGGTGGTGTAACAGATAGCGTTCTGGCCTCGCATTCGGGAGGACGGCGGTTCGAATCCCCGTCCGGGCATCCAGATTTGGGTTTTCCATGGTTTCCCAAATCACTCCAGGCAAATGCCGGGATGCTTCCTTAAAAAGGCCATGGCCGAATTACTTCCCATTCCTTGCCCCCATCTTTACCCGTCTTTAAAAATGATCGAAACATTCAATGATAGCAACCAAAGTAGGAAGCTCACTTTGTTTTCTACCTATCTCGTCTTTGATTTCAGTTCAGTTTAATTTTAATGGAATACTTTCTTTGGTATATTTTCAAATAGTCTGCATGACAGAGAGAAGCTAGTAAATATCTGATCATGGTTTCAAAATTATGTTTTAGTAAAAAGTTTCAAAAACAGTGTGTAGGGAAAGATAGCAAAGGTCGAACCCCTGATAAGAATATACACAAAATTACCAGTAAAATTAATTAAAATTAAAAAGAATATATATATATATAAAATATATTTTAGCACATGACCATGTGGTATAAAAATTTACGTTATTTCACATTCGTAGTATTTGATAATTTACAAAATAAGAAAACAGTGATAAGTTTCGACGCTAATAAGTTCTTTCAATAACAACAAAAATCATCACATTTCTTCACCAAGATTCCTATTTGCGTTGGCCATCTGAAAAAATGGCATTTCAGATCATTTTAACAAACTGAGGAAAGATTGATATGAATATGGGGATTCCTACACAGGACGTCTTTCACTTGGCAGTGGCGCTAATGACCCCGCCGTCGACGCGCCCTCAAACCACAACAACAACAACAACAACAACAACAACAACAACATTTGGCAGTTTCAGGCATTTAAAAGGAATGTTGGGTAGATATCTAAGTAACAAAATGACACATTAATATAGAATAATTTTTTTTTTAGTAGAGTACTCTTGATTTAATACGAAGGCCTTAGAAGCTTTCCGACTTGATCAAAATATTCAATGACATCTCACTTTTAACAGTAACAAATTGTTCTGTGTATACTTGGTAAGCTACAATATTCTGTGCTTGGCGATAAACGTTTTAAATAAGGGCCCGTATGCTATTGATATAATTAAGTTAAAATATGGCAGAGGTGGAATGTGCTGTCAATTGAAACTCTCTCACTAATACTACCGAAACACGCAGTAGGTTTCTACGTAATATCTTCCCTTAACGGTTATAAGAAGAAAGTTTCGGATCTACCCTTGACAAATGAGTCGTAAAAAGGTTAATCTGCCATAACATAATTTATAGCCCATTTAAAACGCATCAGTCTGGTTGCAGGTTCGACGTATCAAATGATTTTTATGTGTTGGATTTTAACGACGTGCCTGCAGTTAAGACATAGTATGGATTTCAAGTTACTATTGCAAACTGAAATTACAGGACAAACACAGAAACAGAGAAGAAGAATTCGTCTTAACTCTTTTCATTTTCCAAAAACAGCGCTGTGAGCTGCAATATATTTTATGACCTAGCATTTAACTTGCTAAAAAAAACCGAATAAAGTCATCTTAAAGACCTATCAAAATATTTTTTGTTCTGTTTGAAAACTAATATCAGTAGAGTTCAGTAGTGAATTTGTAATAAAATAATAGTTTCTCTGTTCACTTGAGGGTATGCAGATTTTGTTAAAAAAATAAAAGTAAACGAAAATATGTAGTGGGCAGAAACGTGAGAATAGTAGTGTTGTAAAAAGAGGAGGTAGTATTTTCGGTACCCAGTGATCCAAGCACTTGTATTGGACATAGGTGAGCGCCTATCACAGGTAAGACTCCCCTCTCAGCCACCCCCACGTTGGTGACGTCACGGGCTTCTCCGCCAATGGGACGCTAGCGCACCTGTGGAGCGCCACACCTGCAAGTTTTGACTCTAGATGTGTCCTTTATATTAAGCCCTCACTGCAGAAATAGAGTCGGATGGAATCGCTCGCGCATTTACTCTCAAACAAGGGTCCTTTATAACTGTTCCAAACAGTACTTGTCCCCTGCATTTTCTTCTGGCAAATAAATGGTATCAAGTTTACATCCCAATACATTTAATGTATTATTGCGTATGCGTTAGCACAGTTGCAGTTCATACTGCAGGTGTTTGATGATATTAATTCTCATAATTAATGTTACGCGAACTAGAAACACTGATGTGGGCAATGTTGTTATCATCCGAAATGTAACTCGCGATGCATTTCATCTGTATAGGTGTGTTTACTTAGTTTGATTTCGAAAAGGTAATATGAGGAGGTGGCGAACAAAACGGAATAACTACACTTCTGGTCGAAACACGTTTTTTTTTTTTTTTAATCCGGATGTTTTTGGTCCACTGAATCTGAATCTAAACTCGTTTTCAGACAAAACGGCATAAAACTGTACTAAAATTGAGCCCACAGATTGTGATTTCGATCAAAACGGCATAACTACACTAAAATTTCAACAATTTTGAAGACACGAGACCGATTTCATTCAAAACGGAAAAAATTTTATACAAATTCGTCCGATGCCAATCAAAACGAAATAAATGACATGCATTATTTTTTGTTGTTGTATTTTTAATGCCGTTTTTAATGAGAAAACACTAGGCTCTACATTTAGTTGAAGAAGACTTAATAAGATTAGTATAGTCTCTGGTATTGTTACAAAAGCATTTCTGAAGCAACTGGCAAAAGTGTGAAGAACTAAGTTGGTACAAAAACATTTTAGGAAAACCCCAGGAAAGCAATGAGAGTCAGAGGGAAGATGGACATGATGAATGTTGTGATTGTAACGAAATGGACATTGAGTTCAATCTATAATGACAGCTTTGATGATTTCTTTTAATTTAACAAGGAAGTAACGTTTTTTCAGATGATTCTTAATTTTAATGATTAATAAGTTGAAATGTTATTAGACTAGACTCTATTATGGTTCTCTAAACTAATTGTGCTTTAATTAACCTAACCTAACTCACAAAAAAACTTAGCGTTAGCAATCAAAATGTCTTAATTTCATTCTGGTGGCAATCAAAACGATAATAATTACATCGGTGGCAAACAAAACGGCATAACTCAATTTATAAAATTTGAATATTTTCCGTTTCATTAAAGATAGGAATTTCGATTTAACATAATGTCAAATAGAGATCAAAACGCAATATGAGTAAATACAAATCACCCCAAAATACCCCTGCAAGGATGTTTTTTAGTTTTTTGCTCTTCCTGTAAAATTTTAATTTGTGTAATTATTTCGTTTTGTTCGCCACCTCCTCATATAATTTGAGATTGTGGCGAGGTTGAAATGTAGCCTGGACCAGAATTTTCTTGTATATATCAGAAGGCACGAGGAATTTAGTTATTATTAGCAACAGGTATTAATAATGCAACAAAATCCTCTAGGGTTTCCAGCCGGATAGTGGTGTAAAAAACACGACGTTTCGACAGCTGACTCTGCTGTCTTCATCAGGTTTCTTGTGGTTGTCCTCAGCTGACTGTCTCTGCCTCGACTACGCTCTTCTATAGACGCTATTGAAGTACAGCGTTCTAACTTTTATAATTTTATCTCCATTTTTTTTTTTTTTTTTTTTTTTTTACTATTATTACTGTAAAGTTTTGATTTTGTGTAGACTACTTTTTAATATATTTCTTGTGTGCTATCCCTATTTCGATTTAAATAATGGCAAAACAATCTTTCAGTGTATATATCTGATGCTTTCTATGAATAATGTTGATACATGAGACGGTTAAAATATGTGACAATTCAGTCTATATCTTATATTTGTAAAATGATATACTTGTTTCTGACTTCCGTTTCCTCTCGTGTTTCAGGTAAGCAATGAGATCGTGTTTTGAAGTTGAGGAACTGAGACGGTATGTAAGTAGAAAACGCAGCTCTGTAGAGTTACTATTGCTTCCTATCTTCCTGATTAATTTCTCAGTTTACAACTTACTCCAAGGCAATGCATTTATACAAGACGTCTTGATTTGTATTTGCTTTTTACGTTTGAAAAGGCAAGCTGCATTAGCTGATCTAAACAAATTTAACAGAACTGCAATTTTTGATACTGGCTCACATTCTAATATTATTAGATAGATATTAAATTATTACCAGGGAAGAGTTATTAGAAACCCGTCTTCTAAGCAGTGTTCGCAGTAGTTTAACAGTTTATTTCCTCACAGTTGCTCAGCTAAATAGAATTTTTATTTAATAACGCCCATATGCTTAAAAATTATCATTTCAACTGCAAAAGAGCATAGTCTCCACTGGCAATGTCATTACATCTCCTCCGTCTTACGTCTTGATCTATTTATTTCTTTCTTATTATCCCCTCTCCATCTAACTATGGCTGCCCTCTCCGAATTGATATATTACTGTAATTACTTCTTAAATTACTATAATAGCCATAACTGTGGATAGAGAATATAACAGATATCTTAGATATATCGAACGAAAACAAAAATTAACAAATAACCATTTAGAGTGGCTAAATGCGATGTTGTTGCAGGTCATGTTTCCACAGTTGCTAAATTAATTACTAGTTGAAAGAACACGCCAAAGCAACTGTTTAATTTATTTATTGTTGCGTCGTACGCGTTTCACCTCTCATCGAGGCATCATCAGCGACGAACCTGTGTTACAGTTTTTATATACAGTTTTATATACATTTTTATCCTATTATTACAAATTATGAGCATATTTTTTATGAGATATTTTTATAGCTAATGGTTACTTACAATTTACATTTGTTAATATGGTATGCAGCTGCGCATCTCCGTTTCTTTATACAAAGCTTGGTTTGCCTGTATCGTATTTAACGATTCGTCGCTGATGATGCCTCGATGAGAGGTGAAATGCGTACGACGCAGCAATAAATAAACTAAACAGTTGCATTGGCGTGTTCATTCAACTAGTAATTAATTTAGAGTGGCGTTTCTTAACCTGTGGCCTACAAAGATGAGAGACAGTTTGTAGGCAGAATATTAAAATGTTTATATTAGCCGAGTTAAAACTAACAAAATGGTACCATACTCATACAGTATAGTACCACAAGCTAGTATAAGCTACACGCCAAACTTTCTAAAAGGAATCGTATTTCCGAGATATGACCGAATTGTTATCACAATAGACTGCTCACTACAAACACTTTCAGTCGGTGTTAGAGAGAGGCGTTCGTATCAGGATTATGTTATTGACCGTATAGATGTATGTCTTAAGGCAGCGGTTCCCATTTTTTTTTTTTTTTTTTTCCGCCACGGAACCCCAACTGATCATACATTTTTTGGCGGATCCCATTTTTTATAAGTGTAAGCTGATAAACCAGTCTCGCGTCGGTAAGTCGTCACAAACGGAAGCAGAACCATGATAGCCTTCTCACGACGCGGTTATGACTCTTTTCAGCGAACATTTTATTTAATTTTCGGACGGAAGACGGAACCCTTGTGATCCTTCCGCGGAACCCCAGGGTTCCGCAGACCACCATTTGAGAACCACTGTCCTAAAGGACCACTGTACCTAACAATTTGGAGGGTTAGTCAATAATATTAGGTCCATATAAGTTGGTGGTTGTGGCGGTTTTGCCTGGGGAGGTAAGGGTGAAAACCTTTTACTTCTTTTTATAATTAAAAGAAACCCTATGCCACTAATTTACTGGGTACTCATAATGGCGTACAGGCGAGGCTTATTTATCGTTAACATTGACACATTGAAATATGATAAAAAGATCGGGAACCATAAATCAAACACAGTATTGACATTAACTGTATTCGATCTCAAATGCCGGGCGCCAGGATAATTTAAATTATCCACCAAGTGTGGCTTTAAGAAAGTCTCCCCCAGCTAGCTCAATATTTGGGGGTGCAAGAACTCCTAATCATTCAGTGGTCGTTACAGGGCTGTACTCAATGACCGAATAAAAGTACCACACTGCACTTGTAGGATGATTACCGTGACTGCGATGTATTTCCCGCGACGGCGGAATTACTATAGCCCCTTGGCTATAGCGGACAATGCACCACGTCCGTGCAAGCTTACTGGATGCGTGTACAGTGACCTCACTGTACAAGACACGCTTATTGACCCTCAGGTGCGAAGCCAAGACCGAGCGATCTCCAGCTTCGGAAGATCCGCTCCTTCTCGTCTGAAGGCTCGGAGCCAAGTCCTCTTCAGCGTCCGCCGGAAAAAGCCTCCTCACGTCGCTCGTGGTTTACATAGAAAAAATACACCATCATTACCAAATGCAAAGGAAAGTCTCTCTCGATTGGTTCTGCCATTTTTAAGCTCCTCCCTTCGGCTGTCACGATAGGCGAACCTTGTCTTTCTTGATTCGTGTGAACTCGGGATAGCCTCGGACTTTTTCGTCATCTGTGACCTCCAAAACTCCCCGTTCGAAGACCTGGGGTAGTTTGTTCACCTCAGTGTACCGTTTCCCCGGAGCCAAGGGATTATACGCTTGACCAACTGCGTGAGAAGGGTAGCTGGTGTCCATTGTCCCTGGCCGCCGCCGGCCTGTCGCGACCCTCTGGCGCGTCTAGCTCAGGTGCCACAAACACACTGACAATCCTCTCCGATAATTCCTTTCTTATTCTTTTTATATATAAAAATATGCAAAATAATATATATAAAAATGTACGGAATGACCCATATTTGGTCATTCTGCTACATGGTCAGTAGAATTATTTTTTCGTTTACTAGAACTTAATCAAAGAAATGTTGAGAAATCCTGATTTAGCGGATTTTAACGAAATACACACTTTTCTTCGTGGCTCTTTTGCAATTTGAAACATTTGAGCCATTAGAAAAATGAAAAGAAACATCGTCTTTTTAGCTTGGTATGAAATAACACCTATATACAGGGAGATAAAACGTGTATCGTTGTCGTTAACCTAACAGCGAAGAACGCGCTGTTGATGTCACAGCGTGACAGACGTCATGGCATGAAAACCCGGCTAACCTTCTGTTAGTATTGATTGCACAGTGTTGTACGACACTCACGTGAGCCAATAAAGTCATGATACACTAATCAGCCAAAACGTTATGAACACCTATTTATTAATGTGTTGGTCCATCTTTGGAGCGCAATACAGCAGCGATTTGGCGTCTTGTTAAGTTTTCGGTGTTGCCTGGTACCAGATGTCTACGCACAGGCCAAGCAATTCCTTTAAATTATGGGCGCGGCACCTGGGAACGAGCATCTCGGAAACGGCGAGGCTGGTCGGCTGTTAGCGTGCTACTGTAGTGAGCATCTATGCAGAGTGGTTAAAGAACGGTGAAACCACGACTAGGCGACAAGGTGGTGGACGTCCACGCCTCATCACAGAACATGAAATTCGGAGTCTTTCTTGCTCTGTAAAGTGGGATAGGCAGCCATCTGTGGTAGATCTAACAGCGGAGTACAATGCTGGTGCAGGCACAAGTGTTTTTGGAGCACACTCTTCTGTCAGATCTACCACAGATCTCCGCCTATTCAGTGTAGAGTTTTGTTTTTGTTGTGTATGTGAGATGAAGGTAGGTAGTGGGTGAAACCCGGTATCGGCCCATTGAGGCCTACTCTTCCGAAAGACACCTAGCGAGCCGCCAGCTTTAACGTCCCCATTTGACGATTAAATCACTATCAACAGTGCAGTATGCCCTCGCTTCATACTCACTGCGGAGAGATTTCGGATTTCACCCCGCACTTTGGTGCACAATCCAGTGATTAGGAATTGTGCAACACCACCTCTACTACCCCGCCAGCCAAATCCCGATGGTGAAAATTCCTTATACTACCAGGAGTCGAACCAGGTAATCCCGGACACCATCACCATGCCAATAGAGCGGGCGAAGCTCAGGTTGCATCGCATTAATAACGCAGATTTAAACCACAGTAGAGTTGAATAAAATTTTTTCGGGTAACTAGCCGAGTTAGTCCATCGACAGGGGCGTAGCTACAATGGGGCTAGGCGGTGCAGTGCACCGGGGCCCCTGCGTTCAGGGGGCCCCCAAGCATACCTCGCTAAGAGGCTCTCGCTGCTCAGGGGGGCCCCAACCAAGCTCAGGGGGCCCTGAAACACAACTCAGGGGCCCCCAGTCTCAGCTCAGGGGGTCCCTACCAACAACACAAAGCAAAAAAAAGTTCGCCCATCTGGCCTGAGGGCCCAAAATAATTTTTTTGCACCGGGGTCCTTGTTGACCTAGCTACGCCACTGTCCATCGATGAAACACGACGTTTCGGCGGTAATAACTCTGCCGCCATTGTCACGTGACTGACCTCCAGTCTTATACACAGTACAGTGTTCAGAATAACAAGTTTCAGACGTCGTTAATAGATACCCCGGATAACAGGTTCTGTACTGTGGGGAGTGTTGAAGCTAGTGGCCGCACCTTGCTGCCTCATGACGTCACAAGAGAGTGGTGGTGCGGGGATGGAGAGAGGAGAGGTAGAAAGAGAGGAGCAGCGAGCCACAGACGGAGAGATTTTCATCAAGTATGCAAATGAGCGGGAAAATTACTCCTGCCATATATAATATGAGCCTGACGCGCGTGTCTGCGGGAGGGAAGGCCGGGTGAAGTGGAAGAGAAAGAGAAGAGGCGACGGAGAGAGAGGGCGTCATTATTTCTACATCGACTGCCGTGGTCTCCTGTTCGGCGACATCTGTCGTTTAAGCGACACACGTATCCAGCCTCCTGCGGACTTCATTTGCTATTACGCGGCGCGTGGAAAACTTAATGAAAACCGTCTTCCCCAAAATCAACCTGGTCTGCACAACTTCCCGGGTCTTGACTATTGTTTAACACCTTCACATCTGTACTACGGTAATCATCTCGGAATATAGAAAAAAAAATGAAATTCGACTGCTTTTTTTAATTTGTAATTATTTTCGTGAATATGTCTTTGGGCTGGGCTCAGTGTGTTGACAAGCAAACACAGCACTACGAGCTTGGAAGTGGGATGCATTTTAAAAGCTTTTTGTATTTTTAGTTTTTTTTGTTTTTTTGTTCTTTTTTGTGATTTTTGTGTTTGGTTGTTTTTTTGTTTTTTGTATTTTTGAGTGTTTTTTCATCATTCTCTGGATTAATTTGATGCAATCTTCCATCCTTCATATCATGCGTTAACCTGTTAATCTGAACATACCCCCTTCCAACCTATGTCTGCAATTATCTGCTTCAAATATTGTAATCTTTGTCTGCCTATACAGTTCTTTTCTTCGACGGTTCCCTCCACTAACAATTTAACCAATCCCAAATATCTTAAAATGTGTCCCACCATCCTGTCTCTTCTTTATATAAGATTCTTCAATAACTTTCGTTCCTCACCTATCATCTGCAAAATAGGTTAATTTCGTGCTTTATTTGTCCACTTATTTTTCAGCATCCCTCTATAGCACCAAATTTCAAATGCATCAATTTTCCTTCTATCTGGTATTCCTAAAGTCCATGACACATTTTTAAAATGTTTTACTATCCTAGATAAATATTTGAAACTAAAGTACTTCTCCTTTTCATGAAGGTTCCTTTTGTTAGTGCTGTTCTGCTTTCAACATCATTCCTGCTTCAGCCATCAGTTGTAATTTTACTTCCCAAGTATCAGAACTCAGTTTCTTCTCCTATTGCATCCGATCCTATGTTGGTATTTGCTATTATTGGTATCATTTCTGCTACATTTAATTACATTTGTCTTGCTTTGGTTTATATTTAGTCCAAAATCCTCCTTCATTATTATGTTCATGACATTCAATAACTTCTCAATATCCTCAAGGTGCTCTGCTAACAAGATAATGTCGTTAGCAAATCGTAGTATACTGATTGTTTTCTTCTCCTTGACCAGTTATGCTGAATTCCAAATGTTCTTTTGTATTATCTGTTTTTTCCTCTTCATAAAAGTTGAATATTTATTGGGATAGACTACAACCTTGTCTGATACCCTTATTAGTTGATGCATGTGTCTCATGATTTTCTCTTTGATTGTGGCCAGATGATTCTTATATAAATTAGGAAGTGTTTAAGATGTTGCTTAATAGACTACCTGAGCCCTAATGACCACCATGTACAAACCCTGCGTGTCTACCTTTTTATACATCCACGGAGTGCAATTTCTGCCACAAAGCTATTTCCTTTGCTTGGTTCGTTGCTATGAGAGGAAGGTTATCCGATCTTCAAAAATGTAAGCAAATCTACATTCATACTCTGAAATTCAGAAATATTGTGCTTAGCAGAGGGTGCTTTGCACCAAAACTGATCTCTACTCTTTGCATTCCATTTCCAAATAGCACGAGGGAAAAAAATAATTAATATGAGCATTCGTCTAATCTTATCTCTCCTTCCCTTGCGATCTGAATAGGTTGGTGGACGAAATATTAGATCACAGTAGTAAATGAAAGAATATGTTTGCGTGTTCATCAATAAATTCAAACGAAATCTACGTCACCTGTCTTCCAGTCAATTCCAGCCTAATATACGCATCAATTCTGTGACCCTATGGTAAGCAGTCACGAAACGAGCGGGTCTCTTTGTATTTTCTATATGAACCCCTTACGAAACGGATCCCAAACTGCACAGTAGTAGCCAAATGTGCATTTTGTAGTTTCAGTTTGAAACTGGATTGAATAGAACAACAAAAACTTAAACTTGCTGAAAATAATAGCATAATATCTGGTAAAATGCCTCAAAACAATACGACCACCATTATTGGAGAAAGTAACTAGTGTCGAATCCAAATATACCGCTCTTATCACGGATAAAAAATGCGTGCCTTACAGGAGAAGTCTTAAAACCGTGTTACGGAAGAAAAGACGAAGTCACATACAACTTGATCGATCCGTGACTAGAAACATAGCTGTGTCGATTTTTTTTTATCAAAAAATTATAAAAATTTTGTAAAAATTTGTATTTCACAGGTTGACGACACAGCTATATCAACTTTTGTATTTCATGTACTTGTATTAGTTAACACAGACTCGGGCCTGGCTCCGGAGGACGCGAGTTCGAATTCTTGTCGGGGCATCCAGATTTTGGTTTTCCGTGGTTTCTGAAGTCGAATGAGTGGATGGTTCCTTCAAAAAGCTACGCATGAATTCTTTTCCATTCATTGCCCGCATTTTCTCTCGGCTCTAACGATGTCGACGAGTCCTAAATACCGAGCGTGGTGGTGTAACGGTTAGCGTTCTCGCCTCGCATTCGGGAGGACGGCGGTTCGAATCCCCGTCCGGGCATCCAGATTTGGGTTTTCCATGGTTTCCCCAAATCACTCCAGGCAAATGCCGGGATGCTTCCTTCAATAGGCCATGGCCGAATTCCTTCCCATTCCTTGCCCCCATCCTTGCTCCCTATCCTTTCCCGTCTCTAAAAGACCTCGATGTTAAAAAGAGACATAAAGCAGTTACCAAAATGCCGAAGTTAAAAATGAAATGGATGCCACGAGTTGAAGATAGTATTTGATTAGGTGTATATCGTTTATAGTAATATACCGCTTCAGTTTATTTCTGTCAGAAAGTGAACGATTTTCTTTAAGTAATTCTCACGTAATTCTTCTTGAATAAAATTTGCGTTATCAAAAATCGGTTATCTGATTAGCTGTGAGAACGTATGGAGCAGATAGAGAAACAGTCACTTTCACATTTATAATATTAGTGTTGATTAACATCTGGATATTGTGGGCCATTTCCTCAGTTGCGATTGGATCAATTTTATGAATAATTGTAACGCCAATGCAATTGAAATTGTTGTTTTATTTTCCGAACGCATCTTCAGCGGTTCTGTCTGTGGGTATTTATACATATAATTACATTTGTTCTATATTACAATTTAAACATGAAAATTGCGGGTTACAGATTTAAGCTTACTTACATTTTTCTTTGGTTACATATGTTTATAATTGTTCAGCCTTTTAGCATCAGTTATGTTTGTAGCTGCAGTATATATTACACATGTTGGTTGCATTAGCTACAGAAACCTAACGTCGTCAAACGTCTTGATAGCTTCACAAATGAAAGCTGCAGTGACCTCAAAAAGCATTTGGTAGGAATTATTTATTTATTTATCGTGTGGCAATTTAGACACTTTTAAGAACATTGAATAAAATAAACACATTAAAGCATTAGAAGATTAAAGACATATATCTAGTTTATTAACATAGTTTATTAACATAGTTTATCAATTCCTGAGTTTCCAGCAGGAAGTCGACAGGATCACCACTGTAAGGTCTTATCGGACATTCTTCAATAATATGACCAATAGTCTGAATCTCTCCGCATTCGCATAAGGGGGATGGTTGCTTGCCTCCACTTGTACAGGGAGTGTGCGCATCTGCCATGCCGAGTTCTGATTCTGTTGAGTGTGGATCAAGTTTTACGAGGTAAATCAAAACCTGGTGGATTTGTGTAATACAAGGTATTTTGGTGTACAGTCACTCCTGGATCCAAAATTTGGAGATGTTGAAATCTTCACGTGTAGCATGCCTTGCCGATTTCATTGGCGGATTTCTGGAGCGAAGCCTGTTGATTTTCGCATCCTCAGTATCTCGGTGGATCGGTAAGTTTCTGTTGTCCATTATCCTCTTGTACTCGCGTGTAAGAGCATTTCTCCGTCGCAGGTTAGGTCGTGGTATGAGGCTCAGTATCGAGGAAGAAGGTGAGTATGTGCACTAGTTACTAGACACATCAACGAATGACCCAAAATTTCTCATCTGATCCTGTACCACGTCTCTCGCAAGTGTAACAGCGGCAGCTAATGTCATCGCACATTAATCTCTGACGGTAACAAGGCCGACGGCTCAGATATCATTCAAATGGGCTACTCTCCTTTTTCCCCTCCTTCTCCCCCGAAACACCGGCCACATTTTTTATCCGGCGCTGAGCCCCCTTGAAGCAACGTAGATGTAATGAAAGGTGGATCCGCGGCTATGTATACAGAGGCGGGGGTTGAGGTTATTATCCGCGGCAGAAAGGAGCCACCGGCTAACCCCATTCAGCACTGACCCCTCACACGCGGGGGTCTTTTTCAGCGGGCCAGGCGGCGGCCAGGCCCAAATGAGTTTCCTGCGCGATATTAACCATATACCGGGCCGGACGGACGGCCGGCCGGCGGTAACTTTTAATCCATACGGATCACATGTGCGTGGGCGGGGTGGGGACTAATAACGCCGCGCAGGGTGGGAGGCACCCCCGGGCACAAGGTTATTGCTGCCAGCCGCATATGAAAGGGGCAAATAGCGTCAGCCAAGGTGACCAGCCGTCTTTGATTACTCTGCTCTGCAGGAGGACTAACACGATCTAACTATACGACCGAACCAAGGCCTGTCATTAATTACTTTCGGGTTATACTGTCGTTACGATATTACGACCCAGCTCCTAAGCACGTCAAAAAAAAAAAAAAAACCCTTGTTGCGGGAATTCATTTTTTCACAGTTTCTTAGCTAAATAGAATTGTTAATAAATACCTCATAACTTTGAAAATGATGTAAATTTAGAGAAAGTACTGAAGAGAGCCGCTCGATTCGTGACTGCTAGTTACAGATCTTACGTAAGTGTCACAGAGCTGATACGTGGGTTGGAGTGGGATTGTGTGGCGGACAGACGACGTCGTTTTCGTTTGAATTTGTTGGAGAATATGCGAAAATCTGTAATTAACGAGTGCAATGAAATACTTCTTCCGCCAACCTATTTAGGTCGCAATGACAGGAGGGATAAGATTCGAGAAATAAGATGCCGTATATATTCTTTCTTTCCTCGTTCTGTTCGGGATTGGAATGCACAGAATTAGGATTGGTGCTTAGCACCCTCTGCCACCCACAGTGTTTATGAAATGCAGAGTGGTCTATAGATGTAGATGTAGAAAATTGTACGTATTTCTTACTTTATTCAGACAACTTTTTTGGCACATAATAGAATCGAAATATCTTCTTCTACCATAATGCTATAGATGCGAAAGTAACGGGTCGTTACGTTTTCACGACTAAACCAATCCTTATGAAAATTGACAAAGAACTATGGAGTTGATCAAAAACTAAATTTACCAAGCTTGTAGTGAAACATGTACGTTTGATTTCATAAAACTAATACAGCCAACAAATAGTTCATACATTGTTATTTTTCGACATGTCTCCATATCGGTTTAGGCACTTGTCGTTTCGTGGAATGAGTTTGCATATTTACTCCCGGTAAAAATCCTGTCCTCACAAGTTCAGCCACGTTGTCACGAAGCGTTTCAGCTCGTCGTCTGAAGTGAATCGTCGGCCTCCTAAGTGCTCCTTAAGGTGAGGGAAAAAGGTGGAAGTCGCTCGGAGCTGTTGATACCGTGCTGGGTCGGCCACTACGATCTTCGCCGGTGACGTTTTCTCTACCGGTCACCATTCTGCGACATGCTGAAGAGACATTACAGTCTCTCCGTAATCCTCAAGCAGCTGCAGCTGAAATTCATGTTTCGCCCACAAAAATCGGATAACTGAGTGGATTTCTTCACGAGACTAGTTTTCCAAACGAGTCTCCATTTGTGTTTACCTGTCACTATAGTAGTCGTCACGAAAATAGACCTGCGAAGGTCAATGCGTCTCCATACAATGTTGCAAATTTTCAGAAAAACCAACTTTCAGTAATATGTGCTGAAAAATTCTAAAAAATAATACTGAATATGTGGAACAAGGTGATGTGATTTTTAACTCGAAATATTTACATGACTAATTAAAAAAAAATAAAAACTAGTTCCCATGAACTTTACGAATGAAAATACTTTCTTTACTTCAACCAACCGAAAAAGCTAAACCAATGATAAAAAATACCTGAAAAAATGTATGCGGCTTCCCGAAAGTTAACAGATTAGCACAGAACATTTTATATTCATTATATAGCGAAGAATGTTATAAAAAAAAATTTAAAGTTATACGAATCTCTTGTTTGTCCCTTTTGTGTAATGTAAAAAGTTGTCGCTGACTAACTTCCGTTCTGTTTGTTCACGTGATAACTTCCAGCGAGAAAGTTTGTGAGAAAATATTGAAATTATTTTTAGAAAAAACAACAGCATCTTTAAACGAATCCTTCTGGTTTGTTTAATAATTTATCTGCACGAATGTTATCGCGTTGCGCTCGCGTCCAACACTGGCCAACGGCTTCCGTCAATTACGACGAGCGAGATACTCGTAGCTACCGTACCTTCTCAAAATATTCAAATTCAGGCTCATGTAAGAAATATTATCTTAACAGAGAATTACATGACAAAATACACATAAAAATGGTTTCCTGAAAAAATCTTTTCATCTTAATAAAAATAAAGGTAACGCAATGTCTGCTTTCAATAAAATTACTAAAGAAATGATTGAAAAACTTACAAACTGGCTTATTTTCAGAGCTGTGAGCCATTATCCTCTCCGTAACTTATTCATCTTCGGATTCATTGGACTGAAGATCACTGTCGCTACTCTCTCCCAGCTGTATCACGAACTGATCCATTTCTGTGTCCCTCGCGCACTGTTTGACGTAATCAGTTTCTTGTAATCTTTCCGAATGTCTTACACAATTTGCCCAATCTTCTTGAGTAACACTGTCTAAAGCCTCGTGTGTAAGTCGTTCCACATCGGCAAGTTTGAAGGTCGTGTTCTTCTTAGCGACATCCCGTTTTACTTGTGCCCAGATGAGTTCGATTGGATTATACTGGCAATGGTAGGGTGGCAGGCGAACAATTTGATGTCCCATTTCATTTGCCAATTGATCCAATTCGAATACCTTCTTGGCATTTCGAACTTGTTCTTTACATAAAAGTTCATCCCTAGTTTCATGGGGAAAAAATTCAACACCATTCTTACGTAGCCATTCAATAATATCTCCCTTACGCCAGTTTGAAGATGGTGGTTTGTCTGTTTGAATGGAATGATAACTGGCATTGTCCATGACGATAATGCATCCTTCTTCCAGCGAGCGACACATATCACTAAACCACTTCTTAAAAACCTCACCGTTCATTTCTGTATGGTAATCCGATAGAGACGAACTTTTTCCGCCACGAAACACAAGTTTGGCTCCTGGTATGAAACCTATATGTGCAGAACCAGCATGTACTATAACAAGTCGACTTCCTCGGCCAGTAGGAACTTTAAGACCTCCGTTACCTCTCGAATCATGCCAAATATATTTGTTTGTATGGTTTTGGTTAATGTAAGTCTCGTCCAAATAAACAATTGGCCTAGTGTCCTTTGTTCGCAATGAGTTCATTGTTCGCAAAAACTTTGCTCTTGAAGCCGCAATATCACTGCGTTCCATTAAAAATTTTCGTCCGTCGTTGAATTTCCTAAATTTAAAACCCAGTCTTTTCAGAAGACGAAGAACGGAGCTTTCTGAGCCTGAATAGCTGATTTTACGGGCGAGATCGGACCGTATTTTCATAGCCGTTGGGTATTCTCCTCTGTCGTAGTAC
Organism: Vandiemenella viatica; assembly: GCA_031002005.1. Taxonomy (NCBI): domain Eukaryota; kingdom Metazoa; phylum Arthropoda; class Insecta; order Orthoptera; family Morabidae; genus Vandiemenella; species Vandiemenella viatica. Next base: position 70,671,584 of record CM061918.1, read on the forward strand.
TCTAAAACAGTTCTGCGAACTACTTCTTTATTAAAATCATCCAGTTCAGTGCATTTGTGTTCCCGCCTATACTTCTTTCTTGGTGATTCAAAAACAGGGCTCAAATCTTCGGTTTCTGCCGAACTTAATATACCGACGATACGTTGTACCGACTTCTTCGAAATACCACAAGCCTCCGCTGTCAATGCTTGTACCTGAGCAAAGTTAATGTTTCTCCTGGCTTCTTCGTTGTAGGAAAGGTTGCTGAAATACTTGAAAACATTTGCCACGACAACTTTACTTTGCTTTCTGATATCTGGACGACCTGCACGAACACCGATATTACTTCTTTTCGGCAACGCACTGCATGTAGAATTCTGTTCTACAACGTCACTCATCATAAAGACAAAATAATAATCTTTAAACTAGCAAAACAAAACCGACCGCAGCGAAATCTACGAACCGACTGGCAGTGGAAGAACATTTGACAACACCGCTGGCTACACTGAGGGTAAAGGGGGCAGTGCGGGCAGGGGATGGAGGCAAGACTGTGTGACCTTGAGTGGACTAAATTGGTGAAGCGGACTATAGCGCTGTAGGTGGCGGGTGGCTGAAATTCTGCATAGTTTCCAACCGCATGTCTTAGAATTACCAAATACTACTAAAGTCTATATTCCGTACGACACTCGCGTAATATCGGCCTCTTAACCTTAGCTGCGATCACCCCTCGCAAATAATTTATTACCCTGAACATGTTGTAATGTTTACATATTTCTTAACTTAGCAGCATCTATGTGCATAGAATATAGCGGAAATATTTACTTCAGCACGAATATTATAAATGCGAAAGTAACCCTGTCCGTTTGTTACTAAGAAATCTGAGATGGGAATACTAAGTATCATTAGGAAGTACATTAGATATATTTTTCTGGATAAACAACATATTTCGTCATGAAATTTTAAAAACTTACTGAACGGTGACAGACAGATGGATAGCGTGTGTAAGTATCTGTAATCGGTCTCTCAGTCTTTGTTTATCTCGCAACCAGTTTGCGTATGATCTGCTCATAAATATGTAATGGGCATTTGTATGTAGCTAGCTTACTGGTTTCCAAACGACAAAGGCAATAGGACCTATTTCTCAGCAAAGGAAAAAAATTAAAACCGTTGTGTATAAAGCGGTATTGACATAAGATGACCCCAGGAAGTGAAATCATTTTAGACCACAAACAAAAATCTGCTGTTGAACTGTGGTAGGTAGTCTCCCACAGTCAACTGACCCTCCCCCCTCCCCGTTCAGTTTGAAACCAGTTGCAAACTGGTTCCGTTCATGAGACAGGTTCGATGGTAGAATGGCATGGTAATGGCTTTCCCGTTATATTATACCGACTCTTTGCTTTTTGAAACTTTTCTTACATAACTTAAAGCTTTCTATATCAAATGTAGCAATAAAATTCTAAGGCCTTGAGTACGTAAGAAATTTTCCAATCAAGTCGTAACATCCATGGCAATGGGCAAGAACGTATATTGACCGAAGAATGTGCATGTATTACAACAAATATTTCATAAATTATTGGAAATTAGTCACTCTTTAAATTTACTTCAAGAATTGTAATTATGTTTCTTGAAAACATTTTTCTTTTTTCAGTTCATCGTAATATTACGCTGTTATCTTCAGTCTTCATTATGATTTAATAATTCCTATTTAAAAAAATAATCATTTCTGATGTTTTCCTAAAAAATAACACAGCTTATATCCTTCATTTTGTGTAATTTTCCTTGTTTTATGTTATAAGTCTTAGCAAGCTAATCTCATGTTGATTTTATTTCCTGAAACATTATGAGAGTTATGACATACGTAAATTTTGCAAGAACAAGTGAAGTGAATCAAGAAACAGATCAAAAATTAGTAAAAGGAAAATAGAAACTATGAAGCTGAAAAGTTTCGTAACAACAATGTGCTAATTACTGAAAATGCTACATAGTTTAAGCCCTTTTTTTTTTTTTTTTTTTTTTTTTTTTTTTTTTTTTTTTTTTTTTTACAAAGACGTGTTTATTTCAAATCCCATCTACTGTAAAAATCTTAATAATTATTAGTGTGTAAGAAAAAGAAAAACAAAAAAAAATCTTTGACTTCTTTTATAAAAAAAAGACTAAGCCCAACTGGTTTAAGGAAGTGGAAAAGGATTCGAGAGAACTCCAGATTACCGAAGTGATGTTAAAGAATGGTACAGCCAAGACCGTGTCCAAAGACAAAAGTAAGAGGTTCCAAGTTGCGATAAACACCAGAAAACCGATTCAAATATCAGAAGAGGAAAGAAGGAAGAGATCAGATAGAATGAAGAAATACTGGGAGAAGAAGAAAACGCAAGCATCCAAGAAGTGATTTATCTGACGTACCCCAAAGATGGGTGATTCGAAAAAAAAAAAAAAAGATACTTGTGAGGTGTATGTCCGTAGTAGCTGTTCCGCTGTGATGTGTTCAGAGACAATAAGATTACTGTTCTTTTTACTTGCTTCTGCCAATGGGGCATGATGCTATATTACATAAAATCTGTCGTTATACCTAAATTACAAGCGAACACGCGTTAACAACTAAAATCCCTTGGCTGTTGGTTTCGTATTACCTGCCCTTCCAGATTTTCATCCCTCGCCAATATTTCTCGCCACGTGAAGTCTCAAACGTGAGGCCATTGATCAGAATTAGTGACGTTAAATTCAAGAGTGCCCCCCCCCCCCCCCCACACCCACCCCTTGTAGTCCATTACATGGCTTAGCCCTATGCACACACCTTCGCGAACACGGAGGGAGAAGTTCACTTTGCAATTTAAATCGGTATTTGTCTTTATCAAAATCCTTCTTCCTCCGCTGTCAAAACAATCTTTGCTAACAAAGGGAGCATCGATGGTAAAATGTGGGGAATTAAAGTGCTAATCTGGATTTATGATTCATAGCTCGACCCCTTGTTTCTTGATACGTAAGTAATAATATCAAAACGAGGACGCTACAAGTTTAATAGACTACAAATGTACCGGTAGTAGAGATAAAGCAAAATAAAAGCTTAGTATTGAGGTGGACTGTAGAAATTCATTTTCTCCTCGTGATGGCATTGAATCGTGAGCTGAAAAGAATAAAAATTTGGAGTAAGTTTCTAAAACATATTAAACATTAAGACGAGCCTGCATAAACTGCGAAGAACCTGAACTATTCTTCCTTGACTGCGCTAGAAACGAAAAAACAATTGAACTGAAACACAAGTAAATGTATTCCGAGATATATTCTTACTAAACTTCTCTGCAGCTTGACTTACGTCTGTTTATGGATTTAAAAAGTGTTTGGTATGGTTCAAAATTAATGTGGAATGTACAAAAATGAATAAAAAACGGGATGCAGTTATAGCTATTTTATAAATTATAAATTATCCTGCAAAATAGTTTAATATCTACGATTTTTTTTTTTTTTTTAAAAACAATTTTGCAAAGCTACACTCAAGAAGGAATAGCAAATAGAATGCACGCAAGAGAGAAAAAAATATTGTCGCTGGCAATATATATATCTGAAATAAAATTGAATTTGTATTCCTGTATTATCTGTTTAAGATTACAAAATAAGTATTGTCACCTCAGTTTTATTCTTCCCGTGTGGTTGATATTTTAAAATATAAAGCAGTTTTTTCACCAATGCGATGGCTTTGTCACTGGCTGATTGAGGATCTGATAAGGGGACATTATTTCGTGTTTTGGAAATGATAATAAATGAGCCATAGTTTGGATCTCGCCGCAGGAATGTATGGTATCTGGTTGTACTACCAGGTATCACCATGAAGTGAGAATGTCTCTGCAATGGCCAACACCAACTTTAAGTCTGTTCAGTGACTTCCACATGTGCCATGGTTGTTCAAACCCAGCTGGGAGACCCTTTCTCGACTTGGTCCCTTCGTCCTTTCAGTGGCGTTGAGGTACCTAAGAAGCTCGATATGGACTTCAGCTGGTGCTTGACCATGTAGATGGTGTCGGGTATCTTCTTCCACTCTGAGCCTTGCCGTATTAGTAACTGGTCCTGAAGAATATCTGCAGGGGCTATGCTAGCTGCAGGTGTCGATCTTATGTATCCTGCGACCAGTCGCCATATTCCGCTGTCTAAAGATGGGTTCCCACAGCCCGTGCATTTGCCGGCCCCACCAATCTCGGTATCATCAGTGGGCCGTGGGAAGGTAGCCGCCTCTGCTGGCAGGCATGCCGCGCCTCTATCCGTCACCCAATCGGTAAACATCAAACGCCCGGGTAGCTGAAACGACACTAGGCAACGGGGTGGAGAGGTGGCTACGAAGTGGTGACAACTAACCTGTGGCGCGTGCTGATGCATACAATTCGGCTGCTTGGCGCGGCCTAAAAATCCACGGCCGTGGGAAGCCACCATAAAGATGCGTTCCCACGACGTCTTGTTACGGATGCCAGACGAAGTGTAGGGGCCAGTAGAAACGCGCAGACCTAAGTTTTTCTCAGATTTTGCTACTTGTAGTATATTCCAAGAGATTACATAGTTTTATTAATTTTTTGTCCTATAGCTAAGCAACTAATGTAATACATATAAATATATACAACGTATACAACGACTATAACGTTGATAGCATTCACAAATCGATGCCCAGTTGTTGCAGTCATGCTATGAAGAAAAATGTACCACTGAAATCATCTTGAAATTGTGTGGCGGTGTAACGGTTAGCGTTCTCCCCTCGCATTCGGGAGGACGGCGGTTCGAATCCCCGTCCGGGCATCCAGATTTGGGTTTTCCATGGTTTCCCAAATCAGTCCAGGCAAATGCCGGGATGCTTCCTTCAAAAGTCCATGGCCGAATTCCTTCCCATTCGTTGCCCCCATCCTTGCCCCCCATCCTTTCCCGTCTCTAAAGACCTCGCTGTTGAGAGACGTAAAGCAATTTAAAAAAAAATGTAAATTGCAAATCGTACTTCCTTCATGATGTGCTCCACACTCTGGGAAGGATCTCTGTAGTCACAGACAGGATAACTATGAAATTCTCCTCAATGATTGCATACCTCTTTTTTAGTTTTGTTACATCATATAAATGCGCATCACATGATTGTCCTGAATACACTAAAGAACTGCTCAACCGCTTACGCGACACAGAAACAATTTGCCATTTAATCCACCTCATTCACGGCAATCGTTACATACGCTGAAGCACCCTGCTAAGTAAAAAGGATCTACAGTTTTAATCCTAACCATGTTACATCGTTCACACGAACCAAGCAACAGAGCTGAAGGTTATTTCATGTGGCCAAGAAAATTTGGCTGTTACTTGGATTCTAAAAGGTGACCTTTCGATAGCTAGCATGACATCTTTCTGAACTGGAAACGGGCTACTTTGGGGGTTTGTCGCTCATTTTATTTTTGTTCACGAGCCCTGAATGGGATGGTTCGAGAGTTCAATGTCGGAAACAGGTCGAGTTAACAGGTAGATACGCATCCTCTTTGGTGGTACCACTTCCTCCAGTTCTGTCGCTGTGACTCACCAGACCGTCAAGAGCTGCCTCTTTACATATTCAATATTTGCCGACGCGGTAGCAACATTAATTCCGTTAGGTTGGCCAACCTCGCAGACGTAACAGTTGCCGATGCAGGCGAGCAGTATGTAAATCGCCCCGCGATGGCAGATGCGCTTTTAATTAAATCGCCTTTCATGCTCGGCGGGCCCCGAAGATTGGAGTTAAGTTCCACTGCGATGCAGCTACACCGGCGAATAGAGCCTCACCCCGAATACAGATGTCTGTATCATAATAACTCCGCCAACTCGTCTTTTAAATACAGGCTTTAGGGATTCTTTCCTCATCATCGACAAGGGCATTCACCGAGCGTGGTGGGTGAGTGGTTAGCGCTTAGGCCTCGCATTCGGGAGGACGACCGTTCGAATCCCCGTCCAGACATCCAGATTTGGGTTTTACATGGTTTCACCAAATCACTCCAGACGAATGCCGGGATGCTTCCTTGAAAAGGCCATGGCCGAATTGATTCCCGTTCCTGTTCACCCACTTCCAACCCGCCTCTAATGACCTCGATGTCGACGAGGCGTAAAGCCACAAGTAAAAAAAGGCATTACCAGACTTCGTAATCATCGATTTCTATGATTCTTATATGTGTTGTACGTTAGCGCCCATTAATTACAGATTAGATTAGTCTACGGGCCTTAGATTTTTGCATATCGTGTCACAGAGTTTTATGGCAGCCTACGTATAAAGTATGTTATTGTTGTTGTTGTTGTTGTAGCAGCTTTGGTCGCGTCGACATCGGGGTCATTAGCGCCCTACGTATAAAGTAAGCAGTGGATCAGTGGGCAGAACGGGACTTCGCCTATTGGAACGATAACGCTGTACAAACGATTTCATGTTTGGCTCCAGATTTTTTATTTTTTTTATTATCGTTTCTATTATTTCTAACGACCATGTTTTGCTTATTGTCAGGGGTTTATAGAATAGTTACAAATTTTGAAGGTTAAAGGTCATAACACGTTGACCTGATCATGCTAAAATACGAATTTAAATTTTCCTTTTAATTTCTACATTTAGTACACCCGAACTATGCAGTTCACAAATATTGTGGTTGGCAGAGTGTGCTATGCATCAGAACTAATCTTTACTCTGTACACTCCATTTTCGAATAGCACGAGTGGAAAATACTACAAATAAACATCAGTATGGCATTTTATTTATCTAATCTTATCTTTAGCATTTTTTTTTTTTTTTTTTTGCTGTCGTCAGTCTTTCGACTGGTTTGATGCAATCCTCCATCCCTTCCTATCCTGTGCTAACCTCTTCATTTCTACATACCCCTTACAACCCTCTTCCTCAATTATCTGCTTCATATATTCTAATCTCTGTCTTCCTCTACAGTTCTTACCTTCGACTGTTCCCTCTACTAACAAATTAACCAATCCCGCATGTCTCAAAATATGGCCTACCAGCCTGTCTTTTCTTTCTGTAAGCTTGTTCCACAAACTTCTTTCCTCACCCATCATTTCCAAAACTCGTTCATTTCTTAGTATCATTGCGATCTAAATAGGTTAGTTGACGATGTGTCACATTTCACTCGCAAACGAAAGAGGCTATTCGCACCTTCCTTAATCAATTCAAACGTAATCTACGTCGTCTGTCTACCAGAAAATCCCAGCCCAATGTATGTATAGATTTGTTGACGCTGTCTTAACGTCTGTCGCAAGCAATTACGATTTCAGTGTAATAAAAAAAATCAACTGTCTTTATTTAATTGTAATGCTCTTAACAGGGCCGCATTTAAGCGCAGGCTACATAGGATGTAGGTTAGGGGGCCTGCACCAAAAAGGGGGGCCCGCACCACAAAGGGGGGCCCACACCACAAAGGGGGGCCATGCACCACAAAGGAGGGGCCCGCACCACAAGTAGTAGATCTAAAATAAAGGTCGACCATAATTTTTTTGGCCGAATTTCGAATTTTAAGCCCCCAGTCAGAGGGGCCACTGCCGAGAGGGGGGCCCGCACCACAATCACATGTATAGCCTAGGGGCAGACAAAGCCTAAATGTGACCCTGGCCCTTAACCTGAAGTATGATGCTCCCTGTAAATACGTAAATACTTAGAGATGGCCGAACAGCAGTGATTAAAAAAATGACAACAAGGGATGGAACTTCATTGGATTGCAAGGTACATTTTATTATTTTATTCCACTTTTTTCATCCGTATGATTTTGCCATGTGTTTTAACTAAATGGATGTAGTTAATTTAAAATATAATGATACGAAAAGCATATTTAATGGAAGTATCCTGGCAATTCATGTTCTCGTAACCTCTATTTAGTTGTAACATCTTTGGCCGCTGCTATTCCGCCAGCGAAGATCGGATGCATGACGTCAGAGTTCCGTGACGTCAGCGGATACAATAATACAGATTTAGAAAAGGATCAAAAGTCTTGATCGCTCGGTCAGAACAGGATGGGTTAGGAACTTTATCTGTTGTATTTAATCCACAGGGTGGGTTGTGCAAAATCTGAATAATTTCTGTTTAGATTACAAGGAGTTACAGTGCGTTTAGACAGACACCACCATTGTTATATGAGAGATAATAATTTAATTAAATCGAATTTTGATTTAAATTTTAGTGAAATATTTTTATCCAAAAACCATTACCAAACACTTTTCATAGTTTTTCGTTTGTCAAAATAATCAGATTTTTAAATAAATGATTTTTGGACACTTCAAGTTTTAAGTTTCACGCATTCTCTTTAATTGTAAATCTATCCATACACCTGCGTTCGTTGTAAAAACTCTGTAGTTAAATTTTTTAGCTGTTTTGTAAGTGCATCTAATTTCATGTTTTAAAAATTTTGGGAGGCAAATTCTACCGTTGCAAAACTCTACAGTTAAGTAGAGACAGCTGAGCCATAGCGCTACAAGATACCGCAACTAGACACGAACCTGGGTCTCAAGCTTAATAGTCGAGAAGCTAGCCTACTTGGCTACGTCCCGTTCCGCCGACTAATCCAATATTTACTTGGTATTTAAATTGTCACTAAAACTTTGCCAGGTGATATCTCGGATCTAAGGCATAAAATTCCTTGAACACTAAGGTAAAATCACTGCAATGGATTATTACCAACGTTGGCAGCTCCAGTTTTAGTCCACTGATGCCATATTTTCCTTTTTAAACCCAGACTGCTGTATGATACGGAAACTAATAGTCCGGATATGGGATATCTTCAGGAACATCAGAGGAAATTCAGTCGAAATATAATGAACCACAATACTAAGTTTACTATTTACACATTCTCTCTGAAATTCTCTATTACATTTTACTACGTTTACAGTAATCTTCTTCAGTTATGCAATACAATGGGGACAAATGTTAAAGATTTCCAGTGAAAATCATCAGTACTAAAAAATCGCTAAGATTGGACACTGTGTCAACGTCAGGACTTCCTTACCAAACTAACAACGACCAGAGATATTACTGCAGAAACGAGGTTATTTAACCACTGTTATATTCATTTAAGCAACGGTGAAGTAATGAGTTGACAGAAATTATGTATTGGCATTTTAATTATTAGTTGCTTTTTATTTATTTATATTCGTCCGATGTAGATGTTTTTGGTAAATTCTTTATTCACATATGTGTAAGATTGTTGTGGATTCAGACGCATGTATGTAGTTCCAACTGTAATGGAAACTACAATCGAAATAGGATGTTACGAGCATTATTTAATAACAATTTTATTTAGTTAAGCAAATGCGAAAAAAATATTTATGGAACATGTAATTTTTTACGGATTTAGAAGCTAGTAATGTAATAATAAAAGACTGTTTCACTCTTCATATTGGCTAAGTGAATTCGTTTTCTAATTTGGATTAACTGGAAAATATTTCAAAGGTGAAATCAACTACTTCAGTCTCTTTACAAGTCAATTGTTACCATTGTCTACTGCTTTGCAACAAGTCGCATTGCTATGGTCAACATTTGTTATGTCGAATTTCGATCGACCGGTTCTGAATGATAATTTCGAGACCGATTGAGTTTTGCTGGAGATGTTTAATCAATAGTCTTTCCTCTTCGGAGGGTACGGTTCTTCACCAATCAGATAACAAGGTAGTGACTCCATTTTTGATTTGCGGTTAGTCATCGTGATGTTTCAAGCCAGAATCCATTCTGCTGTTGAAATTTTAACGATCTATTACTTCCCAATGTGGAGGCAGTGATTTAAATCAACCCCTAGACTCTAAATCAGGTTCTAAATAGAAACCGTGGCGCAAGTTTGGCTAGCTACCATCTCATCTAAGTTCCAGCTAAATTAATCAATAAATTAAAACAGCAAATAGCTTTTTATGCTGTCCACAACGTAAATCACAATTACTAGCCTAGTATTTTTGCTAACATGTTACGACATATCCGACCAACAGTAGTGATAACCTTGAGTGAATTGATGGAGTAATATGGTGACTCAGTGATAAGGTATGTGGAGAGCATAATTCCGCATCTTCAGGAGGTTTAGGATCTGTTATTTATTCTTGATCTGTGGTAAACATTGTTTTATGTTAAGTAGCTCAAAATACTTTGAACGTCTGGACACAATGAAATACGGTAGGTCCCCCTTTTCAAGTTGGACAGATGATACAGATTGGATTGCCATAACAGAGGTAGTATACTCGGCCAATTTAGGTTCTGTCAGTAAGTTAGCCGAAACGCTGTTCTCAGTCGAGCGGTCAGAAATACCTGACACATTTTAAACCAAGGTCACGCCACCATTTTCATATCACTATACAGCAAGTATCAATTCTGTGTTCTGCAAATCATTCTTAATCCGTTTCACCCATCTCCTTCTAGAACGTCAAATGTCTTCACATTCAGATGCAGATACTGCCAATGTTTTATTAGAAACGGAAATATTAGAAAGTAAATATCAAGGTCGTTTTTATCGTTTTAGTTCCATGGTTTTAGCTTAGTTTTAATATCATTTAAACGGTGAAATACGTGATGTTTGTTAAACTAGCATTTCGCGGTGTCCTTGTTGTACCTACATAGTAAACAAATAGCCGTAGTAGTTCAATTTTTCTTTCTTTTTGCTTCTGTCTTTACGCTTCGTCGACGTCGTTACCAGTAGAGACGAGAAATGATTAAGTGCTAGGAACAGGAGTGAATTCGGTCATGGCCTTTTGAAGGAACCGTCCCGGTATTGGCCTGGAATGATTTGGGGAATCTATTGACAATCGAAATCTGGATTCGATCCTGCGAGACCATAGCGTTACCGGTCGCCCACCACGCTCGGTAGCAGTTTAAATTAACTTTTGTTTGTTATAGTAACAATGAAGTAGACCGGCTAATATGGAGGGAAGTGAATAAATAGCAAATGGATGTAGCCTTGGCATTGTGATCCGGAATTGAATCTGCCCCTGAGCCGAATGGACCTGCGAGCAGTTGGCACCCCTGCAAATTCTTAATGGCGGGGTGTGCGCCATACGTGTCGCAGATTAGCGGTGACGTCACCGTGGGGAGGACAGATCTGAAGGGGTGAGGTGGGCTGAGGTGTCGGATGCACCCTGCTGCGTGGGGGTGGCACACAATGGCGTCGAAAAATCTACTTTGCTGATTCCGGCGACACCATTAACGTTACAAGTAAATCTCCTCTCCCTCTCATAAAGGAACTTCCCAGACATAAGTTTAGGTTTTTTTTTTAATTTGCTATATTTTTTTGATAGAAGTAAATCTGAATTTCACAACTCGATGTCAGAAAATAATATGGTACACACCATGTAAGGCCCTTTATCGATATGATGGGCACATGAAAACATGAGTATTAACCACGGATAGAAAATTTTGTAAATGATTGTAGTAGAGGTAAAAGGGAAGTACAATTCTAATTTTCGTATTTAGTTTGGAAATCTACTTCACCTTCAGTCTCTTTTTCTCCAGCTTTCAGCTACAGACACACATAAAGATATATTTATATATATATATATCTCATCAGTTCCATGGGTAGGAACTGATCTTAATATTCCGCAAGTTACATTTTAGTACAGTTATGAAAACGGTAACAGACAAGAGGCCAGTAATTCTAGTTTTTGGATCACTTGTTTCTTGCTTGATGCACACCTCCATCTCTTCCTGATCAGAACTAATCTCTTCATTACATCATCCGCATCACAAACCACGTCCTCAGTTATCTGTTTCATATTTCTAACTTTTGCCTTCCACTACATTTCTTATCTTCTGCTGCTCCTTGAACTAACACATTAATCAACCCCACATGGCTTAACATCTGGTGCTCCATCTGGTGTCTTCTTTGTCTGAGACTTTTCCACAAACAACATTAGCGTTCGGGAGGACGGTAGTTCGAATCTCCGTCCGGGCATCCAGATTTGGGTTTTCCATGGTTCCTCCAAATCACTCCAGACGAGTGCCGGGATGTTTCCTTCAAAAGGCCATGGCTGAATTCCTACCCATTCCTTGTCCCCAGTCCCATCCAGCCTCCTAATGACCTCAATGTCAACGAGGCGTAAAGCCGTAAGTAAAAGAACAACAACAAAAAACAAAAAAACAATAAAATCAAAAACAACAACAACAACTTTCTTCTCCCATCATTTCCGATACTTGTGTGCTACACAGCGTGTCCTCCAAATTCATTTTAAATATACATTTAAAATGCTCCCACTTTTATTTTCTTTCTAATCCAACAGTACAAGGTTCACTTCTGTAAAGTGTTGTGTTACATATTACGTAATTTTTATAAATCCATTCTAAGTCTTCGAAAACTTTGCTAAAGATTTATCTGTTTGAAGAAAGTTCATTTTGTTAGCTTTTTGGTTGGGCCACTAATGTTATTTTACTTTTAAAAAAAGCATCTCTCACTTCTTCTACCATATTTGAGTAATAAAGTAATAATCAGGAAAATCACGTAAAGTTCCAAAGTTCCAAATTTTTCCCGCAGACGTAGCTTTAACTACATCCTTAGTAGCGTCCAAAATAAACAGTGCATCTGGAAGGCAGAGTATTCTATAGCAACGTCACTGTTTCCAGCTGCTGCCTGGGTCTGTTTAGCACATAAGCCACTGCATTTTCTTCTTTCTTACCTCCAACTGTCCGTCACCATCTTGGTACAGCCCTCCTCCACTCCTTTCAACAATCCATCCCCTAGTCTTCCTCTGGGCCATTTATACTGTATCTTCGTTTTATGTATTTTCCTCACTATCCTCTGCTCCTTCATTTTCCTATCATGCATATACCATTCTAACCTTGGATTATCTATTCTATCGTTTCCTGGAAGGGTTCCTCTCTTAATGTGTCCATAATTTTTCGTTCCTTATCATTTCTACTCTTCTAACCTCTATTCTGCTTCACAGACCTTCCATTTCACTCGCTTCACTCTTCCTAACATTTCACTTTTTCACTGTCCAAGTTTCAGCACACCAGGTGAAAATAGGATCAAAATATGTACAATAAATTACTCCAGTACTTCTCTGTGTCATATCAGCCTTTTGACACTTCTTAACAGAACTGGACTATCGACTTGTTAATTTTTTTTTAGCACCTCGTCGACGTCGAGGTCATTAGAGGCAGGAAAGAACTGGGGGCAAGAAACGGAAAGGAATTCGACTAAAGCCTTTGAAAGTAATCACTTAGCATTCACCTGGAGTGATTTGGGAAAACCACGAAAAACTCAAATCATGATGGCTGTTAGCAGATTCAAACCCACGTTCTCCCGAACGCGAGGCCAGAGCGTAGCTGCCCACTCATCACACTCTGTCTAATCTTTTTATAGCTGTTAAGGAACTTTAAAGGACGGTCCTCTCCATTTGCCAGCTTGTTATATAAAAAAGAATACCCAGAAAGACAGAATGGACAGGGAAACCTTCTGAGGCAGAGATTCAGCTGAAATTCCATTTTTAGGGGGATTACATTAAAATATAAACATCAATTTAACTTCGGAAAAGTCAGTTATGCGATTGGTATCCAATGGCGACCAATGCAACCGCCGAGGCAAAAGTTTTAGGTAATTAATTCCTCTAGGGCTGTCCACCGATATAGCACGTCAGTAAAAATACATAGCGACGTTTCGGAGCCTGTCTCCGCCTCCGTCATCCGGCGAAGTGTCGGATATCGGAAGTGTCACCGCTTATAGATTTTACGCAACTGACCGAGAAAGCCTACATTCTTTCAATTAATTCCTGATATTTGTGTTATTCTGAAAGGGGTCAATAAATTTCATTCACTGTTTCATATGGTTTGCTCTTCGTGGTTATTATTGCAGAGATTACCAATAGTGTTGTTATCTGTGGAGGTGAACGCTTCGCCTGGCAGCTGGTGACTGTAATTTAAGCCTCTGTTTCTAGGTTACCGTGCCTGCACCCTCCAGTGGCGCTTGTGATTAAAGCCAACCCCTCATACGACCCCTCGAGGCGAAATGACGCACGTGCGGTCACGTTGGGGGTGGAGGAGATTTATTACCGAGCCACCCCCTCCCCGGAGCCACCTCTCGGCGTTTTCTAATGACGTCGGTGTTCCTAATGGCCGCAGCCTTGCTAGGTGTCCGCCATCGCTGTCGTTTAGCCCGAATAAATTTCAATCCTCCAGCCGCGCGTCGAATAAACCAGCCCCAAAAAAATGACAACTTTTTTCTCTCTCTGCTGGACCAGGGAGAAATATTTAATTGGCGTGGCCAAATTGCTGGCGGGTGTCCTCTTTTTCACCTCCAATAACTGGACCGTTCGTGATTTGCAGGGTAATGCGGCAGCGGGGTTGTATGCGGCGGCCATTTTCGCATTACGCGACGGATTTATTTTTTTTCCTCCCCCACGTTTCGGGCCGGTGAGGCTCGTTAGCCGTAATAACGCCGGGCTGTCCGTCCCGTGCGGTGATTGGCCAAATAACGCCGGCCGGACCGCGGTTACCTATGACGCCTGTCAACCCGCTTTGTCAGACACTGTCGTCAGTGTTACCACCTTCAGCAGACGAAATGCATTGCTGACGGCGTTGATTATTTCTGCCCCTGGTGATTCTGCAACCGTAAAGACTCCTGTGTGCCGGTAATTATGTTTCCGTAAACTTCCTGTAAGATATAGACCGCTGCAATAGCCCGATCGACGTAGAAATCTAGGATAATTTTATAAATTCGAAAGTAACTCTGCCTCTCTCTGTTTCTTACATTTCCACGACTAAACGGCTAAACCGATCTTGATCAAATTTAAGAAGGAAATACTATGTATCATTGGGAAGGACCTAGGATAATTTTTTCTGGATAAGTAACATATTTTGTTACGAAATTTTGTAAACGAACCAAACGGTGACTGACAGACGGATAGCGTGTGTATATATATCTAATGTTTTTTTTCGGTCACTGAGGCTTTGTTTCTTCTGTAGTCTTTGTGTATGATCTGTTTATCAAATCTCCTTTGAGAGATGTCGAATGTACGATTTAACAAGCAAACTGAGCGATAGAGAGCTATGCGGAGCTACGATCTCGACTGGTCCCAGCGGTGCGGGGAATGGAGTTACGGCAACAAACTGCCGCAGATGGACGGGAACTGCCCAGAGGAGCACGATGACACTACAGACGATCAACCTGGCATGTTTTACGTCAGTAAACCTTCCCTGAAACTCGTGTTAAGCAGTTAAGAACTCTAATTTTTCTGTGCGCCTAGATGAAATGTTAATTTATAAACAGTATTTGTTGTTTCACTGGTTATTTGGCTAAAGAAAGTCTCAAAACTACACCATTTTTTAGTCATCTGAGCATCGAGTGGATATGATTCTGAGATGTCGAATTGTGGATCCTTGTGCTGTATCGTCAGAATCAATTTTCAGAGTCTTTTTAACCCGGCCTTGGAGTAGGATATTTCTATTTATGTATGTGACGTATTGTATGATCGTTTTCTTGTTTGTAGTCAGCATTACAGCATATCTTTGCTGTGACACGCAACAGGAAACAGGTAAGTATAAAATACAAAATAAAATAAATAAATAGAAAAACCTACTTCAAATATACTCAGGAATCTACGCAAAAAAAAGACATTTTCTCCTCTTTTCCCGCCCTTAATTTTTGTCAATATTCTTTATACATACTTATAGTTTTATCCGATATTGATACATCTTTGCACACGTATGACTTAAAGCAAATAGAAAAATACTGTCAACATTTGGTTTAAAAAAACCTAACACCTCTCCTCCTTTACCCCCACCGCTCTTAATTTACAATGTTGTTTATAGAAAACGACAGTTTCTTCCCTATATCGATGGAACACTACACAAGTATACTTTAAAACAACCCTTTTACCCCATTTAATTTTTGAAAATATTCTTTATACAAAGCTACAGTTTTTATCTTATTTCGATAGAACTTTGCACACGTATACTTTAAACATGCAATTAAATACTGCATACCTCAGGTTTACAAAAACCCACCCACTCTCCCCCATCACCCTATTTAAAGAAAATTTACGTTTGAAACCATTCAGTTTTTTTAAATATCTAGAAAATGTAAGGAAGATCAGGCATAGTGGATAGAGATATTCTGAGAGCCCATAACATTTCCGATCGAACAATTGCTGGCTAACAAATTGGAATTTGAAATAAAAAATGATTTTTTGCGAAAATCTTTTTATTTTCCATTGCTTTCATTCCACAGCAAGGAAAACAGGGTATTAAACTGAATGATGCGTTTCCTCGGTGAATCTATGTTCGCTAGAATACTTTTATTTACTTCCCTATTCATTCCACAATAGACTTGAGCCACAGCAAAGCGTAGCCAGGTTTAGTTAGTAATCAGTGTTGCCAACAACACCGTAATTACGGTAAAAACACCGTATTCAGCATTGATCTACCACCTACCGTAGGGTTATAATTACGGTAGCAAAATACACCGTAATTTAAGGAATAGTAATTTTTAGGTAATTGTGATATATTCTTCAAATTTCAATAGTTTATCGGCCAATGATCCTTAGTTTTATTTTGGTATTTATTTTTTATTCTGTTGACAACACTATTTTTTTCCTTTATAAGGATTTAATTTTTGAGAATTCCCCAATTTGAGCTTCGAGATATTACGCTAACAAGTTTGAATTGTTGTAATTGTCGTATTTGATTGTAGATGAATACTAAGAACTATTGAATTAAGTCTGTTAGTATTCTTAGTTGACATTTTGAATTTGAAAAGATAGTGAGTGATAGTGACAGCGTTTCTGGAAAAGAAGATACCCTAACACCAGCGAAGAGAAAGCGTTATAAGCAGAAGTTTCTGGAAGAATGGTTGCTGAACAAAGAACATTGTGATAGCGATGCTTATTTTAAGCACATGCCGAAATTTTTGTTGGCTATTTTGAGCTTACCACAGTCGAATGCTGGGTGCGAATGATTGTTCAATAAAGTTAATGAAATTAAAACAAAAATAGCGCAATAAACTCATATCAAAATCCATTAAGGGAAATCTTTTTTCGCAACAGGCTATACAGCGACACGGGAAAAACTGCATCGATTTTAAACCTACTAACGCTACGATACGAAAACATAATATTGATATACATAAAAAATGATGATATTACAATTATACTATCTGATTCAGATTAAAAATAGAAATTTTTTTCAAATTCTGGCCTTTACTTTTTGCTGTAGTAACATTTTATTTTTTATCGTATTTTAAATATAAACTACACCATAATTTCGGAAAGTTTTGATGAATTGTATCTTCAGCTAGATTTCAGGGTTGGCAACACTACTAGTAATATATTACATTGTTTGCGTATGTTATTCGAAGAAATTATGACCTGAATATATTAGATGGAGAAAAAAAAAAAAGAAACGAGGTAACTATAATACTACGTTCGCCAGTACGAATTGAGTTTTGTTTATATAATGCAAAGCAGTTAAAGTGACTGCGAGAAAGCATGATCTTGTTCTGCTGCTAGTTGTGATTAAGAGCTTTTCTAGGGGCAATTTTCCT
Organism: Vandiemenella viatica; assembly: GCA_031002005.1. Lineage (NCBI taxonomy): Eukaryota > Metazoa > Arthropoda > Insecta > Orthoptera > Morabidae > Vandiemenella > Vandiemenella viatica. The sequence continues at coordinate 70,689,031 of CM061918.1, forward strand.
TTCTCGAACTTGAGGGTTACAGAAAGAAAACGAAGTAGTGGTCAGAATACATTAAGTTCGGCGGACGGAGGGGCGGATTGACGGGGGAATATTTGCTCGGGATTGGAGGACAAGTGGTGTGATTCGTCTGCTGCCCCGACCAGACGCTACGGTCACTGCCTGTTTAATATTAATCCTATTCCTCCGGACACACCGCACGCGATTTCTCAACTTCAGATGCAGCAGGTAGGGGGAAGCAATGGTCAGAAACGCGCAATATTTGCTGGTGATGCACTGCAATTCTCAGATCAGTCCCCTGTAAAGCAGAGAATAAGCTATCGAACTATTAGCTGTACTGAATAAGATACGTAGACTCATCTGAAAAGTAACAGAGCAAATTAGGCGGACATTGAATGAAGGAGCTCTATATTCAGTTATACATCGAAATTCGATACTGGCTTCAAATAAAGGTCGATTTTATGCCGAAGCTATGCTGCAATCACTTAAGGTTTTAGTAATACTCGCATACTCTTTCAGACAAAAATATGAAAAAACAGCGTGGGTGACTAACACGATCCTTGTGGAAAACCGTTTCTACATTTGATACCGACATACTATTTATTGCCACACTTGTACAATCTCTTCAGATTAGAGAGATATGTGTTATTTTTTCCTATTACTTCGAAACATAGCTACCCTCTAGAAGACTGCTAGTGTTGTTTATATGTTTTTATGGGAAGACATTGAAGCATTTGTGGTGTGGTGCTGTAGGCGGATGTCTCAAATTAAGTGAACGGATAAAGTAAGATAACTAACGTGGGGGTGACGAAAGAAATTCGTGGAAGAGACTTACAGAAAGAGGAGATAGGATGGTGGATCAAATTTGAAGACATATGGAATTGGTTAATTTGTTAATGGATGGAACAGTCGAAGGTAAGAACTGCAGAGGTAAACAAAGATTACAGTATGTGAAGAAGACGCAGGGGGGATGTTGAGATGAAAATGTTAGCTGAAGATAGGAATAGATCAGACCAGACGAGAGACCGATGACAGCAAAAAAAAGGAACTATTGTCCTCTTCGACATTGTGTTTGTGGTTAGATATTCCCGTTTTTGTGACAGTAGTCAACGTATAAATTCAATATACGTCACCTGTACCATATCTGTCATAATTACGTTGGGTATGGCGCAGAAGACTAATTGTTAGTCTCTCTAATCTCATTTAGATTACTATCCTTTAGAATTTCTCATAACTTTGCCAGTATTTCTACCAATTTAGGCGAGATGTCATTAAGGCTTATTTAGGAATTGACTTTGGTTAACTCAAATTGATTCCTTTTTCACCGTATTTTTTTTGTTTTAAACAAGTGCCTAATGTCGGAATAACTCATTCTTCTTCATCACAGTGTTTGTCAAAGATGAGTAATTTTGAATATGGATTAGAAATTTAAATATTGATGCAAAGATTTTGACAAAGTTGCAGACGAAGGATGAAAAAAAAATGTTAAGTGTGTAAGTGTGTTCACTACACTGATTCATCTATAGCTTGCTTCCTCAGTGCGCACAGGTAACAATAGACATGTGAACGAATGTACATTAGAAATCAGTACTATTGTAAATCTTTAAAAAAAAAAAAAAACTTTAAAATTATTCTAACAAGCACGTAAGTTTTTTTTAACAAAATAGTAAATTTAAATCAGTTTTGCGCGACGAATGATTAAATCTGTTTAAAAATCTCTTTTTACTGGGTTCTTTTGGAAATATTTTCCCAAAAAAGTTCAATTCAGTATTTGTGTACGGAACCATGATCATGCTAGAGTAACTCACGATTGAATAATTCTTTTCTTTAATAAATGTAATATCAGTATTGTGCACTGATATTATGTTTTGTCCTCTTTGATAGCACGATGTATATATTACTACCCCTGGTTAACCTCTACACCAAGGGAGGCTAAAAACTGTACCAGAGATAATAAAGTTCCAAGTTTGCTCACGGTATAACGTAGCATAAAAGAGCACAGCTTTTAATAAGAGGTATAAATAATGTCACCAGCAGTTGATAGACTGCGTATGCGGTGTCACATACATGTTGCATCTCCCCCCCTCCCCCCCCCCCACTCTTTTGAGGCTAGGAACAATAAACCGTTCTGTTGCATACACGCCGCTCTGTTTAAGGAACGAATCAAGGGCCGTACGGAAGGGTCCATTATGTGTGTTTGTGTGTACGTGTGATTACGCGCGTGAGACCAATCTCTGATCAGCGATATTAGCACCGCACAAAGCGTTCACACCACATCCCCTCCCCCACATATTCCACCCCCCCCCCCCCTCCCTTCCGCACCTTGTCTGTACTCCACACAAAACTGAGGACAATTATATTACGCTGTCAATGCCCGAAGCCATACAGTTTCGCTCCTCCCATTTTGTTTTATGTAGAGCGCAGTTTCTTTTTTCACTTTTTACCCCTGTGTTGTGTGGGCAGAGATGAGAGGACTTTGATAAAAAAAAAAAAAAAATGCACTCTTGAGAGTAGCTGTTAGAATCCTTTGCGTGTACTGTCGGCAGCCTAAATTATGACGTTACAAAGGGATGATAGCTTTTAATACGCGGCTAATATATCGACACTGTGTAGCATGTTTGCGTAATTATCCGCCAGCAAATACGTGGCGCCACCGGCGAGTAGGGGAATGACACAATACCAAACTTCCCGGCAGATTTTTTTTTTTTTATCTCATTTTTTATAAAGACTTTTGATGTCGAATTCGTGATCCCGATAACTAAAATAGTTATCACTATCTATTGTTTTTTGGGCTTTTGGAAGCTATGTATTACAGGTTAATCTTTGATTTAGTGGATTCATTACCAATTTCCGTGTATTTTACAGTACTTTATCTGATAAAACAGAAGATATAATTAACTTTAGATATGTAGTTATAACACAGTATTAATACAGTCGAAAGAGTGAAGTGTTGGTCTGTTTTGTAATGTGATCTATGGTTAGTATTTCGTGAACAAGTGTTTGTTTGAGATTAAGTGTTATCTTTGATGCTTATCTGTTAACGGTACGAACGAATTATTATTTCTTTTTCAGTTCGTCGGTCACGTAGAATAATACCAAAGTTTTTAGGCTAAACTATAAGATTTAAAACGAAAAATCCCACCCAAGTTGGTTGTGTTGTTTTGGGGTCATGACTGGAGAAAGGAACGTAAATATGCAGCTTACTTAGTTCCATCATCCTAACTATTAAGAAAATCGACCATACAGATCGACATGAAACGTCGTAAAGAGGGATAGCAGAGAAAATACCTTATTACCTATGATTCTTGCAGATTTCCTTCTTATTTGTGATACACTTCGTTATATTTTCTTGTCCCACCACGTTTTAGTGCTTTTAAGAGTACTTCATCTCTCAAGTAGTACTTATGTGGTGTGTGAGAAAAGTAATTAGACTGGTTTTTACTTAGCAAAGTTTTTTATTTTTTTAAACAACAATATTATCCCCTTCAAAGTAGTTTCCTTGGCTAGCTATACACCAGCGGAGTCGTTGTTTCCACTCTTGATAGCAGCTTTGGAAGGCTTCAGCTGGTAGGGCTGTTAACTAGTCGGTCACAGTCTTCTGAATGGTCTCCAGAGTTCCAAAATTACTTCCTTTTAAGACATGTTTCAATTTCGGGACTTAAATCAGGTGAATAGGGGGATTGATGAACAACAGGAATGCGTTTTGTGGCCAAACATTCACTGATGCAAAAGCCGTGAGACACGGGGCATTGTTATGATGAAGCATCAAATTGTCTGCAATGTCTGCTCTCACATGAATCATTCTTTTCCTGAGCTTTTCAAGGGCACCTTTGTAAAACATTTGGTTGACGGTTTGTCCTGGAGGAACAAATTCTTTATTCACGATACCTCTACTGTCAAAAAAAGCACATCATTGTTTTGATCTTTGATTACCGAGTATGATTTTCAACGTGTTCTCGGACTTCAAAAAATGATTTGTGCCAGCGGAAAACTTGTGCTCTTCATAAGCAATGGTACCCATAGGCCTGTTTGAGCTTTTCAAAGGTCACACTCGCGGATTTAACGAAAAAAATAACTTTTTTACGCAACATTGCTCTAAATTCCGATGATCCATTTTCGCAACACACAACAATAAAACAACTGATGGCGCTGTCAAAAATAATGTATTGGCTGAACGGAGTTGAAACTCGGGCTGAGCATGTGGGTTGGGATGAACAAACCGGTCTGGTACAGACCGGTAGACACAGCGTTGCACATCTCTTGCATTTTTACGAATCTCATTACTTTTCTCACACATCTCGTATGTGACTGGAAACTCTGATATACCAAACATACAGATTGTCGCGCTATGAACTTCGGTAATACCGTCCGCTTAGGCCAGTAAAACGACTCGGTGTAGTTGTAAACCTGTAGCTCCCCCTTTCCCCCCCGACCCCCCTTCAAGAAGCTGCTATTCAGCGTGGACGCTGCCCCCACTAACACTGACGGACACGTGAAATGCGCTGTAAAATTGTGTCGTGCCACGCCGGTTGCCGCCTCCCTCAGGCGCACTGGCTGAATGTCAGAGACTTTGTTTACAGCCATTTCGCTCACCACTACGCAATATTAGCGTCTTTCCGCAACTGACAACAAGCGTTGGTGATCAGACTAGAAACTTATGCTCTAGAAGAAAACTTCCTTTCAATACACTCCCTACTATTCACTTTTCCTAAGAAATTGTTCATTATAAATTGCTGCAATTTCACGGCAGTGTAGTTAAATGCTTCCCTCTCAGTCACTGTTAACTTATCGTAGCCACACTGGCGCACACATATATATACAACCCGCCAATGTGGTTGTGTGCGTTGAGGTGCCTACACACTATACCGTGGAGGTACAACGGGTTAGATTCCTAATACATATATCGTGGAAAACATAAGTTACATTAATCGCAGACAGATGAAAACATTTAAACTTGTCCCCCCTCCCCATTTTCCCCGAATTGCTTCAGGAAATGACAATCCCCGGTTCTAACTAACCAGTGGAAATATTGTGATAAATTCTTATTTCAAGCCATGGTGAGAATCAAGGCTTTACATCATTCGGCAGTATCAATTGTAGAAATATTTGCTGTCTATAAATATTCCTAAACTAAAATGGTGGTAATAAATACGCTGCCATTTTGAAAACATTACTACATCACAGTCTTTGGCGTATAATATCACTACCTGACAATCAATTTTTTTATATATTATTTTTATGTTTTTACTGATTCTTATAAAACACGGTCGCCTCAGTCAGATGGTTACTCGAATAAATTTTTTTTTTTTTTTTTTTTTTAAACACACACTTTAATGAACCGACCACTTTAATGTCCAACCACCAGACTGATACGAGGGTGAGTCAAATGAAAACCTTAAATTTGTAATAAAAAATCGAAATTTCGCGCCGTTATCATGTAAGTTGGTAAACGTGCTACAAGCAGCATGCAGAATAGCCTGTAGGTGGCAGCATAGTGCAGATGCACAAATACCGTCGCAGTATCCGTATAAAGATGGCTGTCCCACTTGACACATGCACCAGGGAAGAACAGCATTCTGTTATTCAGTTTTTGAGTAGTGAAGGTGTGAAACCTATTGAAATTCATCGAAGAATGAAGGTTCAGTACGGTGATGCATGTTTGTGACAGCAGCAAGTCTATGAATGGAGTAGGAAGTTCGCAAATGGTGTGACTTCAGTGGAAGATGCTCCTCGTCCAGGTCAGGCACAACAAGTTGTGACTCCACAGAACAGCCATAGTGATGGAAATCCGCCGAGCGACATTGAATGACATTGCAGCATGTTTAAAGATTAGTCATGGTTCAGCACACCACATTGTGCATGATGTGGTCCAGTTTCACAAAGTGTCTGCAAGATGGGTGCCACGGCAGCTGATTCCTGAAATGAGAGAACGACGTGTTGATGCTTGTGAAGAACTTCTTCGCCGCTTTGAACGAGAAGGTGGTGGCTTCCTTGCAAAAATCGTTACTGGGGACGAAACCTGGGTTCACTTCCACCAACCGGAAACGAAGAGAGCGAGCAAGGAATGGCGCCATTCATCATCACCAAAACCAAAGAAGTTTCGAACAGAACCATCAGCAGGGAAGGTTATGCTGACTCTCTTTTGGGACGAAAGAATTTTGGAGCATTACATGCCTAGAGGGACCACTGTCACCAGTGCCTCATACACAGATCTCCTAAAAAATCATCTTCGGCCTGCAATCAAATCAAAGCGACGTGGATTGCTGTCATCAGGTGTCCTTTTAGAACATGGCAATGCAAGGCCCCACACTGCCCCTACAACAGTTGCAACAATCACAGACCTGCATTTTGAGTGTCTTTCTCATCCACCATACTCAACAGACACTGCCCCAAGTGATTTACATATGTTTGGACCACTCAAAGAAGCAATGGGAGGAAAGAAGTTCCGTTCTGATGAAGAGGTACGCCATGCGGTGCATGAGTGGTTGCGCGGACTACCAAAATAACTTTTTTCTAAAGGAATTTATGCACTTTGTAAGTGCTGGAGGACTTGCATTCAGCGTGGGGGAGATTATGTTGAAAAGTGATACAGCTTTGTACCACTTCTGCACAATAAATAATATTTAAAAAAATATTTAAGGTTTTCATTTGACTCACCCTCGTATTTTACAATAAGTTCAGTTACAACACCAGCAATTATGATTATCCGAAGATTGCAAGTCCTTTGGCCAAACTTGAGACAAGTTTATATCAACTAGCCACATCAGTTTCAAACCAGCACGTAAAGGAAACAGTTTTCTTTCATCATTTTATATGTAATGGCAACGATAGTCCACCACATTATTTTGATAATACACTCGTTTCTTTTTCAACCACAGTTTTTGTTTAGCTGACACGGTACTGTGAATTAGTTTAGCTTGTCGCAGTGTAATTATAAATCCACATACTTTAAATATAAAAAAAACTTTATCGGCCGTACGAATAAGTTCTCACTACACAAGCAAAAAAAAAAAAAAAAAAACACTGAACTTACTTGAATACATTATTATAATTAGTCCGACGATACCGATCTGTAGCAATCGGTGTTATCCTTGAATGTTCCAGAGCAATATGATATAATAATTAACCAAAACAACAATAATAATAATAAAATTACATAGGCCTTTAATTAATAATATGACACTGTACACAAATAATAATATTTGGTAAATGAGGGAACCTGTTGTCGTAATTTATCCTCAAATCACGTGAGTTATGTTGGTTCAATCCTCACATTCGAGAGGACTCTGGTTTGGTCCTGGGTCATGTTATCCTGACTTTGTATTCTCACGGTTTCCTGAAATTTTTCGAGGCTAATGCGTAGATGGTTTATTGTCAATGGTAAGGCCCATTTCCTCACCGTTTGTTTCCACAATAGGAATAAGGGACGGCCACAGTACTTGCCGAAATCAACAGTGAATATTGCCTAAAAATCATAAAGTAATGGTTTGTACAGGTGGGAGTAATCTTCACTAATGCATTTCAGTAGATGTTGAGAAGTAAATACTGCCAAAGCAATTGATGTTTGTTCGTTTATTAACTTCCCGAACGCGTTTCAGTTGTTTTGTAGAAGCATCTTCAGCGGTTTCGCCAGTTAATTGCGTATACATGTTACAATGTGGGTATGTTGTCACATTGGAACATTTTACGGTCTATTACCATTATCTGTATTCTGTTACCATCAGCATTGAGTTTTGCTTCCTTTTTGAGTAGATACCAATTCATTTTCAGCTTGTTACTTCGCTAGCAGCTATCACAACAATGCACTGTATATTTATTACGAATGGCCAGTCCATCCTGTTTACTTTCGACTGTGTAACGCTTTGTGATACTGTTTTGTTTTTTCTTGTCTGTCTTTCGTTTGTTTGGTGTGTGGCGTTTTTTTAATAAAAAATAGATGTTCGGCAGAGATTAACGCTCTAAGCCGAAGCGTTGCGTTAAAACGTTACTTCAATAAAAGAAATAAAAAAAATCCGTCACGGACAGTTTCTAGGTACCGCAGACTGCAAACGAAGGAAAATAAGCTGAAACTGCAATCAGTGGGAATTTTAAACGAAATAACTTTCTTTTTTGGCTTCACGCCTTGTCGCCGTCGAGGTCATTAGAGGCGGGAATGAACTGGGGGCAACGAACGGGAAAGAATTTATCCATGGTCTTTTGAGGGAACCATCCTGGCATTAACCTAAAGTGATCTGGGGAAACTATGAAAAACGAAAATTCTGATGGCCCGACGAGGATTCCAATCCGAATACAATGCCATAGCGTTATTGCTCACCCATTACCCTCGGTTATTAAGTCCCTCTCGTAATCTGATAATTGAAGAGAAATTAAAAAATCTTGTCTTTTTAGGACAAAGAAAGCGGGCTCTCTCACCTGCTGAGTCCGCCAGGAGTTGTGGCAGATTTTTCGCAGAGTCGACCATCTGTGGCTGCGCCTTTTGACGTCGCGGGCAGTTCCAGTCCCGCATGCGAAATGACCACCGGAAGCGGAAGGCGGGCAAAATAAACAGCGTCCGGACGGACGGTCCGATTTCACGACCCCCGCCCGTCCGCCGAAAATCGGCATTCCTTCCTTCCCGGCGGGAGTGGGGGAGCATTGTGTGTGTTCCAGACATTCCTGCACGTCCCGGGAAGACCTTCCTCCAGATGTCGAAACAAAGCACACGGTCCAGCGTCATGACAACAGACTGCATCCACTGAAGGTTGCTTCGTACATCTACACGCGACAAACTTACTACAGTAAAAAGCGTATTAATTGTCCCTCTGATAATATAGCAACGGAACGAGATCACGAAGCCTGGTTGTTGAGTGATTATCGTCAAGGCCTAGCGTTCAAGAGTATGCTGTTTTGATCCTGGTTGTCAGGCAACAACCATATCTAACTATATATTTTACTAGCGGAGTTCCCGGCGTTGCCCGGTATAGTTGGCGTAGATTTACCCTTTCCCACAATGAGAAACATTTGTACAAAGATTAATAAAATTCGCGCCAACTTTTTTCGGAATTAAAGCAAACCTAGATTCACCTGCTCATCCCAAGAAACGGGTGGGTTGTAGTTTATATGCACGTACACTATTTTCATTCGTCCAAAAAGATTCATTGTTCAACTCCGAATTAAATTGATATACTTTGCTGGAAACGCCAGATTCAGCCTTTTATACAAATGTCAAAAGTGAATCCAGAATAATATTATCGTAAATAAATGAACGCTGATGCCAGAGATATTGCAGTTGTAGGCCTACTGCCAGAGATCGTGGTTAAAGAAAATCTCTGTTGTTTCTACGGCTATCTAAGGCGTTTAAAAATTGAATATCCCGAATTAAAGGATAAGTAATACTTCAAGTTACGGCTATCTGTGGCGTTTAAAAATTGAATATCCCGAATTAAAGAAAATAATACTTCAATGTTTGTTTAGTGTGAAAAATAGTTATTATTATGAAGTTATCTTATGTCTTTCATTAAAGGCTATGGTCAGAGACATTGTAATCGTGTGTTTAGTGCGAAGTATGCAACATCTAATCCTTCCATCTTTGGGATTTGTCATCATACGTTCAGAATCTCATTTAATGCTCCTGCGTTATTTAACGTTGAAACATAAGACATGCCAAACAATTGAATTGAGATTCTAAGCTTTAAAACGCCGAATACAAATTTATTTTTGTACACACCCTTCACTGATATCTATACGTGCTTCCGATCGCAGTGGCTTAACAAAATATCCTGGAAGTCTACGTAGTCAGTTTCGTACGAAGTCTTGAAACTCATCGTATTAACATGCAGCAATTCGGAGTACACAGAAAGTGATAGCAAACACTGTAAGCATTACGTCAGTGTAGTTTGGTTGCAAGATATTTAGTCTCTGTTCAGTAAAATAGATCTGAAATTGTTATAATACATTTAATGTATTGTATCAAATGTAATTAACCAAAATGTTTTTGATAAAATCAGAGGACGGGGTAAGGTTATACAGAAATTTATTAAGTTGTCGGGGAGGTATCTGAATTAAGTGAACGAACGCAGAAATTATATTTGCCTGGAAAATTATGTAATGCTCCACTACTTCAAAACCGGTTCAGTCTTCTTGGTTGCTCTGATTCGAGGGCCTGTACCACACTGTCCGGAAAGTTCTCGGCTTTCACCGTAGATTGCGAAACTAGAGGATAGCCAGAAAATTTTGGTGTCCATCAAATAAAATAAGAGAAATTAGAGATAGAACCGATTTATTTCTATGATTAGGTATTTGAATAGGAAGAATTTATTGAACGAGAAAACTTAGAATCCGGTAGGAGAAGGTTTCGATAGACCTCTCCGGCCATCCTGATCTGAATTTTCCATGGTTCTCCCAGATCGCTCCAGGCAAATAACGGGATGGTTCCGCAAAATAGCCCATGGGCACTTCCTGCCATATCCCTTATATCCCTTCCTATGTATAAACGATTACACATTACGATAGGTGCAATGCACCTTCCGCCACCTACTTGTAGTGAATCGCGGAATAATAATAATAATAATAATAGTGCTCTACGCAAAATTTAGTTTTTTGTTTGATTTTTTTAATTCTTTTTCATCACCACTTCTGGGATTTCCATCTACAGATGAGACCAAGTAATACCTTTCAGGTAATGATCCTTTCGTTTGTTTTTTTTTTTGTATTTGTTTTGTTTTTTGTTGTTTTTTTGTTTTTGTTGTTTTTTGTTGTTTTTTTTTTTTTTTGGGTTTTTTTGTTTTCTTCTCTTCCCTCAATCGATTTTGGAAATCTCTGAGAGAAGTTTGTGCAGTCGTAAGGAGCATGCATGGATAGGAATTACGGTCTCAGACCCGTCTTTGTGTTTTTGTATTTTGATTTCTTTCCGAATTTTTCGCGATTCTGATGTTACGTTGGGAAAGTCATATTGGATCACTGTGCGGTTGGCTGCCGATGATGTCGAGGTCTGGACTGGCTAATCAGCGTCCATCTCGCCAGCATGACGCGGTGAGCACACAGAATGATCCCGCAGTGTGTGATGATTCGTTTCCCGTCGGCTGTCGATGCGGGCGGACCACTTCAAACCCCGCCGCATGCGGGCCGCCCACCGCAGGAGTCGAACCCAGGTACCGCGGCGCGCGAACGAGCAAACAGCGGGTTGCCCCGCATCAAACAAAGCGCAAAACTGTGCACGGGAGGTCTGTGTGACGCACAGGCTAGACACGACTGGGGCCCACTGCAAACAAAAAACATCTGGCGTGGTACAATAGGTAGACTCTACCGTATCCTACTGTAGATTACATGAAAGTCGCTAGGTGGAAATTAAGAATGAAGTATGTTTCGAAAGATTTAACATACAGTTGAGGGAATGAACTTAGACTTTTTTTGTATTTTTGTTGTTTTTTTTTAATTGTCATTCAGTTCAGAGTCCATACAGCCAGAACAAGGATAACAGAATTATAATATAGTTTTTAAGCAGTGAATACAAATTAAAAATTTAATGTAACACTGTAATACACAATCAATATTAATATTGTGTCTAAAAGCAGATACCTTTCTTTATTTTACTTTTTAAATATTAACTGCTTTCCTTAAAGTTTATAAAAAGGTATACATTTTGTTAGTTTGCAAATTAAATATTATAAGAATAGAAATATTTTTAACACTTCTAATTATTTCGAACCAGTTAAATATTTTGACCTTTTGACTATTGTCCTTAATTATATGATTTGTAAGGCTGACTAAGATTTTTCTGTGATTGTCTCATAAAAATGTAAGTATTATTGTGTCGACGCCCTAATTTGATCCCGTATATTTGGCTTCTCTTAAGCCATACATCCAGCTTGTGTCATTTCGATTCATCAGTGTTTGCAGCTTCTACACTGTACATATTATTTTTGTAGTTATTATGGACACCATAGGACGGACATGACATGTGTACACACAACACTTAAGCACCCATTTCTTTGGCCGGATTCGAACCGGCCACCCTCAGCACGCGGAGCCAGTAATCTAGTCCCTACGCTATCGAAGATGCCCTTATACTTCGTGATGTGAAAATTTTCGGGTAGTGTTCCTCAAGTTTCAGTTCTATGCGCACTGTTTTAACAGATAAGTGTTATATTGATGAGAACCGCCATTTAACAAAGATCCAAAGCATACTGTACTGCGAAGAGGGAAAGCTTTTTATCGGACCGGTACATGGACTGGGATCCACAAATAAAATCCAACGGATCAAAAATACAAACAAAGATTGTTTCATAAGATAGCTGGGAGCTTCTTCTATATCGAACAACAATAAAGCTAACGGAAAATGGGAAGCAAAGCATATTTCGAAAATATTTCCAATACAAGTGAACCCATCATCATGGCTGTGCGCGTTAAGGCGACATCGGAATTGGATGGAACAGTTACAACGGTACCAAATTTGAGTCCTGGTGCCCTTTTAGCGGTCATCCTGAGCGGTTGATGCAATCATCTAGGCGAATAACGGGACAATCCCAAAGCCATACAACCAGCATAAGCGTGATTTCGGTTCATCAGTGTTTGCAGCTTCTCCATTTTATATATTATTTTTGTAGTAATTATAGACATAAATTAAACGTTAAAAAAAATACACTTATCATACAGAATACAAAGTTATACTTTTCGCAGACAGATGGCAACAGAAACATTTCTACTCATGGTCTCAAAAATCCGGCTGTAATTCTGGCAGAACACATTTCCTTTTCCTGCCTGTCATGATTTACATTGGACGCCTCTGAAAACAGGGAACCGATGTGGCGTAGTCCTTAAGTTGCCCTTTAGAGAGAAAAAAGGGTGAAATAACCACTTAAGATTTGAGCACTTGAAGTATCTTAAGGATTACTTCTTGGTTCTTTGATATTCTTAATACAAGTTATAAACGTGAAATATGATAATTTTTTTTAACATACAAACAATACAACAAAAATTTTCTTTAGGTGGAGACAAGTTCGTTCCATGTTGTACTATGATGAATAATAGATGAGACGGAGAAAGTCAAACGGAAAGACGAGTGTTGAACAATTGTAATGTTTGTGATGTCATCCACTTAGTCTGCTGAACACTCGCGCAATTTGCTCCTCAAGTATTAATACTTTGCCCTCTACTGCTCTAAATACACTTACTGATGCGATAATGATGCCATCTTGATATGGCTATTAACAAACCACTCTCCTTAGAAGATCGATGAGTAAAAAATCTCACTTAGGCAGAGAAGAAAAATAATAATTGTAAAAAATTCCCAGTGTATACAAACAAATTGTACTGAAACCAACACAATGAATAGCCTGTAACCCGCGCGCTTTCTCAGTAATTAATGAAGCCTGTTTCATCCCCGCGATGACGACAGATGCGCCCGCCTTGCCACTCTGCGGCGCACAGTAGCTGGGGATGATCATCCTAGTCGGGCTCCCACGTGTCGGGCCACTTTAATTAAACGTGCGCTACTGTTGCTGCATTCGATAAGGTCGGCCACGCGACCGGGGGACAAAGAGCCCGTCCGCTTGTTATTTTAATTTCTTCTGGCCGACGAGGAAGACGGTGGCTGACCTTTTGTCACGGAATTAAACGCCGCCTCCCTCCTGTGCATTACCATATGTAAATCACATCAGCCGCCGTCCCGCGATCACGGCTTTCAAATCGCGTTTCCACGTCGGTCCATCCGGTACCTTGCTCGACGCTGGGGAGCATTCAGCGAACCTTTCCCTCGCTGACGTTGACGCATGTCCCCTTTGTTCACGTTACAGCATCACGCTTCGGGAATCACAGTGTCGTCACCAGTAGTTTGATCTATTACTCATGATCACTGGTGTCTAGACATTCCACCTATGAGATACGTAATATCAACGAGATGACGTTCTCGTCTATGCTATCAGTCCTAGGCACACCAGGGATTGTGATTGGCTGATAACCTTAAAACGAGTTTCACCCGGAAGTGGTTGGGTCATCAACGGAGGTGGCTAACCCTCCTATGACTCACCCTGCGTACTCTACCACCCAACAAAACTGTCTGCCACTAGACAAGCCTAGAGGGGGCACCGGCAATGTACTGTGGGAAAAGGAAGCTAATCAAAAGATTTAGTGTAGTCAAGTTTTTTAATAACATTTAGCAATGTTAGTTATACAGCCAGCACAATACGTGTTTCTTCCAATGTGTACATATCATATCAACGTCACTATTATATTCTGTGTGGTAAGGAAAAGAAACGCAACACTTACTTAAAGGCGCCAGCGTCCTAGGTGACACTCGAACAGGCGACCCTTCCCATGTGAGGCCAGCTCGCAAGCCTTTACCCTACCAGGGAGATAATATATCGTTAGAAACTACAATATAAATTCATTCACAACAGGAAGTCAGAATTCTCGTCTTTGTAAACTTTGCGTCACACAATTACAGAAATGTTGAATTGGTTCTACATACTAGCACAAATTATTTACTTAGCAGTGCTGCAGTTAACAAATTTATCTATGAACCTTGAATGGTACTAGCACAATTACTGAATCAGAAATCGCGCTTTTAATACACCAGCATTCAATCTTTTTTTTCATTGTTGAATTATCTAGCGATTTTCACAAATCGTTTTTCCAGATCACCGTTTACTAGTAATACGTCTTTTCTAAGTGCATCCCTGTTAATTTCAGTGTCTGTCGCAGGGTCTTATTGATAGTCATCGCATGCACCGGAAATCCACGTCTGTTCTATATAATAAGTTGTGCGTGAATATAAAATTTTTCAACAGATCATACACAAACTGACTACTAGAGAAACAAAGCCTGAGTGACCAATACAACATTACAGAGAATTACACACGATATCCGTCTGTCTGTCACCGTTCAGTTAGTTTTCACAATTTCATGACAAAATATGTTATTTACGCCGAGAAAAATATCCTGTGTCCTTTCAGATGATGCATGATATTTCCTTTTCAAATTTCATCAAGATCAGTTTAGTCATTTAGTAACAGACTAAGTTACTTCGGATATAAAATATATTAATGTAGGCAAACGAAATATTTCAGAAAAGTAGTATAATGAAGTAAGGAACTGATATGGACTGACTGTAGCGTCATTACGCCTATATTTGTTGGGGTACCCTACCGTTCCCTCGTGGTGGAACAGTTGTTCCGTGCGATTTGAGGGTTGAGCGCGTTCTCCCCTGAGTGCGTGAGAACAGCGCGGTGCACCTTCAATCAGAGGGCGATTGTGCGCGCATTACCTGTGCAGACCTCACCCTGCCCCCGACCAAAGGGGGCGCCCAGAGGTCGATCAACTATTATCGCATTATAGCCGGCTTTTTGTAGGCTTTTTGTTGAAGGGGTTGGCGCCCCAACCTTTTGTTTAGGGTCGTGTTGGGTTTCAAAGAGCCGATTTGGGACAATGGCCGAAGCAAATGGGCTCGCGTGGCGTCGGAACCAGACTGACAGACGGGGGAATGGAAGACAACTGCAGCCCGGATTCGTCATTACCTCCGACGTGAATGGTAGCAATGGCGCATGTTCGTCGCATTCATCGCTTCAAGAATGCATTTGTGCGTCGTTAACTCTCCGTACTATAACTCCTACTGGCCGCAGTTCGATGCCTCTTCATTGTACTTTACATGAGATTATTACTTAGAATTATGATCATTACAATGAACATATTTGAGTAAATATGGAATAATAAAGTCCAATAGTAACTCTGTAAATTTTAGTTAAAAGGGGCAAAGATGTCACAAGAGGTGTGAAGCAGTATCTTTGGTTGAGGGAATATTAATAAATAAAAAGGGAATGATGAAGTAGCAAGAAATTGATTTAATGTAAGCCATTAATATGAAATTATGATGGAATTAAGAAGAATTTTCGATAGAGGGAAGCATGAAAAAAAATTGAATCTATTCCCATAAGCTTTTAGACCCCATAAATGTTTGTATATGATATGTAAATAGCATGAGGGCATGTTCTAATAAGATACTGGTATGTATAAAAGCAAAACTGTTCAATTATTACACTGCAGAAACTATTTCTGGGAAAGATAGTAGTCTATAATTTGAGATCTTATCATCTGAAATGTACCAAATATGATGTTTTAGTGTGAGAAATAAATATGTTTGCATATTTTAAATTCTATTCTACATTTCAAGAACCAAGTTACATGTATGAAAGAAAGGGAACACTTTTGAAAAATTAGTGGTTGAGGAAAATTAAGTAAGAAAACGATTGAAAAGTAACAAATGCACTTGATGGATGTCAATTGAATATTACGCATTGTGAAAAGTAATGAAAATAAGTACAGTAAAAATTGTTAATCTTAATAGAGTTGTAAGACTGAAAAATAGATTACAACTATTAACAGTATTGGATCATGAGCAATGAATTCAGACACATGGAAAGTTGCTATCAACCTTTTTCTGTTAGAAATTTAACTATTCCTTATGTTTTTATACACCGTTCCCTCGAATTAATCGTGTCAAGCCCTTCTTTCAGGTGAATGTGGAGATGGTTCCTTCAAAATGCAGTGGCCTCATTCCTTCCAGTTTCTAAGCCCCATACCTCTTCGTCTCTAATCACCTCGACATCAACGGCACATACACCCCGAAGGAAAAAAAATTAAACGGTTTTATGTTGTCAGTGACATTTGTTTAACAGTAATAATCACTGTGTTACACTTAAGTTGATAGGAGATTAAAGATAGTACATAATTACTAAAAATAAATAATTTATGGATGATACCTAAGTTCCGTTCACTTGTTGGTGATCTGAAATGGTCTGTTCGACAATTCCTACTATGCTACTTGCAATATTAGGCAGAAACCTGTCACATTAATAAACTGGATATTCACGACGGATGTATCTAAATTTTGACGGAGTTTCTGCATAAAATCTTCATTGATCGTGAGCAGTGTTCTTCGCAAATTTCTCGCTACCCTTGTCCCCTCTCTCCCTCAGCAGGATGGGACAACTTTATCTACTGCCATGGTTTCACTGCTTGAATTCAACTGACATGATTGATTATAATCTATAGGCCTCAGTAGTCCACCGTTAAATTATCTTTAGCTAGCTTTTTGCACAGAAACTATGCGGGGAGGATGTACTCACTTTTTTTGTTTGAATTGATTTTTTATTCAGAGTAGCGTGAATCTTGATGGGAAGCAGCTGAAAATGTTAGTTAGGATAACTATTGCACTAATATCTAACATTTGTATTCTCTTCACCCCTTTGTTAGTCCAGTTTTCTGGCAGCTAAGTTTCCTTACATTATTGGATGCGTATCTTTAACACTAACGCAACTCCATGTGGAATTTTTACAGATGTGTAACATAAGTTTTACGGCTGTCTAACTTACGCTGAGAATGTTTCCTGGTTCAAGTTAAGCAGTAGGTCTTGCAACAAAGGAACTCGTCATTCTTCGCTGTTACCGTTTCTACCAGGGTAACACGTCGCTGAAAAGCATGCGGACCGGACGATTTGCATCCTTATGTAGTATACAATGAGGTACCACCACCGCTGGTCCACAAGAAGGGTTACAATTACGTGGACACAAGTGTATTATTTTAACAACTGTAGAAGAGTGGATAGTGGTGAAGATTACCATGTCAGATATTATGGTAGGGATCTCACAGATTTTTACATTTTTTTTATTTCTTGTCAGTAACATATATATTTACACAATAACAAACATCAAATTTTACTGGACCAAAACTTGGCCGCTTCCCGTGCATTTCCCGAGGTCTTATATAAGTCATCTTACAAACACGATTTTGGACACAGTCGACACATGTGCATGTGTTGAACAGTCGCACTTTTTGTTACCAACACTCGGTAAAGCCCCATCTTGCTAGGTTAAACTAAATTTGGATCTGGGTGCGCAGACTTCCGCGATCGTTGTGTATGTTATCTTCGTTGACCGGGTAGAACCGGATCAATTTAACAAAACATAACGTTTCGGCCATCATTTTGGACAGTCCTCTGAAGAGGGCCGCAAAATGATGGCCGAAACGTTAGGTTTTCATAAATTGACTCGGTTCAACCCGGACTACCAAGATAACATAAACTTGGATCTGTTCAGCCACTTCCATATCAGCCATCCCTCGTCATAGCCAGGTGTTAAAGTTTCCCAACCAAAACTGTAACCTGGTTTTCTCAGTTGCAGTTGTAAGTTTCTTTGAAGTTCGTAAGAAACTTTCCCTGGATTTCGCTCTTTGCCTGTATGGTAAAATCCATGTAATGGATGGGTTCTTTCAAGATCCATTTTCTTCCTTTCCTTGTTCGCTGTTATTTCTCTTAGAACTGAAGGTGGTGCTATTCCTACGATGCGGTGGAGCCATTCGACTGGAGTTTATTTTAAACAGCCTGTTATGATTCTGCAAGTGTCGTTGAGCCATGAGTTAAGTTGATCCATACAGTACTGGCATACTCTATGGCTGATTAACACAGTGTTAAGCAGAAGTTCTGATGGTTTAAGTTTGGCTATTCCACTGTGTCAGTTTTCTAAACTGTCAGTTTGGAATCCATGCAGTGTTTCTTGAATTTAAATGATCTCAAGGATCAGTTCCAGATATTTTGGAGTGTCGCAGTGTGATTATTAATTATTACTTTTTCTACTGTCTCTTCTTTTTGGATTTTACGACACTGTGCACAGTAGAGTTATCGTACGGTTGCTGTGGATTCCTGTGCTTCCCTGTGATTCAGCCACCCCCTGTCGTGCACGCTCGGCTGGTCACCCCAGCCACCCTCCGTGACCTGCCGCTGGCGGCCACCTTGAGGACAAACGGCATCCCGGCATCCTCCAGGAAGGACCTCTGTGAATCACTGCCCGGTGGGGGACTCGGACCCTCTCCTTAAAGCTAACCTTGTCCTGAGAGAAGGAAGGTCGCCAACAGCTTCACTGCCTCCACATTAAATATCACTCACTTCGGAGATCTTCACCGGGTATTGGTGGCCCTTTTTTTCGCTTTACGCCTCATTGACGTCGTGGTGATTAGAAGAGGAGAAAGGATTGGGAACAAGGAACAGGAAGGAATTCGACCAAGGCCTTTTGAAGGTAATATCCCGACATTAGCCTGAAGTGATTTGGGGAAACCGTGGAAAACCCAAATCTGGATACGCGGACGGGGATTCGAACCCTGCGAGCTAAATACTTCCCTTTTTTGTTTAATATAGTCCGTCATGCATTCTGGGTTAGAACCAATAATGACCATTTTCAAGCCAACCAGTTATTGGTTGTAAAGTTTTTGTTTTTGTACCGGTTTGACAGCCAGTGTTACGTTTTTTTTTCTATCTGTGTGACCAAACTCTTACAGTAGGTCTTGCCAACGGTCATTCATTCAGTTTCAAGTGACGATGTAATACAACTTTGTAAGTGAGGACGCCAATGACCTAGACGTCAAGGTGCCCTAAGATCCTAACAACAATGCAGCTTCTTCCAGGAAGAAACGAAATGGTCTTTTTTGTGAATTATTTTTACGAAATTACAATAAATGATGACCCGATGAGCGAGGGAACAGCAAGCAGGTTTAACATTGCAGGGGTCGTCGGTTCGATTCCAGCTTAGGGCATGGGAGGTTTTAATTGAGTGTCGTGTTTGTCCTATGTTCTCCTTTTACTTGCGCTTATTCTAATACTGAAAAATCTTAATACAATTGAGAAAGAAATATGTAATACATTGAATTGTCTGAATGGTTCTGATATCAACTGCCATTAAAAACAGACAAATAACGACAGTGTTAAGCTTGCTGGAAGCCATTATATATGCACCATCATGTCGATTTAACAGACCCTCCTTCTTTCTTTATTTTAATATTTCATTTTTTCGGAGATTTACTGCTTCGAGTGCAGATAAAAAAAATTTATTTTGACATACGTGTTTCAATGGCGAATACACTGGAAGAAACGTAGCAATTCTCTAAAATAATACTACCGTTCGAGAATGTACAGTCGGGGACATAATTAGCGAGACCCCTCGCCTTTCGATTATGCTTCGTTCTAGACACGACTACCTCATGGGACAGCATAACTGGTAGGTGGTACACTAAATTCATGATACAATAGACCTCTCATACCCAGCACTTTACCCAAGACTAAAAAAATGAGCCTGCGCGCGAGAGACTCGCAAACGCTCTGAGGCAAAGTTCGGAGTTATACAGTAAAAATAATCACAAGAATCACCATTTTAGTCATAATAATTATTGAAATAATGAAACTCATTGATTATAGAGCAAAGATACTGCTTTTTTCGTAATTTTGATAGCAATTGTGTATTTTTCTTTCTTTCTAATAAACAGTTGACAATTCGCTAGCAAACGAAATTA